>OW026519.1:67234410-67834410 GCA_932274085.1 Protocalliphora azurea
ATCCTCCTCACACTGAATATTAGGGTTCATGTGGATGTGACTGTTAATATATTTTTAGGTAATTGGTTTTAAAAAATGGAGTATCAATATTAGTTTTCCCGTAGTAGGTAACTTTTATTGGGGAATGGTTAGAAGATAGATCCTACGAAATTTCCATTGTTATCAAGTTTCGATATACGTTTCAGCATATCGCAACATCCATTAGATTTGGAATTCTTCTAGGATCGGTCGACTAGTTTTAATAATGCATATTAATTTGCATATTTTTCAAAATGTTCACTCGTTTTTAACATTTTTGTTAAAATTATCTTATTTATTTAGTTATTTTGAGCTAAAACTTACATATCAGGCGTTTTAGAATTGTGTGCCAATATAATCAATTTATTAAAGTTTCCTAAATTGATAACAATAAATAATATGTGAAGCCTTTATATCTGCATACATCTAAACCGATTTCACTGAATTTCTTAAAGAATTGTTCGAGTTTTGGATTACAATTTTGATGTGATCACATGAAAATTTTTTGGTTAATATCGTGCAACTTGAAACTGTAAATTTCATGTGGGGGATGACTTTAATAAAAATCAAGTTATCTTATATTTATTGGACGCGGCTCCGTATATGTTAAATAAACAAAAGCCATTAACATTTTTTACGCAAAAATGTTGCATGTATCCTGCCCAGCCGAGGGAGTACATTATATTTGATCACGTTGAATCGTTGATTTCATATGGAAAAGAGATATATTTGAACAATTACTAAATTAGTGGGTGTCGAATTGAGAGAATCGAAGCTGCAGAAGTTCACAGCGGTATTGAGATAACCGAAGCTGCAGAAGGTCCTATTACTGAAAAAATAAAATTAAAGTTGAAAGCTCTGATTCAAAAAATGGAGAATTTGAGAAAATTAAAAAAAAAAAAAAATTATTATACATTCAGATAATATCTCATCCCAGCTAAAACAAATATTTATGAATTATATGTTATGATTCATATATATTTAGATCCGAAAATTGAGGGTATATGGAAATATATGATCATATACATATATCCATATATTTATTATATATATTTTAAGGCCCTATTGTGAATGGTTATTAAAATATTTTTTTATTAAAAAATAAAAGCAACATACATATACAATAAATGTTTTTCAATTGCTCAAAAAGTATTTCTCTATTTCATATAGACCTATATATATAAAAAAAAATGAGACTATATTCATCAAAATGGTTTACGTATTTACTTTCTCTGGAATCCAATCAGTAACCAATTGATATCTTAAAAAACTGAGATTATTGCTTATTTGCTTTTACTTTGAATTTTTAAACTATCCTTAACTAGATTTACAACATTCTTATAAAATAGAATAATATCAAGCGCGAGAGAATATTGATCAAATATATTTCCATACATACCTTCTTTTGAATGTAATAATTCACCAGAGGGAGTTTCTTATAAAGATAGGAGAACAAAAGAGAATTTTATTAAAAATTCGTTTGATTTTATATATTTCTAATTTTACAAAAATTTAATTTTTAATGTTATTTTTTTAATGTTAAATTATTCTTTTTATTAAATTCACAAACACTTCTTATCAGAGGCACCAAACAATTTATATGGTGTTCAAAACTATGTGTTGTATGAATCAAATATCATTAAATTAGTTAACGATATATAGTTATACAAAATCACTTGGAAATAAGGTTAAAGGGTTAAAGTATTTAAAGTGATAGATATCGTTTCTAAGAAGAAATTAGAAGTTTGAATAAACATGTTAAATAAAGAAAAAAATAAATAAATAAATAAAAAATGAAAAAAGAAGATCGGCATCGAAAGAATATTTTTGGTGAAGGTCATATATTCATATATGAAAAATTATGTTAAATATGATACCATATATCAATAAAATTTCTCATATATAGTTCCATATATGGTTATATTATTCATATATGGTTTAGTATATGAATCCATATATTGCAAATATTACTTTTTATATATTGCAAATATTACTTTTCATATATGGAACCATATATATCTATATATTTTCATACATAATCATATATAAAAATATATGAATGCTTTTACCTCGGATGTCTCTATCATAATAAGTTTGAATGAAACTCAGTGTTGCGAATAAAACTTTTGAAATATTAAATCTAAAATGGCACAAGCTAAAACAAAGTGCAACGGAATAGCATTAATCTTTAAAACATAAAAAATACAAAATATATTATATTGCATAGCTTACCATGGACCGACCGGTTTATTTTGGTTTTTTTTACAAAATAATTTTTGTTTTTTCTTTATAATTTAATAAATATTAAAAAAAAGTGCAGAAATATGTGGAAACATTTTTAGGGTACATTTTGAATTTTTAAATGCATTTTTTAGGCGAATGTTTTCAGAAAATAAATGCAAAAAATCTGCCCCCTAGTGACAATTTTTTGCTTTTGCACCTTTATTAATGTGCAATTTTATAAATAAAATTTAGATGAAAAATATGCTTCTTACTTAAGTGACTCTAGATTACTATTTTGAACCTGAACGAGCCAATTTTTTTTAACGATATTCAGTATAATCGAACATTATCATATTAGAATAAATTAGATCTAAGAAAATGCATTCTGAAAATTTTAGCAAGATTGGATAATGTTAACTCTTAGTCTTAGTTAAAGGTTAGAATATTTAGGGTATATTTTTGAAAACATAACATATTTTGAGTGAAATTTTAGAAGAATATGATTTTCTTTGATATTTGTAGCACTTGGAGTTGAACTGATTTCTAAAGTTTGAAAAACACTGTCAGTGTTAATAAATACGAGTACTTTGCAAATATAAATTAATATGTATCACGGCTTAACACTTAAGGTCATATTAATCCAATCAAAACTGCTTCATTGAAATCTAATTAATAATAAATAGTTTTTCACTACTTTTTCCTAAAAAATCCAAAGTATTCCAACATTTTAAGTATTTCCAGGGCGTTGGTATATAGAATATAATAAATATTTAAATATTTTTATAAATATTGTGTGCATTGTAATTTTAAGCTTATAAAAAATTATTTTATGTGAAAGCAAGAAACTGGTATAGAATTTTTATAAGCACAAAATATGAATGACATAGAGTGCTAGAATTGTTTACCGAGTTTTGGTATATTTTTATAAAAAATGCTATGGGTGGCTTTTGATTTCCTTAAATTTTTTTTATTAACAACTAGTAAACGTGTTTGGCAACAAGCTTAAGTGAAAGTTTAAAGTCCATGGTATAAAACACACTATATATGACACAAATTTTTTGGAAATAAAACTATAACTTCTGATCGGTCGGTTGGATTTTATGTTAAGTTTGGAAGGGGAGCACAACAGGTCTTATCAGGGCCTACAATAATATATAAAAATATTTGAAATCGGACGAGAAACAAAAATTTGGCAAGTGATTAAAAACTTTTTATGTCAGAGGTACCTAACTTTGAGCCCCTTTAGCTCCGCCACCGAGGGGTTTGTTGTGCCCTCCTTCCAAAATTAACATTGTATACTCCTTTGCTACGCCTATACCGAATTTCATGAAAATTCAACCAGCCGATCAGAAGATTTATTTCCAAAAAATTTCGATTCTGCCAAAACTATGGAAAAATAAGTTACTACAAAAGAATTTCAAACTTGATATATAATATCAGCTTTTTGATAAGCAGGGTCATATGTACCACCGACTTCTGCAAATATCAGTTAAAAGAAAATAAATGTTCGATTGAAGCAACAGAATCCATATGAAGACCCAAACATACGATCTTTATCAGCTCGTCAAATAATTAAAAAAAACTGCAGCAATGCGAAACAAAAAAGAAGGACTGAATTGAAGTGATTTAAGTCTTGAGACGTGCAACTTTGTCTTAGTAAAAGATTTTTTTTTTTTTTTAATTTTATGCCACATTCTTGCGCTGAATATATCTATATAGGATTTTTTGCAATAAATATTAATAATTAAAAAAAAACAAACATAAATATTGTTAACATCTACCTATTTCTCATAGTGCCCCGGAAAGATTTAAAAAATTAAGTTGTAAATAATATAAATATTTCACTTTAGAATTCATTAAGCTAAGAGCTTTAATTAGTATTAATTTCTATTAAAGCTGTTACCAGTTAAAAAGTACTAATATTTTTTAATTGGATAAGATTCGTTTATACATTTTAATTTACCTTCCCTGATTTAGTTTATGCACTCTTGTGCGTGTTATAGATTTAACAAAGTAAGAAGGATATAGTCGGTCAACCCCGACCATATGATACCTTATAACATTTTGTATGTACATCAAAATTCGTGGAGGGGCCTTAAATTAGACCTGTGGCCAATTGTGAACCAATACTTGTACTAAATGTAAAAAAAAAAAAATATAAGAATACAGAATATTTCGTTAATACTAACATTTATATGAATTTTTGCACTTTAGGGTGATTCTTGAAAGTGGGCTTATTTGTCACTATGACTTCTACTTATATAAAACTTATTTGTGTCAAATATTATCTTGATACTAAAATTTGTGATTTCTGCACGTTAAAGTAATTTCGGAATAAAGATTTATATGGGAACTGTGAGCAATTATGGACCGATCTTCATGAAATTTGGTACGAAGATTGATACTTGCATAAAACTTTATTACACGGAATTAAACTCCTATTCTGGGAGGACATTTGTATGGGGGTAGGTGAAATAATGAACCGATCATAACCACTTTCAATAGGCTTCGTCTTTGTGCCAAATATCATGAAGATATTTTAAAACTTGCGACCTGTACTTTGTTCACAAGGTTTATATGGACAGACAGCCAGCCAGCCGACCAGACGGACGGACATCGTTAAATCGACTCAGAAAGTTATTTTGAGTCGATTGGTATACTTTAAGGTGATGGTTCGAAGATTTTTTCTGTGCGTTACAAACATCAGCACAAACGCGTAATACTCCAACCACCTATTGTGGTGTAGGGTATAAAAAGTGAGGGAGAAGAAGAAAAAAGAAAAGCGATTAAAGTTACTTGAAATTTTATACTTTATACATAATCTTGTGTACACTGCAATGTAAATTACCCTGCCAACATTTTCTATCCAAATTTGCACTAAAGAGTAACTTCAAGTTGTTTTTAACAGTTGAATATGATATCATTTTCTTATCCAAGAAGAGTAACCGTGCGGGAAGAAGTGTGCAGTAGTTCTAATACTTTTTTAATGACATTATTAAGTGATTTTTTTATGTGTCAAATTGGAGTCATTTTGAGGAATAGAAAAAGTCACTAGTTTTGTCGAAATTCTAACTTAATAAAATCAACATTACTATCCAAACTTTCACTAAATAGTATCCATATTTATTTTAAAATATTAAAAGAAAAAGAAGTTATTTTCCTATCGAAGAAAACTGTATCAAAACTGTATCGTTGTTTTGATACTTTTTAATGACACTATTAAGTGTTTTTTTTTTTGCATGACGAATTAGAGTCATTTCGGGTTATTCAAAATCGGTTTTAGTTGTGCTTAGGAAAATCTGACTTTAAGAGAAGAATTTTTAAATACAAAATTATACCAAATTACTGATAAAAAAAATAGATATTTAAATCAGGCGCGAATCCACGGGGGTAGGGGTGGTATAGGAAATTTACCACAACAAACCTATACCTAAAATTTTCATATTTAGAAAACAATACACTCTGCTACAACGAAAAATCACTCAAGAAATAACATAGCATATCTGATAGGCTTTATTGCAATATAGAAATCCATAATATGTTTTTAGGGGCTTTGAATCATAATCTCCAGAAAAATGTTAATTTATAGGCGAAAATGTGAAAAATCCTATTTTTGAGATTTTCAATCTTTATTTTTATTTTGTGAAATGTGGTATTCATTCTAAAATAAATCTTAAAGTTTTTTACAATTCCTCATTTTAAACAATCCACGAAAATTTTATTAAGATACCATAACCAACAAAGATTTTATTACAGATGTAATATTTATAGTTTCTCCAAAAACTATGTTTTTTTCTCAAATAAATTACGTTACTTAGCTAACATAATTCTTTATTATGTAGATAAAAAATTAAGTCAACATCTTTTACAGAACAGAAATTACGCTAGTTTAAAGTTTAATAAGATGTAAATTATTTGAAATTGGATAGGAAACAAAAAATTGGCAAGCGATGAAATATTTTCTATGTCAGAGGTATCCTATTTTGAGCCCCCATCCAAATTAAAAATTATACGCTCCACTGCTACTTCTTCCTCATGAATACTAGCTCTAGTTCAATATTCTCGCATGAAACTGAGCCTCTAAAAATATCCTAAAATCTTAGAACAATATAACCAAGTTTTAGAAGAATACTTGATTCCTATGGAGTTAGGCGAGTTAATGGGCGATTGTCAGAATCCTCATTACCTTACAATGAGCGCTTTACAAAGATTTTACCAGACAACTCTCGACTTTGCCAACTATATTTAAATGATTTGCATTTACTTCTGGTCCACGCAGAATGTAATCAAATGTGCAGAATGATTCAAACTGAATAAAAATAAAAAGCTGACCCATATGTTCAATATGCACTAAAGCGGTTCTAAGTAGTATAACATTATTATCAATTGGCATATTTGTATGATCTTGGGAACTTTTAGACTGTTTAGACGTTGATTGAACTACAGGAATTTGTTCCTCACGCAAACGAGATTCACTTTTTGTTCGAACTGAATTTTGAGAGTAAGTTTTAGGAGTTTGTACAACGCTTGAAGAATTTTGCTTACTGTTCGGTATCATTACATAAAGTGAAGTGGTTAATTAATTTTACAAATAAGGCATGTCTTCGTGCTGGGACATTTTGCTTTTAGGTGAGCAATTGTTATAAATTTTATTAGCAAGAACATAGTATATTCTCAGTTGGACAGTAAATCGCTGGGGCATATTGTGAAGCTGTGCTCACCAGAACATAATTTGCATTCAAAACTAGTTTTTTCTTGCGTAGCAAAAGATTGAATTTGAATGTGAGATACCACAGAAATATTTGGCAGGCTCACTCTATGCTTCATCGTTTCCATACTAGATATTTTTTCTGCAGCTTCATATCTGGTTAAAAAAAAAAAAAAAAAATCGAAAAAAAGAAAAAAAAACGTGATTTTTTTTACAGCAGATATGAAACAATAATTTATGAGAAACAAGAAAATTAAAACAATTTACCTTAGTAAAAAAAATTATAGATATATTTTATTAATTGGAAGAGGATATTTTTGATTTCGAAGAGCTTAACAACTTTAAAAATTAATTGAAAGGTTTGACAAACATACATATATGGGCTCACTTTCACTAAAAAATATACATATTTTTATGAGCGAAACGCAAATTTATTTCGAAATTTTATATTATTAAAAACAAGAAATATATCCAAATTTATTTGTTGTTTTCAAAGTAAATTGTCAAAATGAATTTTCGCTTCGTTTTACGGAATAACATTTATTTTTTAATTAGCATTTATTTTTTAATTAATTTAATTTATTTTTAATTAAATTAATTTCAAATTTCTTTCAAAATTTTAAACAAAATTCACTTTATATATATATTTTTTTTTTCTTAAAATTTTTAAAAATCGATTGCTTGCCTTTGGAAGTAACACGCCAACTAAGTATCATCGTCTTCTTCACATTTTTTGTTTTTAATTTAAAAACAATGTAATGGTTTTTTACTTTTAGAAGGTCGAAAATCGAAATTAATGTTATTTGTTTTTATAAAATTTTTTACTATCAAGGAAAATAATATCTTGCGAACACTAATGGGAGACAGTTTTTGGTAACTTTATATTTATCCAAAGACTAACTTTTAAGTGACTTTTTCGACATTTTAGTTAGTAAGAAATGTAGAATAAATAGATCAATAATTGAAATTAATGTTATTCGTTTTTGTAAAATTGGTTACTAACAGAAAAATAACATCTTGAGAATACTAGAAAGAGTCACTTTTCTGATAGTGGATAAAACTATCACCTAATTGCTGGCAGGGTATGTAATTGTTGTCAGTCGACCTTGCGTATGTAATAATATGTTACGAAATATTTTTGATGTAAACTTTTGTTTATAAACGCGACTGGTACAATTTGTATACTTTGCCGTTTTGCTGTTTATCTGTTTGTATGTATGTAGTACATATGACGTGAACTTTGAAACGGAAACGGATATATTTTACTTATGTCACTTCCGTATGAATGTCCGTTTATGAGTGTGTCGATATATTTAGACGTTGTGTATACGAATATATACAAAAACCATGTGTATACGTAGAATGTCGGATATGTTTTACACTATTAATATGGGTGCTTTAGTTTACTTTTTTTATAATTTAGTTGATATTAAAATTTGTCAAAATTCATACATCACATTTCCTTTATTGTCTTTTTTTTTTTGCATAACAAATTTTGTTGCTTTTTGTTTCTTTAACAATTTTTTTAGAATCTATAATAAATTTTAAGCAATATACATATGTAAATATGAACGAAAAGTTATTAAAATTTTAAGCCGATAAATGGGAAAATGTTTTGAACTAAATAATTATAAATTCCTATTGAACACTAACGATCTTAGTACAGTAAAACTAATTAGCCGACTATTATTCGTAATAATTGAAGATATTTTCCTTTTATACTTAATAGATTTTGGAACCCATTAATAACCTTTTGGATACTGTTGATTTTGATGCCGTTTTCTATTCATTGGATTGGCACCCCAGTGATCATGTGTCGTTTATAGACAATGTTAAAATGAGACCATTAGATGAAAATTCTCCTGTAAGTTTATTTAAAAAAAAATTCTACAATCCTCTCAGTACTTATAACATACATATATCACCAGGTTGATGCTGATTCAGCACAAGTATTCGATACTGTAATATTTGCCGGACCACCACCCATGAAACAACGTCTTTGGCCACGTCATTGCGTTCAAGACTCTTGGGGCGCTGAACTGCATAAGGATCTAAAGGTGGTCGAGAGTGGTGTAAAGGTATATAAAGGTACCAACCCTGAAGTAGATTCCTATTCAGTATTTTGGGATAATAAGAAACTCTCCGACACCACACTGAATGCCCAACTAAAAATGAAGGGTACTACCGACATTTATGTTTGTGGACTAGCCTATGATGTTTGTGTGGGAGCTACAGCTGTAGATGCTTTATCGGTTGGTTATCGCACTATCCTAATAGATGATTGTTGCCGTGGCACAGATTTTCATGACATTGAACATACCAAGGAGAAGGTGATAAGTAATCATGGTGTGGTTGTGCACTCCAATGAGGTAACGTAAAATATTTGTGATAATAGAAAATTGGTTTTAAATAAATTTATTATTCTTATTTTCTTAAGGTCAAAGCCATGGCAGAGGGTAGAGATCGTCGACCAGAATTGGGTTATAAATTGGCCATGGAACTAAAAAATCCTGATTCTGTTTTATCTCAACGTAACAATGGAATTCGTTCATTGGAATAAATTTATTTAAAACAAACAAAAATAGAAGAAAAAAAATAATTAAAATCTATAAAAGACCTTGATGCTTGCCTTTCCACCTCCCTTTAAGCCCTATACTTAATAACACTTTAAATGAATTTAATTATTGTTAGTTACTTAATTCAAACATAAAACTATGTAATACCTTACATATCAATATATTTTGTCTTTAGCTTTTAATATATTTCACCTTCATTCTCTCTGATCATTTTTTTTACATAAATTTTAAGTGAACCAGGTTTATGTTTTAGTTTTAATTTGTTGCTAAGAAACATAACATTTTTAAGATCAATTCTTTAATTTATGCTTAAGAGATTTAATTCAATTTAGTAACAATCCATTTAATATTACAGAAGGTATTTATTGGCTTAATTACTTTAATGTACTCGTTAAAATATTTGATATGCACTTGGCTAATTTTATTTTTAAGTTTATTAAACAAATATACATAAGTATAGTAAAGAGCCTCGCGAAAAAAAGTTGCAAATGTACGCTTTTAGAAATTAAGATTGGTCTGTTCTTATATGATTCGAAAATATTACATCTGAATACGTATTTATTTTAATATCATTTTCAAAATTTTCGTTAAAAGAAAACTAACTTCAAATTGTAATAAGGGCATACTAAGACCTGGAATATTCATTTAAATAATAAGAAGATTTTACTAACGTTTTTGGTCATATTTTCTTTATTCAAATATATAATTTGAAATATTTCAGACATTTTTCAACATATATAAATGGGGTTTTAATTAATCCTCTAACAGCAAGAGGGTCAATTTTATGTACTTAGTTCCCAAAAGGTTGAATTAGCAATTTGTGCAAATAAGTCACATGAAATATATATATATTATTTCCATGTGACTTAACCATCCATTTGACATAAAAATGTACTTAACCAATTATGGACCGGATTCAAAAATGTTACTTATGCAACTAAAGGGTTAAATAAATACATATATCAGTGATAATGAATGAGACCTTTCCAATGATGTCCTAAAATATAAATTGCGATGAAAAATATCCAAAATATTAAAACTTTAATAAAATAGTATTTAAGATAAATCATATAAAATTTTACTAAAATTTTAGTTTCGCGAGAATGAAAAGAATTTTAAAATTTAAAAACATTTTTTACTCATTATGTATTAAATGTCATTCTTTTTTTTTTTGACAAAAATTTAAAAATTTTGTACACTGTTGATCGAAAACAATTTTAGAGGGGTACACTTGCAACATTTTTTGTCTTCATATAAGTCAATGCACTTTATGTATAATAATTTAATGAAAATTTAACAATTAGAATTTGAAATAAAAGACATCAGTCTAATGAATAAACATATGTATTATGTATTACTTAATTTAAAGTGCTTTTATTTTTTTTAATGATGCTTTATCCAAGTACCAGTTTAGGGTCAGACATGGCTAATATAGAAATTATATATATTTATATTAAGTATTTATATTATTTATTTTAACTTAATGAATTCATAGGTCCTCTGAAAGATTAGAAAATAATTTGAAAAAAGTAAGTATATGCGCTTGAAAAAGCACAAACAAATAAACTATTGCAAATGTATCACGAATAAGCTAAAATTCATGAGTTTTCTTTTATTACTATTTATGATAGAGTACAATTATGTAGGTATTCTTCTAATCTTAAAATTCAAATAGTTTTAGATTTTTTTTATTTCAGAAAGTAACAAAAGTTTACTTTTTAAGCAAGAAGATTGAAAAACTTGCCCTGCCAATGCCCAATTTCAATCATGATTGTGCACCACATTGCTTTAAAAAAGAGCTGCTCACTTTTCAAAGGTACTTAAGTTCCCAGTACAGCAATATTTGATCATACAATTGCGTATTCCATTAAATTAAATCGCAAAAGATTAAAGGCACCTTTGCAATTTTAAGTTATATAGTATATTAATTCATACATACGAGTATATGGGCCATTATCAAAAATTTTTAACCTGGCTGAAACTGACTTTAATCTTTAATAAGTTTTGTCGTAATACTATTTTAAACAAACGAATTGTATATCTGAACTCACATTGAGCACAAAATTTCAGCACCGCACGGTGGCTGAGAAATTAATTTCATTGGCCAAAGGTCTATTATCTTTAACACCGATTTCCAAAATTTTTATGTCATTCAATAGCAAACATATTTAAACTAAGCTGGTCAACAAATTAGATCAAAATATTGGTAATTGTGGGCGTGGCATGATGTTAAAGACAAATATTTTATGTTATTTAAAAAAATGATTTTTGTAGAGTTGATCAGAAGTAAATTATCATTACTCGCAAACTATTATCGATAGTTGGCCGAAGTTTTTTTATATGTTGGTAGGATAGTAGTCTTTAAGAAATGATATCATGTGGCACTGTACCGTTAATATCTGCTGAATTATTATATGTTTTCTCAGGTACTATATTTTAGTCAAATTTGAATTTTAGCGGATTAGAACTTTTGAGGCTCTAAAGGCGTTAAACAAATTTACTACCAGAATAAAGGCGAAAGTATCCTCTAACCCCATATACATTTGTACCTGTGTGGACCCCAATATTTTTTTTCTATTTTTATTTTACCTGTTCATATGACTCAAATATAAATACACAAATCGCTATAAGTTGTGATAGGTATCTTAAGTATATTATATAATTATTTTATTACTAAAAAAATTTTTTTAGAGCATTACCATTTTTAGTTTTTTAGAGCCTTTTTATTCAACTTATTTATGCTACCTGGAAACATAGTATAACGTAATGTAAGAAGAAAAGGATAAAAACCAGTGGTATTCGAACAATCAAAATTTAAAATCTTTATAAAACATGTAGAGCTTCAGCTACAAAGAATTATCCGAAGAGTATTTTAAAAACAAAAAGCGGGAAAATGTGCAAAGTTACGTTCAAAGAAAAGTAAACTTATGTATTTGTGTGCAATGAACAAATTGATGCGAGAAAATTTGGTGATTATACGAAGGAAACTGCGCGTATGCATACAACCAAATATCCATGGAGAAATATGTCTGCAATAGCTCACAAAATCCTTTGTCATGGAGAAGATGTCATTAAGCATCACTTAGTACCACTTGTGAATTTATCAGAGGAAGCCCAGGAAAAAAGGAATAAGGATTACAGATTTTATAGAGAGCATAATACCAGAAAAATATCACGAAATTCTACAAATTAAGATTTATTTAATATATTACTGACAATGTCTGATCCGCTCATTTCTAGCATTCGAAGTCAATGGAAAGTAGAACATCGGGACTTAGATGAAGAAGCAAAAGGGCTGCTAGAGGACAGAAATAATAAATGTGGAATATTTGCAGGATATTTTCCAACAGAGTGAATAAGAAGTATAATTTTCTTTTAACATTAAAACAGCGTTATTTTTTTCCAAAAACAAGCGATTCAAGTTGAACCTGTTCTAGAAATGATAAAATGGGAACTATATAAAATTAATAATAAATAAACTCTGTATTACTAACTTTTTTATAAGTAAAACTGATTCAAACAACAAAAAATCCGGATATAGCATACCAAATGCTATAAAAAAAATTAAAAGTTCAAGTTTATCCTTAAGTTTCTCAACAACTGTTGAATCGATTTTAATGAAATTAAAAGTGGAGAAAAATTCAAGAACATATCTCTTCATAAAAGAAAGAAAAATTTTTCTAAAATAACTCTATCGATTCAAAATTCATAAAGTTTTGGTCGACGAAAAACGCTTTTAAGTCACTGTGTACCGCAGGTTTTATTTTATATTCATGATTGTTGTTCAAAGTTCAAAAACTTAAAAAAGAGGCTAAAAATTACTTAACTTTTCCCCATTCTTCAATACTTTTTGTTTGCGCCTTTATACTTTTTGATATCATGCATATAAACTCAACACATTCTTTGTTGTTGTTGCTGTTGTTGTTGTTACATATAGGGTACTCAAAAGTATTCTTTGTGCCCCTCAACAAAATACAAATTTTGAAATAGGGATTGATAGTTGTTAATATTATGCGTATTTTGCGATATATCACGTTGATTTGTCTGAAATAGTCAATGCAGTATTTAGTCCCAAAGTTCGGAAAACAAGGGCGAAATTTTTTTAAAAAGTCAATTTTTTTTTGCGAGGCACAGTTTCTAATGGAATATGATATTTCACACAATAAAATCGAAGGTGTATTAAAAATAAATTTAATAAACTAATTTTATGGACTTTTTGAAAATTATGGAAAATTTGTACCTTTTGTTTTTATATTTTTATATAGCAAATTGCAATTTGTACAAACATTGTATGTATAGATATAGGAACGGCGACAAATATAAATGATCGGGGCCACAAGTTCAAGTCAAACGTCTTTGACAGTTGAAAACGAGACTCTTTTGTTAAAACAGATTTTGCTAAGGCACATCGCATGGAGAACACGAAATTGACAATAATTTAAATATTTAAGTGGTGTTTGTAATGCTTAACGGAAATGAAGAGGATACTCCTCAAAAACCTTCGAAAGATACAAATTTTATGGAAAAAAAAAAAGAAATTTTTCGGTTTAAAAAAAGGATCTCAATAATAAATCTTCATTTCTTTTCAATAGACTCTAATAAAATACATTTTCATATAACATATGGATTTTCAGTGGCAGTAATTCTACTCGCCCATTTCCAGTGGGAATGTCTACGGCCTTTTGTCTACTATATAAACAATCTAGAACTACATATATTTTATTTAAAAATGTTGAAACTACCTATTCTTAAAATAAGACTGAACGAAATAAGCTATTAAGAATATTTATAGATAATTTTAGCAATTAATAAGTGTAAGTTTTTACTAGTGTTATCAAAAACCGAAACCGGTTAACCGGTTATTCGACAGGCCAATTTTTTTTCTGTCGGTTAACCGGTTTTTTATGAAATGCTTCTTCTTTTATTTTTGTTTACTAAATTAACATATACTTACCACTTTTTATATTTTTGAACTTTATTTATGGCTTTTACTATTGGCCATATGCATTAAAAATACTAAATTGTTTAAAAATAAAATGTGTATGAAAATTTAAATTTTTTTTTCTGTAATTTATTTTTAAACAATTCGCTTGTTGTACTGAATCAGGCTCTTAATTCTTTGAAAGTATTTTTCATTTTCTTTATGAACTAATAAAGCTTTAAGACTAGTTTTTTTTTTAATTTTTAATTTGAGATTTAAGTAGCACCAGACGTACGGAGAACTGAGATTGGTATATTTTTTAATAAATCTAAACTATTTTTATTAACAGAATCTAGGAAAGGATCAGAAGATACATTATTAGAATTCAATTCAAAAAATATAAAATTTGAACATATTATCCTTTAGCTGCAGAAAAGCGTTGACTTTATATTTTTATATTACTTGTCATTACAAATACAATCTAAGGTGATTTAAGTAGAGATACTTTTTTCAATAGCCTTTTTTTTGACAGATCACGTGTAAGTCGTGTCATGCTGTCATGTTATTTTTGTTTAGTATTGTTTGGCATTTCATAATGGAAAGACTTACGCCTGAACAACGTTTACAAATCGTGAGCACATAATTTCACGTTTTGGGCCGGCGATTGGCCAGTAAAGATCGTGTGATATCACACCGTTAGACTTTTTCCTGTGGGGATATGTAAAGTCTAGAGTTTATGCGGACAAAACCACTTCGATTCAGGCCTTGGAGGAAAACATCACGCGTATCATTCGCCAGTTTCCAGTCGAAATGCTCGAACGAGTCATCGAAAATTGGACTCAACGGATGGACCATCTGCGACGTAGCAACGGCCAACATTTGATAGACATAATCTTCAAAAAATAAAATGCCAAAGAATGTTCTTTCGAATGATAATAAACATTCCCCATTAAATTTGAATTTTCTGTGTTTTTTTCTTTATAAAAGTAGGGAACCTCGAAATGGATCACGCTATATTATTATAAGCGTACTTCCTTTAGTAATAATAATAATGATAATAATAATTTTTAAATATTTATATTTTTAATCAGTTTTTTTTTACGTAAAACCGTATTTGAAACTGGCTTTTTAAAAAAGGCTATTTTTCGAATAACTCGAAACCCGGTTTTATGAAAATATTTTTTTTAATACACTAGTTTTTACACCTTCCTTTTAATTTCCAGTGAAAGGGGAAAAGAAATTAGTAGGGATGTTTTAAAAAAGAATGCCGATGCTTTTTTTTGAGGAATTTTCATAGAAGGCAAAATACAGTGTGTTTGGAATTTTTTAGGAAAGGAGTTTGGAGGCATTTACAAGGGATTGAAAAATGATGTAATGTCATATTTTCCCGATGCTAAAGTCAAATACACAAACATGTAATCAGAATTACGTAATTAAATTTAGATATTTTTTATTTGCATCTTTTAAAAAAATACTTTTCTTATTCACAGCAAAAAGAAGTAAAAGTACATATAATAATTAAAAACTAAAAAATTAAAAAACAAAGTTTATGCATTTTTATGAATAAAAAAAACGTGCATTATAATTATTCTAAATATGTATATAAAAATTTTATTAATTTTACTGCATTAATTTATATCTATATTTGTAACCTAACAGAAAGTAGTTTCAAGAGGCGCAACGTTGAATAAATTTTAAATAAAACTTAAGTAAGAAAACAAAACAGATTTTTTTATTTTTAAATTTTATTTATTGAAAAATTTCAAAAAAAGTATATAAAATATGTGCAAAAGAAAATGTTAGCATCCATCGTAAGTCCATTTTACACTTTTCCGCCGATATCTCTTAAGCAGAAGTATATACGGCAACGAAATTTTGTAAAAATAGTTCAAAGATTGATGTAAAATCGGAAACCAAAAATGGGCTAGAATGCCCACCTTCCATATGAGATGAAATTTTTAATTAGGGTGGTACAAAAAGTTGCTCATGGTGGGTATAACAGATTCGGCACAGCCTTGTATAACATTCTCACTTGTTTTAATTTCATCGTTTTTAGCAGTGAATGTTGTTTTTCAATTTTAAAATGTAAAAATACATATAAATAAATATGTTTTTTGGTCGGTATTGTGAAACTTTTTTTTTTTGCCTCAAATACCATCTTATTAGTTACTTTATATGGGATGTATGCAATTTAAAGTGATTTTGGAAGTGGGTCTTACACTATGATAAACCTTAACTTATGTGTGCCGTATTTTAAACTAAATTCAGCGTTACCGTTTTGTGATTTCAGTACCCAAAAAATGGAACTAAATGGTGCATATTTAAGACTGCGTTATTTGAAATATCTCTAGCCATTATATATAAATTCCAAAGAAGAAATTTTTTATTTTGAGACTTGTTCAAAATATAGTGATGTAAACAAAGACCCTGAAGAATTTATAAATGAACTTAAGCTGTGAAAAACTAAAGCTAATGATAATATTTATGAACAACTATTTTTGGACAGGATTGGGAAAATTAAAAAATAGATTTGATGAATACTTATATCGTAATTTATATTTTTACTTTAGCTCATAGCAGTGCCTCAGCGGAACATTTTTCTTCTAGATTATAACTAATGAATAATAAATTGTCCAACATACTTAAGGTCAGCAGTTGTGACATGGGTCTGCAGTACTAAATTTGTTAGGCAGGGATTTGTAAGACCCTGTGAAGACCTCGTGCAAAAGTACAGAAATTTAAATAATAAAAAGGGAATTTTATGTTAACTATTTTTATGAATAAATCATTATTTTTGCAATGATAAAAATTATCACAAATAAATTATTTTCTTTTATCGAATAAACAAATTTTAAGTGTTTTTTTTAGGTATTGAAGCAGTTGGACCCTTTTTTCAAAATATTACCTTTTTTGGCGAATTTGTTTGGAAATCCTCTTTTTTGGACACTTTTAAAAAATTCTCAACGGTAACACTGTCTATATTAAAGGACGACATTTGTGTTAATTCTAGGTAAAACAATGGACCGAATATAACCAATTTTATCAGGTTTTCTATCTGAAGCAAAATAATTATTTATGCGTAATTTCATCAAGATATTTCCAAATTGCTACCTGTACCTTGTACCCAAGTTAAACATGTACTGATAGCCGATAGACCGATGGATGGACATTGTTATATAGAATAAGAAAATTATTCTGGAAGTACGACTATTTTTTCTGCAATTTACACATAACGGCAGAAATAGTGTAGGGTATAAGATATGGGTAAATTAGTTTCAATTCAAATTAAGAAATAAATATTTTTGAAATGCAAACGTGAGCTTGGCAGATACTCACTCTAGAATGGCCAAGTTCCACATTATTTATGTCAAAAAGTCACTACCGTAGATTTTCAATGTGGATTTTGCAAGGAAATTTTTCTCTCAGTGTGAAGTAATTGTATAAAATTATAGACAGACGCTTATTTACTAATCCAAAAAACAAAACATTATTACCTATAGTTCTAATACTTGCCTTTTCTTTAGAGTAATTAACAACATTCTGGTTATTTCTCTATTAATTATCCTTAATGGTAAAATTGGCTTATTTCATTTATCTTTCCTAAGGAGTACAAAATATATCTTAATTTTAATAAAATAATAAACTTTCTGCTTTTTTGCTACGTAAAATTCACCAAGGATCGAATAAATTTTGCATTACCTTGAAACATAGTTTTTGTTCTTGTCTGGATAAAGCTAAAAGTTTTTAAATTAGTTTCTATGTTAAAGTGAAGAAAAGCAAAAAAAAAAAAATTAAAACATTTTCTTTTAATTTATGTATGTTTAGAATGTTCGTTCAGTTCTTTTTAAAATTCTAAAAGGGCTCAGTGGCTGACTGACAGACTAATAGATGAATTGCTGTCATTTTGCATGTTTACACTCATCTAACAAACTGTATGTCATATACATGTACACACAGTAAGTAGCACACTCATATACAAAGTCCTACACAATAAAAGTTTAAGCAACACACAGTGGGTCCAATCGCAAAGTATTTGATAATAAATATACATCTCATAAACTACTGGTCAGAACTTTGACTTTCAGAAAAATCATTTTTAATCACCCTGTAATAACACGATATAAGCTATAGGGTATCAAAGTTGACCACCTCGAGTATATAAAAGTTTTAAAAAACCGTGAGTTCCACAAATCAAGTCATAATACAAAAATTTTTATATTTCTGTAAAGTGCTTGGCAAGATAAAGGATTATGAGTTTACTCACCTAAGTTATCCCTTACAGTTAAAAAGATATTTTTTGCTACGACTTTATTTTGTTATTCCGGAGTCCTGAGGTATATGAGGGATTTTGTTTTAAATCCTGTAACTTCTAATACATTTCAAAATAATATGCCAAAAGATTTTTTTTGATTATTTCAATTCATTAGCCGTAAAAAATGTTCAAAGTCAGCACTCTGAAATTAGCATGAAAAATAGCATTTTTTTTACCATAAAATAGTGCAATTCTTTCACTTTTTCTCAAAGTTTTTTAATAAAAAATATTTCTTTTACATATTTCAAAAGACAAGACTTCATAAATGGTTAATAAAGAAATTCTAAATAGATTTATATTTGCACCCTACATCCAGTATTGGTTGAAAATGATGTAATTTAGAAAAAAATATTTTTACTGATTAATATAAAATGTCATGCAAGTTTTTTTTTTTTTAATTTATTGATGCTGCTTATTTAAAAATATATTTAGATAATTTTGGCACTAAACTGCTAAACTAAGACCTTTTTAAATTGCATTAAAAAGCATTTTAGCAAAAAAGCAATTTAACCATATGAAATACACAATCAAATAGCGAATTTTGTATCCAATTATTCGGGCTTTCATATTAATCGGTTTATTCGACAAATAATTAATCGAGGTTTAAAGTTGATAAATTTTGTTAGGAATTATTAACTGTAAACAATTAATTAATAAAATTATTAATTGTAAACAATTAATAACTCACCAAAAAGGTACAAAAGACACACTTTGTCCTTTTTTGGAAGTACTTGATAGTTTTTTTGTTGGGATGTCATGTTCATGATTTCGTGCAAAATCACTATGAGCATTCACATTCCTTTATTATTTGCGCAATGAAATTAGTTTCACATAAACCAACATATTTTTTATTATATTAAATTTCTTTCAAACAGTTACGTTTAGTAACAAGCATTCAAATCTCAAAGTTTTATAGCAGAACAATAATTCGTTTTAAGCAAAAGAAAACGCACGCTTATTGATACTTTGGAAGTAATGAAAAAGCACTTCCCTAAAATGACATTAAAAAAATCTTCTAAATTTATAACTCCAGAAAACTTAATTTCGGTTAATCGGTTATTCGACACAAATTATTTGGTTTATTCGTTATTCTAAAATAAATAATTTTAAATTATTCGAGCAGTTAGTCGACCAAAATTAATCGCATAAACGAATGACGGTCAACCTGTTGTATACCCTAGAATTTAGTGAGCTTTGATATGAGTTGTAAGATTTGAGGTCATTATATCACCTTTTTAGTACAACGTATATAGACATATTATATATCACTGAATTGGTGAATAAGTCTATTTTTATATTCTTCTAATATTTCGTAAGTTTTGGTTTAAAATAGAAGGAGTTTTGCTTAAAAAAAAAAAATATATATATATATATATATATATTTTTTTGTTTTTATTTATTTTTTTAAATTGACAAAAAATGGTCGTAGTAGCTATTTCAAACATTTTTTGAGGAATGAAAGATGAACATTTGTTTTATATTTGTTTTATATAATACGAAGTGGTCTCAAAACGTTTTTTTGGAAATGATAATGGTGAGCTGTTTTCAAATTTTTGGGAGGAGCACAGGCCCCTAACGGGTTATAGGAGTAGAGGGTAAATCTACAAAGTTGGTCACCTTGAGAACGTAATTTTATAAAAACTCGTCAAAAAATCATGTATAACTTGAATTTAAAAAATTACATACAGGTAGCCCTTTTAAATCTCTACAAAACATATGCTTACATGTGTAGGTTATATATTTTAGTTTAGGAGATATTTAGGTTGAAGTAAATTTTACCCTCGATTTTGGCATCATTTTTAGGGTTTCTTTGTGGGTCATTTTGAAAATATACCTAGTGTATATTTCCTGCAAAATTCTAAGTAATATTATTAAAAGAATCATATAAATATATCCATTCGATAAAGAGTTGAGTGAAAACTTAAAAAAAATCACATTAACTCATCACATAATTTATTGCTTTTAGTTGTAATTCTTCATAATCTTACGATTTCAGAGATACCAAATACTTATACATATATACAACTTACATCTGAATGAAAAATTAAGAATAAATTTTACAAGTTTTGGCAATTTTTCATATTTTTGTAAGAAAAATGCAGCCATGTTACAAGTACAAATGCAATGTAAAGGTAACAGAAGAAGTTAACATTGCATTACTGCTCGTGCAATTTAATGTTTTCCCATTTATTTTTCATAAAATACATGGAAAAATTGTTAAAAATTACCTAAGAATACAAAGTATTTGTTAGTTTTAAACAAGAATATAAATATTTTATGAAAATATTTCATATCATACGAAGAAACGTTAGAACATGGAGAATCATAATTAGTAAAAATAATTTAATGCATTACCCGACCATAACCCGAAACACTTAAAATTTGGACCTAAATAAAATGTAATTTTTGTATAATATAGATAAACTTGTTTTCAAATCAACAAATTAAAAAACCTTCCACTTTTTCTTACCAAAATACAATAAAAGTTTATTACTACCTTTTTGGAAAATAACCCGAAAAATGTGATATTTATAAAGTTTCCTTTACAGATTAATATAACTTTTTATCGGATAGTTATATTTATATAATTCTTACTGAAATATTATTTATAGTTTTGTAAGAAATCTAGTGGATATTTTTAACAGATTTAAGGCCCAAATTAACGCCCCCAAGTTTAAAAAACTTTAAAAGACAAGTCCAAAATTTACTTCGACCTAAATATTTCTTAAACTGGAAAGTATAAAATACACATGATTTTTTTGAAAAGATTTACAAGGAATACCTATATGTAAATTTTTTATATTCGAGTCATAAATGATTTTTTAGCGAATTTTTAAAAAATTACATATCCGAGGTGACGAACTTTGGAGGTCTACTCTCTACCACCATGGCCAGTTGAGGCTCGGTACTCCTCTAAGTTAACTTGAAAACACCATGAAAGCATGAAAGCATGATTTGCTAATATATTAAATTACTAAATTTAATGAAAGTTTTTTGAAAAGTTGACTTTTTTATAAAATCTGCTTTCGTTTTTGGCCGGGCGGGAAGCAGTTTAGAACCAAATTGATCTTAATATATTTTTTAAATAAACAGCATTAATAAATTTAAAACACTTGAGTGACACTTTTTTTTACTAATCGATAAACACACATTTTTTCCTAAAATTCATCATTTTCGACCAATACTGGATGTAGAGTGCAAATCTAATCGAATCTTTTGAAATATGTAAAGAAAAATTTTTTTATTAAAAAACCTTTGAGAAAAAAGTGAAAGAATTGTACTATATTTTTAGTAAAAAGGATGCCATTTTTCATACTAATTTCAGAGTGCTGACTTTGAACATTTTTCATGACTAGACGAATTGAGATAATAAAAAAATATTTTTTTTGCATATTATTTATTTTTGCATATATTATAGAATATTTTGAAAAAGATTTCCATCATATACCTCAGGACTTATTTTCGAAAAACCAAGTAAAGACGTGACAAAAATTGAAAATTACAGCGTAAATATCCTTTTAACTGTAAAAGATAACTTAGATGTCTAAGCATATTTAATCATGTTCCTTATCTCGCCAATCACTTTGCAGAAGTATAAAAATCTTTGATATCTGACTTGATTTGTAGAACTCAATATTTTTTAAAACTTTTGCATACTCAAGGACACCTTGGAACTTATTTCGTGTTATTACAGGGCGACTAAAAATAATTTTTCTGAAAGCCAAAGTCCTCCTCTACAACTTTCCCATACATTTCAATTCAATCCGACCAGTGGTTTAGGAGATACAGAATTATTACCCACTGTGCAACATAGGATTTGAACTCATATTCCACTTATATAAAAGTATTGAGATATTAAGATAAGAACAGTGGAATAAAGATATATAAGAGGATAAAGTAATCCAAAAAGTCTACCATATTACGAGTATTAATAGAAATTAGGCCAATTCAATTTGAGAATTGCTAAATAATGATTAAATATTTATCATTCTATATATTTAAAACGTATTATCAATTTACTTGATTGCTGCATTAAATATTAAATTAACATCTTAATTGAAATTCTCAAATGAATGCATCAACTATTGTAGAATTTAACAATAACATATCGCGGCACTCATATTTTCTTATTATTAAATTACAAAGAAAAACTTAAATAATCCAAAGTGGTGTTCTTTTCAAAGGAACTGTGGAAAATAATCTTTTTGTAGACATTTGTATTCTTTAATAAATATGAATGAAGAAGCATATAGTGTGCAATTTAAAATTATTATGCTAGTAATAAGTATTTATTTTATAAATTTGTTTTTCAGTTTTTTTATTAGAAATTTTCATACGTCAAAAGTCAAGTTCCGCTTTTAAGATCTTGCAATATCTTTCACTTACAATTCTACCTTCAGCCCTGTATTTACTTTTGGCATCTACAATATTTTTATATGAATTGATATTGATATTTTATAAAATTTTAAAATGCCCAAAATTGGTAAAGTAAACGTAAACAATTTTTATAAAAATGTTTTTTAACATGTAAAACAAACACTAAAAGGAAACAATTTTACAAAAAACACTGTTTTTTTTAATAATTTCCAAAATACACATGCACATACACAAACAAACTTTCGTTTATGTATATTTTTTTGACAGTTCATCTTGTAAGATGGTTGTGTAGAGAAATATCATCACAACAGTCTCATAATACATCTTATAATACTAATATTTGAATCTACACGTTAAATAATTCTCTCAGAGAGCGAATTTGACACTCTCTGACACAAAAATCTTACATATTATGTTACGTCTAGACGGGCTGTTAAGAGCACTTACCATCAGTTATGTTTTCCATATTATATCCACCATCAACTTTTTGTCATACCCTAATTTAAAATTAATTTGTGTAGGGGATAAAGTTGTTTCCGAGTTTACATCAATCTTTGAACTATTTGTACATAATTTCGTGTCGTATATGCTTTTGTTTATGGAGATATCGGTGAAAAAGTATGAACTGAAGCTGTTTTTCTGGTATTTAGCCTATAACTTTTTTGCTTTCCACAAAAATCTTATATGAAAGTAATATTTGAGCAAAATTTCGTCCCTCTGTGTGATGCTCTCTGAGCCCTATCCTATCCTTTCAACAGCTTTCAACAGAAGGACCGCCATAGCTAGATCGACTCAAAACCTTAGGAGGATCCAGAATATATTTAATTTATGGGGTCTCAGACAAATATTTCGACATATTACACACGAAATTATAAACCCCATATACCCCAACTTTTTTAATGTGGGGTATATAAACAAGTAAGAAAGTTATAGTCGATCAACCCCGATACGTATGATATTTTTGGAAGTGGACCTTATATGGGACCTATGAACAATTATATACCGATCGTTGTGAAGTTTGGCATATTGATTTACGCTTATATTACTTATCTTTGCAGAATTTTATAAAAATAGTGACGTATATTTATTTGAGGCATTTAAAAGTATCTAAATCATATTCCGGAAAGATATTTATATGCTAGGTGAAAAAATGGACCGATCATAACCAATTCAATAAGCTTCGTCCTTGTGTCAAAATTATAATTCATGCCAAATTTCATTAAGACATCTTCAAATTTACAAGATTTACGTTGTTTACAAGGTTTACATAGACAACCAATCGTCCAGATCCGTCGGATATGGTTAAATCATTGGGAATATTCTTGACGCCTTTAGTATAGGATAAATATATTTCATATTCAACTGCATTTAAGTTTCACATTCCTTTTGCTGCATAAACTATTTATAGCTTGATTGAAAGCACTTACCTTGTTCATTCCAACGCTGTATAACTCTCGCTAAAAGAAGCTTAGGAAAGGAACTCAAAATTGACTGATCTGTGAAATATGTCACTGGGAATATTCTTGATGATTCCATGTATGTTTCATATACAACTGCATTTAACTTTCACATTTCTTTTGCTGCACAAACCATTTATAACTTGATTGAAAGCTCTTACCTTGTTCTTTCCGACGATGTATAACTCTCACTGAAAAAAGCTTAGGTGTTGGGTATAAAGATTGTATTCAGAAATGAAAAATAATAAAAAGTTTTACAGTCAACTGTTTTCTATAAGATTGCGACAACAGAAAACGAAATGAAAATGTGAAAAAAAATATTAATATAAATAATCTAAATAAAACTATTTATAGTTATATCTTGTACTGGAATCATTTAATATTCCTTAAATTCGATTATGATCCTTAACTAGTTTATCCCAATTAAACATGTTTATACGGTTTTGGAATTTTATTCTCTCTTTCATAATTCTGTTTACACTGGACAACGCCAATTTGTTATTCTTTGCCACTGCTGGTGAAAATTTATTTTAGTATTCCCCCATTGCATTTATGTTTGTACATTGTTCCTTAAAAATTTGAGAAAATATCTGTAAAATATTTGTATAAAAATACAAATTCTAAAGAATTTGTTCATCCATCCATCCAAGAACTCTTGCATACAAATAGAAATTCTGTACTGGCCAGCCATAAGTTTGTTTTAACAACAGCAGCAACTTTTCTCGACATGACTAACAACACAAGTTTATTTTTACAATTTTCTTTCACTTCCAAAAAAAAAAAAAAAAAATATGTGAATATACAATAGATAGAGTGTGTATGAATGTGCTGGGTACTCCGTAATTGAAAATTAAACATTGTAGATAGTCTAACGCAATTTAAATGTTAATTTAATGAAAATTCTAAGTTTTGAAATTTTTGCATCATATTTATGAAAAAAAAGTTTTCTTTATTGGAATTTAAGTGCCATTGCCAGCTAGTAAGTACGTTAAATTAGGCCTTATATTGGCAATATAGTGAAATATTTATTTTATGCTACAGTTGCGAGCATAAAAAAGCAACGCTATGCTATATGATTTTTGATAGTATGTATTAGGGCTAAAACGTTATTAAATTAACCTATTCTGATGTGATTTTAGTCTTTGCGGTCTTAGCCACTTTTAGTCATTTTGTTCCAAATTGTTACACATAATAACATAAGAATAGTTATTAAATTTTTTTTTAAGTTTTAAATTAATGAGTGAAAAAATTCAACCCTTAAAAAATCAGCGGATTTTTTTTTTAAATTTTTGACAAAAATTTGATAAAAATAATTTTGGTGCAAACTATAATTCAATTGCATTACAGTCAATTACTAAAAATACATTCAAATTTAACGTCATTTGAATTAAAAAGGATATTGCTAATATTTTAACGAAATATACATATTTCTCATTCTTTACAAAAAATTGGTAATAGTTTAGAATTACATTATGATGATGGTATTGAAATAATATTGATATGTAGTTCTATTATTAAGATTCTTTAAAATTATCTTAGAGAGACCATATTGAAACTATCATTTCTTTAAAATTTGATACAAATCATGAACAATAGATACTCGATATTACCCTAATCAACACATATGGCCATTTAATGCTACTACTCTCACCAATCGTTGATTTAGTGATGTAAATTTGATAACCGAAAACCCTCCTAACATACCAAATATTATTTACTAGAATCAAAGTAGCACCTTTATTTTTGGAGGCAGGCCCTTTATTGCTCTAACGAGTATTGAATAGTAGAAATGAAGGCCGATTACGCCAACTTGAATTAATTTGAATCTATATGTAAATATTTCGATTTTAGACTTTCTAGGTAGACACATTTCCTTAAATATTAATTTCCAATAGTAAAAAAGTGCAACAGTTCAATAATCACGAAGCATGAAATTTTAATTATTTAACATAGGAACAGTGTCAAAAAGGTCTAATTGTTAATTGTCTTCCAAAATCAAGGAATATTTGAACAGTATTGCGTTATAGGGCATTAAATAATATCGTATATTTAGCTATTAATTCCATAAAAATAACAATCTAACTGGTCGCATTATTTCAGTCGTAGGCTCATAAAAATTATGAAGTATCAAGTTAAGTTAAACTATTTTAAATATTTGATCGCTTTTGTATAGAGGATCGGTTAGAAATAAAAAAAAGAAAAATTCAAAATTGCTCTAAAAATATAAATCATTGTGGAAAAATTTGCAAATTAGTATAGCAAAATTTAATAGAAGGTATAATAATTTGGTAATATTTGTATTATCTATATATTTCATGTCTTTAAATCTGTATTAAGGAAATCATGGATTTTAACAATATTATAGTTTCCAACTTTTTACAGTAACAATTTTTATCAAAATTTTAAGAAATCATGTTGGCTTAACATTGCTTTTACTAAACATTTAATGCATTTAATACATTTTTTTGTTGTGTTCGACAAAATATACACAATAGGTGTCCTATGGACACAAATAATAAAATCATAATAGCATTGTTACATCGGTTATCGTTATAAACAAAATAAATACGCTATTAAAAATCACATTACATATCTTTGCATTTTTAATACTTTTCTTCAAAATAAATACTAAAACATTTAAGCCCTAAATCCTGCAGGTCTTCTAAAAGGTCTATTTATACCTTTTATAAGATACAGTCGCTCATACAACTTGTATTCTATAGTAAGGCCTTTAGAAGTATCCGATAGAACTTCCGCTGTATTTTTTAATATATTATATTTTAAGCAACAACAAATCAAAGAGTTTTAAGAAAAGATACAATATTTATTTGCTTTAAGAAAAAACAAAACCATTCAGAAACCGTTACAAAAACAATATCAAAATTCAAAGCAGAAATTCAAAAAAAAAATAATAATAATAAGAATTCATTTAGTTTTGCTTAATGCCATGTTTGAGTAGGTTATGTTTTTCTGTTAATTTTATTTTTTATTTATGGTTTTTTATTTTTATTTTTTATATTTATTTTTTTATTTTATTATAGATATTTAATTGTTTATATTATATCTCTGCACTTTTGACAAAATAGATTAACAAAAACTTAAATTCTTTTCAGGAGAGTTAAACGATTTAAAAAATTAACAATTTCGATGAAAATATAAATTTTTGGATAAATTGTCTTATGTCGACTTAAGATGTTTTGTCAAAAGTTCAGATATGTTTCTTAATACTTCTTAATAACTTAAAATATATAAATAGAAAAATATTTTAATAAATAGTGTAGCACTTCTTCGAAAGGCCTGCTGGCAGTTTTTATTCAAGAGGTCTTTTAGAAGGCCCTCATTTGATAGCGAATGTGTAAAGCCTGTCTCTAAATGATATTGCGTGTAAAAATACTTGCATATGGAATACAGGGAGAAGCTCTTCTGGCTATAAAAAAAGCCTTCTAGAAGGGCTGTCTACCCCTTTTTTTTTTACCACTGAGAATATAACAAAAATCACCACAATTTACAATCAAATACATTGAATAACTTAGTTGGTGTAGCCAGACTATATGTGTTACGAATGTGACTATCGAAAAATCTGTTTGACGAAGGACTAAGCATAACTTTTACTATATATTTAATTTTAATATAAAAGAGTATAATTCCATTAAATGCTAAATTTATTTATTTTTTAAATCACACAAATAAAAGTTAAAGGCTGACCTTTATCAGAAAAAAAGTTAAAAATAACACATCTTGATTTTTATTTTATTTTACTATTAAAATTCTAACACTTTCCCATATAAATCGTTCTTAATACAAAAAATCAATTTATAAATGGTAAATGGTGTTAAATAAGTTGACTCTTTATTTTTCGTCTCTGGTTTTTATTCAGAGATATACTAACAAACTTTAATAGACTTAAACAAAAACTAAAAAATTTCAAAAACTACATCATTTACATACCTTATTTCTTCCCAATGTAGTTTTTGTTGAGATTCACATTTTTTGGATATTTTTTATTTTCGCTCTATTTGCTATTTCTTCGATCAGAGAATACATAGTTTCAATATTAAAACATATTTTAACAATTTTTAATAAATTATTTATTGTAATAATTTCATAAACAAAACAAATAATTTCTATAAATTTGAATTTATATATATATATATATATCTATATATATAAAAGAAAGTGATGTTAGTTACTATTGTTATAACTCAAGAACGACTAGACCGATTTTGATGATTCTCACCAATTCGGACCGGTCACCGGCCAGAAAAGGATAATACGAAAAAAAATTCGCGAAAAATCCGCGATAAAAAAAAAAACTCTTTTTTGTCATAATTTCTTTGCCTTAATAATCATTAAAAATATTTTTTTTAATACAATTTATAACAATTACTGTTTCTGTTTCTATCGAAACGCTTACTTTTTTGTGCAATTTGTTTTCTGGTGGATTGTGTAGAATTCTATTTCCAAACGGTAAGTTCCAAGTAAAGCTCATCATTTAGTGAGGTTGTGATATTTAAAACCATTTGTTGTATTTTTGGCATTCGTTATTAAGTGTTATTCACAATGCCGCGACCCCGGAGATCTAATATTTCGCGTCGAACACGTAATGCAAGTACTTATCGTAATATCGTCAATCAATTGAATATATATGAACGAGAAATCGCACGAGAACAACCCCGTATTAGTTTGGCCCGACTTCGTACATCACAAACGCAGGAAGAAAGGCAGGCGAGAAATGAAACGGCTCGGTTAGCAATGAGAAATCGTCGAGCAAATGTAGCAATTCAACAACTTTAAAATTTTTAATCAACGCATAAGAAGAATTGCTTCAAGTTCTGATTTGAATCAAGCAGCGTTCCATTACAACTGCAATTTCGACTACAGCTCTCATCATTCCGCTAACCTTAAGATGAAGTAATAAATAAATATAAATTCAAATTTGCCTTAAATACATGCGTATATTTTTTGATTGAGCCCACATCTACATCATATTTAAATTCTTCTGTAAAAAACACTTTATAATAGGTATTCCTTAGATTTTTATTTAAAGGTCGTAAATTTCGTTAAAATATCAATTTAAATCGTTTAGTAATACAACACTAATGTTTGCTTAGGGCCAGCAACGCGGCTCGGGTCAGCTTCTACATCATATTTAAATTCTTCTGTAAAAAACACTTTATAATAGATATTCCTTAGATTTTTATTTAAAGGTCGTAAATTTCGTTAAAATATCAATTTAAATCGTTCAGTAATACAACACTAATGTTTGCTTAGGGCCAGCAACGCGGCTCGGGTCAGCTAGTATATATATATATATGTAAAAGCTACGGTTCTAAAATTTGCTAAACAGGATGTATCATAAATAGTTATTCTAGTGGTTTTTATTTGGTTTTGAATAAAAACTAGTTAAAAATAGTTTTTAATTTGTGTGGAAAAACCAAACAAATTTACGTAGTTTTTTTTTTATTAAAAAAACAAATAAAGCCAAAAACTACTAGTTTTTGTTGGGTGTAAATGGCATATAAACATATTTATGGTCTTCACATGCATATATATCAAAAATGATTTGGATATTTTAGATTTAGAACCACTTATGATTAAAGAATTTCATTAAAAATTTTAATACAGTTATAGTGACAAAAATTAACAAAACTATTTAGACAAAAAAAAAAAAATTGCGATGGTTTTGGAACACTCAGTATATTATTAAATTATTTAGGTTCCCACAATAATTCATTACGAAGACCCTTTCAGAAATTTTTCGTTTTCTCGTGGACCCCCAGACATATTTGAATACTTTAATAATATAAATTCAAAATGAGTAAAACTTTTTGCAGAGTCACCAAGAAAATATATTACATTAATGTTTATTTCAAACTAAAGGTAAAACGTATTTTATTCAAAATATTTTCGATTATACTGGCTGTTTCGTGACACTGAAACAGTTTCTCAGACATTCAAAATTTCCTCCCGTCATCAGTTGTCTTCAGTTCGTATGATGATTATGAAAGCATTTCTAGCATTTGGCACGAGTCTTTTGAATTTTACATTTCAATTTGCATTTTATGATGCAAGTTGAAATGTAAAATCGTTTCGAATCAATTTATCACAAAATATGTGCAAAAATTAGATAAATTAGTTAAAAGTAAGATTTTAATATTTAGTTCGGTAATCGAAGTAATTTTCATCCTAATGATTTAAGTGGAGGAAAATATAAAGTAAAATATTTTTAATCCATTACTATAAACTTAAACTTTACCATTTAAATATTTTAAACTATATATTAAAGATGTAAAAATAAAACTTAGAAATCGCGACCATCGCGTAAAGTTTTTTTTTATCCGTATTGCTTTAAAACACTGGTTTTTATTTTCAGGACAATATTGGCTATAAGGTAGTGCTATGCTATTTTAAGATTAAAAATAGTTAAAACCCTAATGTTCATATATGCTAATTTTGAATTGCTTCTAGTTCTTTCCACAATTTCTTTTTTAATATCTCCAAAACTATTGAGTAGATAGGTATAATTTGAAGCTAATTTGAATTATAATTTTTGGTATTTCATTAAAACAAATCATGCAATTCTTTTTCGAAATATGCTGTAATATATGGCGTAAACTCATTAATTTTCTATATTAGGGATTATTTCTAGAACTAGAGTCAATTAAAGAAAAGTGATTTAAAAGCTTAGAATTCCATTAGCATATATATCTAAATTAACCGTGAAATCCCTTACCGCAAAATCAGTGTTGCTCTGTGTAATCCGATTATTTAAGTATTTGCTTTTCCATTTATTAATATTAATTTAAAAAAAATACATATGACCTGCTCTCAAATTGTAAAGGATTTCTAGATGGTTCCTACTACTTGATGGCAAAACAAAACTATACATATAAAAATAACCAGCATCAACGTCAGATCATCAGTTGGCAACGAGCCAATGGCAAGAAATGTGTGACAATAATCTCCATTTCAACCAACCAAAATAGATAAGCTACATACATACATATATATTTATTTGTACGTTATTAATACGAAATACATAGTTGTAGAAGAGAGTGAAGTAGTATGTATAACTTGCCACCAGTATTCATACCGAATCTAAAAGCATATTTGAGTAGAAAGCCACTTGTTCCAATAACCATTAAAAAAAAAGAATGTAACACACAAAAGGAAGAAATAATACGAGTATCTAAAGCTGACATTTAAACGTTGTTTTCGTAACTTTTGTAAAACATACCAAACTTTGTTTTCGAAAATTTACTGACGTACTATAATATTTTTACACAAACTGTGGTGTGTGTGCTCCTGCAACAGCAGTCCAATGCAATTGTTGTTGGACTTATGTTTATAGACTTTTGCCTCATTTTCGACTATTTCTTTGTCGTCAACACTCGTGTCACTGTTGAAACATAAAAATCTATTGTTCTGATTTCTTTCCATTCTATTACATAAGGATTATATGGTCAGGTTGGTTTTTTGTGGTTTATTTTTTTGGACAACGTAGAAAGAATAAAATGTGTTTTTTTTTTAAGAAAGTTACAAGTGTTAAACTTAGACAAAGGATGTAAGAATATACATACATTGAAAGAAATAGTAATACGAATGTTATAGTCGTTTAAGCTCGACCAGATGGTACGCTACACGTGATCTCCAAAGTAATCTTTTTTTTTTAACAAAAATAGGTGAAATATGATGATTTTCATGTGCTGAATAACAATATATTCTAAAAACATATTGCACCTAATCTTGTTTTAAGGAGGAAGATTTTTTTTTTTTGGCACATCAGTATTATACAAGGATCTTTGTGAAATTAGTGAGATTAAAAATTACATAAACGTAATTTGTTCATTTGATGTCAACTTGGCTTTATGAAAGTTAAACTGCGAAAAAAAAAATTGTCTTCAGTGAATTTTAACAAATATTAAAATTGCAATTCTAAAATTTCCCTATTGAAATCATCTAAATTTCTACGGATTAGGGCTGTTTCGACTTCGATTAGCAATAAATCGAGTTCTGTATATTCAAGATTGTTTTCTTATATTTTCTGGTTATTTGTGGATTCCATCTCATAACCATTTCTCATTTTTTAAGGCTAGAAACTGCCTTGCCTGCCTGGCAGTTTTTATTCAAGAGATCTTTTGAAGGGTCGAATTGGATCGCAAATGTGTAAGGCCTTGCTCTCAATGACATCGCGTGTAGAAAATACATGAATATGGAGTACAAGAAGAAGCTCTTCTGGCTATAAAAAAGGCCTTCTATAATCTAAGCAAGCTAATTTGTGATACCTAATTCTTAAGTAAAGCATATTTCAGGTAGGGACTCGGTTAAGTGAATATATATATATATATATATATATATATATATATATATATATATATATATTGAGTGTGACCTTTCCAATGATGCCCTAAAATATAAATTACAATGGGAAAAGTTCAAAATATTCCATCAAATAAAATGGTATTTAAAATAAAATCATAGAAAATTTCACTAAAATTTTAATTTCGAGAAGATGAAAACTAATTTTAAAAATCTTTTTACTTATTATGTAACAAAAGGCATTTGTCTATCAAAAAGTTAAAAATTATCGAAAACCATATTTTCGGAGGTATTTTAAAAATGGTCCAGCTCACGTAAACTAAATAATTAAACAGATATATTTTGAGGATTAGTTTAAAGCATATCAGTCTTTAATTTTAGGGGTACTCATTTGCAATATTTTTGGTCTCCATACAAATCAATCACTTTAATGTCTATAAATATATATATCAAGTTTTTGTAAATTTCTTATTTTTCTCCAATTAATTAAATATATAGCTTTTAAACATTGCTATAAACAATTTTTAATTTCTTAATTAAAAATTGTTATAGAAATACACACATACATACATACATGCATACATGCATACATCTTTACGTACATACATACATATATTTAAATGAACCCCCACGCATAATAATGATTTTTTTCAACTCTCAGTTTTCCTTCTGTCTCTCGCCAATTCACCCATTAAATTAGAAAAAATATCAGAATTATTTTAATGTAATTTTCATAGTAAAGAGGGTTTTTGAACTCAAATAAATAAACGTTGTTTTCTTTTCCTCTCAGTGGTAAAAAGAAGAAGTAAAGAGCCCTTCTAGAAGGTTTTTTTTTTTTATAATCAGAAGAGCTTCTTCCTACATTCCATGTTCATGTATTTTTTACACGTGATGTCACTGAGAGTAAGGCCTTACACATTCGAGACCCTATGTGACCCTTCTAAAATAGCTCTTGAATAAAAACTGCCAGCAGGCCTTCTGAAGGAAAGCTGTCAGCAGGTCTTCTACATTGTTTAATAAAATATTTTTCTATTTATACAAAATAGCAATTTTTTGTTTTAAATTATTAGGAAAAGTTTGAAACTTAAAAAGCAAAAATTCAGTATTAAAAAACAAAACGTTTTATGTCGAGATAAGACAATTTGTCCAAAAATTAATATTTTTATAGAAATTGTTAATTTTTTTTAAACTCTTTTGAAAAAAATTTAAGTTTCTGTTAATTTTTTTTTTTTGTCAAAAGTACACAGATATATTATAAACAGATCAGTTTCTAATAAAATATCTAATAAAAACTATAAATAAAAATTAAAATAAACTTAGTAAAATACAACCCACTCAAACGAAGCAATAAACAAGAGTAAATGAATCTTATATTTTTTTTTTGAATTTCTACTTTGAATTTTGATATTGTTTTAGTAACGGTTTCTGAATGGTTTTGTTTTTTCTTAAAGCAAAAAAATATTGTAATAATATTATTGTAATCTTTTTTCCCTTCTAAGAGATTTGTAGTTGCTTAAAATGAAATATATTAAAAAATACAGCTTATGAATCTGCTTCTAAAAGAAGAGAAGTTGGAAGTCCAATCAGATATTCTAGAAGACAAGGATGAGGCATTCTTGCAGGCCTTACTATATAAGGCTGGTTAACGTGAGCAAATGCATCTTAAAGAAGGTGTAAATAGAAGGCGTGCACGATGGAGACCTTGACGTTATTACCGCTGGGCAACCGTACGTTTAAAATTGTGCGTATGTGTGTGTATTTGTCTTTTATATGAATAAATTTGTGACCGTTATGTTGAAGCCATAAAAAATATTAGCATACTTTAGGGATGGGTAAAAAGGAACTAAATTATCAAGTATGTGATTTAATGTTTATTAAAGGTCAGGATATCCAAATTGTTCGAATAGAACGAATAATTTGAATAAGGCATTTTGATTTAATCGAATTATTACATTACGAATTAAAGATTATTCCAATTGTTTGAATAATTCAAAATATGAAATAAAAATGTTAACTTTGATAAGTTTTCAAAAATTTTATTGTAAATGGAAAACAAAAACAACTTAAAAGGTAATATATTTTGTGTATGCCTAACACAAAATAAAAAGTAATATTAAATTAAGAGTTCTTTTAACAGAGATCGATCGTGTTTTTATAAGAATTTATATGTGTAAGAAATGACTTAAAATAATATTTGATTTAAGCCGATTTTATTCTTCAGTATTAGTTTGAATTTCAATAGCAAAATTCTGGAATGGATTTCCGATCGGAAATTCAAACTAAAACTAAGGGCTTAAATCAAATATTATTTTAAGTCATTTCTTAAAAATAAATATATATATGTATATATATATAAATTTCAACCGACAAACGAACGAACAGACATCGTCCTATCAACATCATTTCTTACGAAACAACGAAAATTGCGGAAATCACAAACGGAAAAGTAGAAATTTTGAAATTCTTCGAATTCCTATCAAATTCTTCGAATTATTTGAACGAACATTCGAATGAATACTCTAATACTTACGTGTACAATAAACAAAACAACGCAGAAAAGGGACATCGAAATACATATGCAAACTATTTACAGGAAAAAACAAACATTAATGTGGTTAAATTATTTAACAGCAGTGAAAGTTTGAGTTTGTGTACCCGTGTGTTTGTACATACAAACATGTGTGAATGTACGTTTAAGCATACTAATACTTAAGTACTTATGTAAAAGTACAAGTATGTTAAGTTGAAATAAAACAATAATAACGGAAATAAATATAAAAATAAATACTCACACGCATTCCATACACACATTTAAACATATAAACATTAATTTTCATATAAACTAAATCTGAAAAAAACAGCAAAAAGGATGAGAAAGTAGCAGATACGACATTTTAAATCACTTACAAAAACATAAAACATGTCTTTTTCCTCGCCACCAGAGGGGAAATCACAAATGCATGATGAAATAAAAGAAAAAAAAAAAAAAAAATAAAAATAGAAAAGTTTTACAAAATTCACCGACATGAAACAAATGCCAAATTGCTGAAACACGTCCTGACCACGTAAATTATATTAAAAACATTTTTGTAAGAATATATTTAAACTTTATGATCTTTTGGATGTGAATGAATAAGTGAGCGTACGAGTATATGTGATGTGTGTTTGTTTGGTTGGTTGGTGTTTCCATTTGTTATGTTTATGAGTGTACGTGTAAATGACATGTTCCAAAAAAAAAAAAAATATATATATATATATATATATATATATAAAATGGCAACAAAAAGTCTGTTAAGGAGAGTAAAAGGAACAAAAAGGTGGTTTTTGTGTTGTATTTGATAGGGAGAAAGGTTTGTAATTAATGAAAGCAAAAAAAAAAAAAAAAAAATACGTCATTTGTTTCCGTAAAAAATGCTCTTGAATTAAAGCACAAAGGAGGAATTATTCGGGTTCTTTCCCAATTTTCTAGGATGCATCACTTTTGGAGAGTGTAGATACATATCTATGATTTTATTTAGAGCCTTAATAAATATTAAAATTTAAAATAATTCCACGTTACATTACTTTAAAAAAATATTTTTTTTTTAATATTTTTTTGTGAAAAGATGTCTCTTTTTCTGGTGAAAGCCAGGTTTTTTTGTGTTTAATGAAAAGAAATTTTGAAAATTTTTGAACGAAATTCTGGAGGCTTTAAAAAATTGGTTTTTGGTAAATAGCTCTTGGATTTTTATTATAAATTCAGAACATTATGGGCTGTCTGTCGCTTTCGTTATTTATTAGAAACAACTCTGATACGTAGATATTTCTAATAGCCAGCATGCTTACCTTGAATGGAAATTCTTTTTAAATTCTGCAGTGCACTCACCATATTCAAAGATCCCTCTAAATGAAAAAATTAAAATTTTTAGAAAACAAGCACTTACACTGATGAGCGCTGAAAAAAAAAAACTTATATAGGCAGATTCAAGTTTAATTCTGAGAAAGCTGAACCATTAATTTTCCGAAAAAAAAGGAAAATAACCTGATGCTATCTTTCCATATTATATGGGTTAACATTTATGCTTCAAAGTCTTTAAAATTGTATGTATGTCTGACAAGTTCGGTGGAAAACTTTTTGCCATAGAACATATACTAGGGATGCTAATTGAGGTTTAATTTTGGAAATTCCGAAAAGGATTTATTAAAATATGCACTTTTATTAATAAAAGAACGATTCAAATTTATTTATATATTTATTAATTATTTAAACATAGTATGCTTTTATATTTGCAGAAAAATAGTTTTTAGCATAACTTCTTGCAAATAATAAAAAAACAAAAAGTCAATTTCAAAGCGATATTTAACAGTTTTGATTAAAGTGTGTTATGGAATTTTAAATCTAGTTTCCAGCTTTTGTAACTTAGCTGATAATTTTTAACTGTGTATAACAAAATTAAACTATTTTAAATAGTTTTTTAATGAAATCAAAGCATCTAATGTTTCATCTGACAATCTGGACCGAATTTTAATTCCAACATACACTGTTGTCGAAAAACATATTTCGAACTCTACGCTTGTGGGCAAAACTGTTTGCAAATATTTTCCTCTTATACCTCCGGATATAAATAGATATAAGTCCTTGTAAAGCTGATCGTCTAAATTATCATTATCTTTTGTTATGCATTTTTGAAGACTTTTAAATTTTACGGAATTTTTGTGCAATAGAATTATCATTTACTTCTCATATTTCTTCATTTGATAAAATATCTATTACATCTTGTGATATAGAATCAACTGATTTCTTGCTAGACGTATAATTAATTGCTTTAATTTATATTTTATTGCAATTATGTCTGCATCATTTTTGAAATTAGATTTGTTATCAGGATTCTACTCTTCAATTTTTTTACAAAGAGATTTATATAATTCTTTACGTGGATCACAATTTTTGTTTTTTATTTAATTTAGAGTGAATGTTAAAGCAGCATCAGCCTTACATTAATTCATATCCATAATATAAATTCATCGTCTGCAAATTGTTGTAAGTTTAATTCAATTAGTGCTTTTTTTAATGAATTTTCTAAAATACTTCACCTTGTACTGCAATCAGTGTTACCATTTTAGAACTTTAATCGCCAATTGCCCTTTTTCAATTACCTGGCCACTTTTTTGGCCCATTTTTTTTTTAAATGGAACTAAATGACAGCTTTTTAAGGCTATATACTAAATGAAATATTTGAAATATCTTGATCCATTATATATTAATTCCAACGAAGAAATTTATTTATTCATTTTATTTATTCATTTATTTCAGTAATATAAAGCCTTCAAGGCCAGAAACTATATATTACTTAGTAATTAATTAATTATTTTGAAATTGTTTCACAATGTTTTGACAAAATCGCGGATAATTTATAAACGAACTGAAACTGTTAGAAACTGAAGCTAATGATAAATTTTATGAACAAATGCCGAATCTTTTTGTACCCGATTAGGAATATTAAAAAACAGATTAGATAATTACCTAATTTATTTTTTTAGTTTGCCCAGAAGTCTAGTTTGAAGACCTCGTATAAAAGTAAACTATTTTAATGAATTTATCTTTATGTTTGCAATAATAAAAAATCATAAATATATATTATTTATATATTTGAATTTACTACTTTTTTCCTTAAAATAAAAATTTTTTTGATTTTTTTTTATCAAATAAACAAATTTTGAGAAGTTTTTTAAGGTATTGAAGCTGTTGGCCCTCATTTTTGTTTTGTTTTGAAATCCCCTTTTTTAACACTTTTTAAAACTTCTCATCGGTAACGCTGACTGCAATCAAATATTAACTTCAAATCTTTTACAATTTCTTCCTTGTCACACTTTTTTAAAATGTAATTTTTAGTTGGTGATTTTCTAAACATCTTTACTATTTTTCTTATGTTTTTAATTACTAATTTCACACTAATTTCAAATTAAGATAACAGTTGATTTATAATTGTGTTTTTCATATAAGTTACATCTAATAACGCAGGTGTAAGCTATGAGCAAAATATAATTGTTGTTTTGGAGGTATAAGTTTACCGATTTTTTGCATAGTGGATGCACCATGAGTGGTAAAAGGAACAACGTCAAAAGAGAGGAACAGTTCAAATTATTTTAATTTATCTGCAAAGTGGTTAATGCAAATTACCAGACTTCTTAATATCTTATTTAAACAAGATTGAATAGTTTTCCATTTGTGTGATAAACAACGTTTATAAAATGTTTGTTCGATGTTGACGTCCAGTCATCAAAAGTAATACTGAATTTATCACCTTGGAATTGTGTTTCTTTTATGAGTATAGAATCATTCTAAAATAAAATTTCTTTTACAGTAATAAAATTAGAAAAAGTAGAAATGTATCTATCATAGAATACAACTAGAAGCTTATGTGAGAGTGAGAGGTAAATTTTCTAAAAAATTACTCTTTTTTCGAAACACAAAAACAAAATATATGTGACTACATATATTACATGAATTAGGTTTTTAAGAATTGAATTAGGTTTCTATCTCCCACATAACATTCTATTTATAAATCTATGATATCTATCTTGAAGCCTATGTCGGAAAAAATTTGTTGTACATTAAAACGTCCAAAAAGGTGATTTTTATTAGCTAATAATTTTTATAGTATTCTGATTCATTGAAAACTTTTGAAAATTACAAATTGAAACCAATTTTTAGCTTCTCGTCAAAGTTTTATTTAAGTATTTAATTAATTCTCTAAAAGTTTGTGTAAGTTAATAATGTCAGTATATTTTGATAAGTTTTGGTAGTTTTTGGAGAGAACTTTGGTAGAAGAAATATTTCGTTTGTGGCAACGCTGGTTGGTTATTTCATGTTTCCTTTGGACGCAGAATAAAATTCCATAAATGTGCTCTTGCTGGTTTCTTTGGATTTCGGTACATCGAATCCCGGTACCTGCAGGGTCTTACGTAGTTCAATAGATGTTACAAACAAGGAAAATGGTATATCATCAAGAATAATCGATCTGCTTATAACAGCAGAAAAAGTTTTTGCATGTTTTGGTAGATCAAAATCCGTAATTTTTAAAACTTTATGTTGCGGTTCTTCACAATCATTTTTTTTTAGTTTAATTATATGAATCTGAATATGAGAAATATTAAGTATTATTGCTGTTTTGATCATTTTTCTAAAAACTTACGCAGTTAATATGATTTAGTTCACCTTTTATTGAAACGCCATTAGTTTTTAAAAGTTTGCCGCATAATTTACATTTGGCATCAGTGTACCTTTCTTGTCCTTATTTTTAGATTTGTGTTCCACAAAATTAATTTTCCTCATGAAAAATTAAGGACATATCAATATGTCCTTTTTTTTGCCAACAGTTCTGCGGCATTTAATTGTAAATCGCCAACGATGGACCTACTAGGAAACACTATAATATTTATTTTAAAGGTCATTCAGTTTTCTCTTATTTCTGTTACCACATATCTTTTTAGTTAACTTCTGTCAATACCTATAAAATTACTGTGAATCTTTTAATAATAAATATTACATACATTTATGCATATATATAGAAACCTAAGATGTATAGTCAAGTCCTTCTATGTCTACGGAGAAGACTATTTCCAAGAAAATGTAAATGATATACATAAACCTATTATTTGTTAAACAAAAACGTCACTGTTCTTTATAATTAATTTGAAATTATTGAATCAAATGTCAACTTTTTGTAAACATTAAAAAAGGATTGAATCAATTAATCATTCAATTAAATATAAAAAAAAAACAAAATAAAACAACAAAATTAATTGAAAAATCTTAGGAAATATTTTTTTTCTCTGTAGTGGTTTTGTTTTTAAACATCTTTCAAAGCCTGTTTAATTATTGCATTAAAAATTTTGCTGAAGTGAAGTTTTAAATATACTTTTATATGCATTTTATACAAAAAAAAAAAAAAAAAAACTTTTTGGTTTTTGGAAAACTAAATTTACAGAATCAAATCGTGTACATACTTTGTTTTCTCCCAATGTGGTTTTATTTAGAAATTCAGTTTATTCTTGTTATTTAAAATGTTTTAAACAATAATTATAAAAATAATTTTTATACAAAATTTAAAATAAAAACAAGATAATTCAAGAAATTTAATAATTTTATTTTTTCACTGAATTCTAAAGCTCAATTTTATGAAATCATCTGAACAGGCTGTATCATAAATATTTATTTTAGTAATTTTATTTGATTTTCAATAAAAACTAGATGATAATGTCGATTATTTGAAAGAAAAACTAATAATTTATGTAGCATTTTAATCAAAGCCGATTGAAGCCAAAAACTACTAGTCTTTGTTGGTGTAAATGGCATATTAATAATTTCTCAATACATAAAAAATATTATAAGTAATTTTAGTACAGTAGTTACACAGAAAATATTATTACAGTATATTTTATTTTACAAAAAATTATACACTTTTCTTATTTATTACCTATTTCACAATTACTATTTATCAAAGTAACAAACAGCCCATCTTCACGTAACATAATATATAAGATTTTTCTGTCGGAGAGTGTCAAATTCACTCTCTGAGAAAATTATGTCATGTGTAGATTCAAATATTAGTATTATAAGAAGTATTATGAGACTTTTGTGATGAGATTTCTCTACACAACAATGTTATAAGATAAACTGTCAAAAAATACACATATACGAAAGTTTGTTTGTGTGTGCATGTGTATTTCAAAAATTAATAAAATTGTTTCCTTTTAATGATTGTTTTACATTTTAAAAAATAATTTTATAAAAATTGTGTTAAATGTGCTATTGTGAATTTCTTAAATAAAAAGGAAAATCATTGGAAACACTGTCAGTGAGCTATTTGGAGCTAAAAAGGAATTCCTAGGAAAATGTATAAACTGGTTTGCAAAAAAAAAAAAAAAAAAAAAAAAAATTCTCCTTTAAAAAAAAAAATAAAAAAACGTTCTTAGATTTTTTTTATTAAAGAAAGAATTTTATGACCATGACTAATATGATTCCCTTAATAAGGCGGATACACACTAGTATAACTCGAGAATGGTTTATACGATTTATATAAATGAAAGTTGATAGAACTAAAATAATATAACTTAAGTTAATTTTAAGTTATATGAACATTAATAGTTCCGGCACTATTCTGAAATTAGTGGCGAAAAAATACAATTTTTTTAATAATTTGCTTCTTAAAATTTCTTAATATAAAACGGAACAATTTTTTTGTTTCTAATCTTCTAGCATAAAGCTTGGTATATTACGAATTAAATAAGTCTTGATATACGATTGATGGAAAATTCTTGATTTTAAGAGAAGATACCTATATATATATATATATATATATATATACGAGTACATACAAATCATGTAACATAGACGGCTATATGTAATACTTTGTGTGTAAATATTTATTATATTGAATATAACTACGAGTATCTTCAGTTAATTTTGAATAAAATCAATAATTGTTCATAAATTTTCATAATATACATAGTAGGACATTTGAATTATTTGGTTTTTCTATTGTTCGAAAAGCGAATTCGAATAAAATATTTCAGTTTGTTCGAATTATTGGATCACGTATTTAAAATTACTCTAATTAAAACAAAATAAAATAAAGTAAATTATTTAGAATTTTGTTAGTTTCATTAAAAATTAAATTGTAAAAATATCTTTAAAAAAAATACTCTTAGCATAAATGCAATATCATACGTATATCAAAAATAAAATTATAAATTCTTCAACAAAATAGACATACATAGGTACCATGAATTACTCGGATTTTTCGCGGATGACTTAAATCTGGATTAATTTTGAATTTTCAAGAAGATTTAAAAAACTAATATTTAGGAAAGTTAATTTTCTGTGATATAAATAAAATAAAAATCAGTTTGTGATAATCATAGTCATATATATTAACACTTTTTTAGTTTTTTTTTTTTAAATTTGGAAAAGAAGTCAAATATTTGTGTTATTATAAAATATTTTGAAATAATTCTCTTGTTGTTGTAAAGCCTGAAATGTGTATAGTAAATTGTGGTAATTTCTGAAAATGTTATTTCTGATATTAAAAGAATAATTCGTACATATTTTTCTTTTCAAAAGCTTTTACACACATTTTTGTTACTTCAAAAGTCAATCATTTACGCTTAACTTTGCTAAATATGGTCCTAAATCTTGCCTATAACATAGTGTAAATTCAATTTTAATAAGTCGCAAAATTTTAAAAATATTCTCAAAAATATTAAAAAAATAGTTTTAGAGTCAATGTGAGATTTAAATGAAGACTTAAAATGGTATATCATCTTTAACATTTGTAAAAAAGTTTGCATAGAGTTAAAAAATCATATAATCTTTAATAAAAAGAATCTATTATATGAAAATAGAAACATTTGAAAGAGAAATTAGCAAAACTCTGTCATAAAAATTTAACATTATTTAAAATATTTGTAAAGTTCTCAATAGTCATCCATATATTCAGCGGGAAAGTATGATATTTAGAAAGATTGTGATGTTCGTATTATTAGAAGTGCATTACATTGGTTCTATAATTGTTTTTTTTTAGCAAAACTCGTGATTTAAAAAAAAATTTACAAAAATTTAATTTATTTGAATTACGTAGAAAATTCAATATAAAAGTAAAATCAATGAGTTTTGTCTTTTCAAATGAAAAGAAATTAATATTTTAAGAATTTTATTTTAATTTTTAAACAATATAAATATCATGTATTCAAATTTGTATTAAAATATATAGGAAATTAATATTTTATTAATGTGTAGGCGAAGTTTTTTTAATCAGTTTCGACGATTTCTCTGATATCTTGATAATGTTTGGCGTTCAATTTATTTAAATAAATTTTAAAATATGTGTGCATCGAAGACATGGAACTTAATTTGAAGTGAATGATTTAATTCTAAGTTAAAAATTATAATTCTTGCAACTACAAAATATTTTTTTTTAAATTAACTGTCTTTCTTTGATATTTTCCTTTAACGTATATTGCCTTTTAAACTATCATTTTAGACTTATTTTACTTAGTTCCAATAAATCATCATATATTCCTGGAAAATTGATTCTGATTAATATTTTCTTAATACTCTAGCTATCACTCTATATTACTTGCAGCAGTAAAAACATCAATACAATTTTCTATGGGAATATATTCAAATTGATCATTTATGCTCATTTATTATATTTCGCAATACCAATCTGAAGTCGTTCGGAATGTCACCACTTTTCATTCGAAAGCTTAGACCTTAAATCATCGTTAATAAATAAGTGACCCACCCACACAGATTAATTAGCACACACACCTGATAAATAACACATAAATATTTAATATTTATCAATTAAAATAATGTAGATAAATGAAAAAGACTTTTATTTTATGCCACAAAAAATTAAAAATAATTTCATGATGTTTTAAAAAATTTTCAATAATTATTATTTGAAATTCAGAAAATATAAATCAGAAATAATTTTTATTTCTGAGAAATAAAATAAAAATCAAAAGTAAAACTTTATTACACATATATAGATTAAATAGCGTAATAGCAACTGCTGCAGTGTGCTCAGAATATTTTTAATTAGTTTCCTCAATATTGATTATTTGACACAAAGTTTACACAAAATAATTTAAAATAATAAAAAAATTAAAATAATAATTAAAATAATAATTTAAAATAATAAAGTCTACAATCACACAATGTCTTAATTAACAAAGATTTTATTACGGGTAAAACATTACAGTTGTTTACAAAAATTTTTCTTTAATCCCAAAAATCAGAAAAAAAAAAATCAAACGTTCTAAATTTTATTAAATTACGTTAAAATTTACAACTAGTACTACCGTTAACCAGCAGGATAGACGGTCGGACATTGACAAATCAACATAGAAGTCGGTAATGTGTTTCGTGATATATCTCGAGGTGATTATCTGTTATTTAAGTTATGTCTTTTTATAATATATATATATATATATATATATATATATATATATATATATATATATATACATATATATAACAATTTCTTTTGATAAATTTTTGGAATTAAAGTACAATTTTTGTATCAAATTGATCTTTGGAGAAACTACAAATGTTTTATCTGTAATAAAATCTTTGTTAGTGAATATATCTCTATGAAATTTCCGACGATTGTAGATTTTACCATTTCAGATGATAGCGTGTAATCATATTTAAGATATTTTGAAAGAGAATCTCATAATCCCCAAAAGAACTGGTGAAAATAATAAAACTAGGATTTTTTTTTGGAATTTTATTCATAAATTCCACATTTGTTGTACGTCTCATGAAAGGCGCCTGAAAGCTCTTTAGAATATACCGGAGATTACAAAATTGTATTCTGTTTGTAGCTTTGGGATTTTAGAACATGTAGGCTAAAGTCAAAATTTTAATACAAAATGGGTGAAATTCGGGGGGGTTTATACTTAGCCCTATTGGTTTATTGAGGTCGCTTTCTATTTGGAGGTCGTCTTCATGAGAATTCCTTTCAGGAGAGTTTATAATAATTATATGTTCTTAAGGTCCCGCGTCGGAGTGAATTGAGCAGTGCACGAAAATGAGGTTTATGCTCTTGTTCAAGTGAGTTCGTTCCACGACATAAGGAAGCATAGCTTACTGCTACCGGGCGCGCCCACAGGTTTCGGATAGTGGAAGGTTCCGCAGATATGCGGAGCAGCTGCCACGGCAGTCATGGACAATCAGCGATTGTTCGAGTGGAGAGTCTCTGAGGGTTGTCCGGTTGCACCGCACTCCTAACAAATTCCGAGTGCCTACGATACTTGCAACGACAAGACGAGTGTTTGGCGCCTTCAAATAACCAATAATAGCCAAAAGCTACCAGAGACTGTTCCCGTGATGAAAGGCATCAAAGCCAACCCTATATATATATAATATATATATATATATATATATATTATATATATCTTGATTTTATTCACAATTAAGTGAAATGGCCTAGTGAAATGCATTGCTACAATTAAGTGGAGACACACGAAGGATACAATTGAAACACCAAAAAAATGCAGACGAAAATTGTTTTTAAGTCACCTTAACATTATTTTTTATCCGTCCAATATTTTCAGAGTTATTCGGAAATTAGTGGCGAAATAATATAAACTTTTTATGAAAAATTGGAGGAAGTTTGCTCCTTAACTCCGAAAATATTGACCGTATAAAAAAACTGTTGTAAGAAAAGCTTAACTCCTTCATCTGTAGGAGTTTTGCTCATCTAAATTTGACAAAGCGTTCTCAAGTTATATAAGTGCGACCGCTGAAAAAGGTGGTCATATTGATCATGCCCATACGATATCTAATAGATTATTTAATATACTTAAATCTTATTACTATCAGAACTTGGCAGATTTGGGAGGAATTCGTGAAATATATACGAGTATATGAAAAAGAGTAGTAGGAAATATTGGTCTCTATGGGTGATCTCTCTATATGTGGAACATGTCATTCTTAAAGTCTATTCAAAGAACTTTTAATTGTATTAAACATTCAATTACTAAACGAAAACAAAAATGTTTCTATATAATATATGGACTATTATCAAAATTTTTTTGAGTTTTGAATTAAAAGAAAATAATTAAATTTCAGAAATTATTTATGTGTAATTTTGATAAAAGTTGCACCCAAAAATTAATTTTTGTAAAAAATATGAAATCTCCACTGTTTGATGATGTTAATGTAATATATTTTTGGGGATACCAAGCTAACTTTCTCAAATATTCCCGAATTTTGTAAAACTATATGAATAATGGAATTGGAGTCTAAGTTACACTGTGTGACAATAAAAATATACTTTTAAATTGACCTAGTGTAGGTTATAGACGCAGTTGGGTACATAAATTTTTCATTTTCAGAAATTTAAATACACCCTTAAAATATGGAGTTATTGACAGAAAAATATTTTTCAATACTGACGAACAAATATTTTAAAAAGATAATTTTTCCACAGATTTTAGATTTCGGAAAGGCAAAGACTTCAGTTTTATGAAAATATATACATATTATTATAAGTATATACAAGTTTAGGCTTTAAGTAAACGTTTGTGGAGATATTACCATAAATATCAGAAATTTTAAATATTTTTTACACTTTTTTCTAATTTAGCACCATTTTTGTTTTGCTTTATTTTCTTTGAAAAAATTTTTGAATCTATTTAAAAAGTACACTTAGAAGTAAAAGTATAGCTTTTTTGTTGAAATCAGTTTAAGATTGTCAAAGTTACATTTTTTTCGTCCGTGAAGTCTTAAAAAATCGATTTCTTTTCATCCATAACCCAAGATTTCGAGTAGTGCTTTACATGTATTGAGTACTAAGTATCGAGTACAGAGTATTTGCCCTTTTACTTTGTGAGTTTAATTATATCCTTACCACAGGTATAAGGATATATATATAAGTTTGCCATTCCGTTTGTAATTTTCAGCATTTTCATCGGAGAGCAAAAAAGTTTATATTTTCTGGGTCGTTGTAAGAAATAATGTCGATAGAACGATGTCCGTGTATCCGTTCGTTCGTCGGTTGAAATGGCATTTATGAAGCCCACCGATAACGATTGGAAAACTTTTCGGGAATTTTGTAATTGATAATCAAAAAAATAAAAAAACTTTTGTTTGAGGTTGTTTTCGGCTTAAAAATGGTTAAAATGGCATTTGTGCTGCCGGAACATTTCTATTAAAATTCGAAAAAACCGATTCAAAAATAGCGGAAACATTTTAAAAGCCCGGTCTTTCAAACCGGGTTTTCAATAGATTTTCTAAAGCCTCTATATAAGCTAGGGGGCTTCGATTTCGAAAATCAAAATAGAGAATGAACTCAGTCGGTCTATTAGAGCAGAGATGTCGGTTAAAACGTATTTTTGACCGATATTCAAGTTCTAAATAAGCTACGGACTTGGTTCTTTCTTGAAGTTCGGTTTTTAGAATCAACCAAATCGGTTCATAGAGAACCGAGATATTGGCACATTATATATATCTCATTTTTTATGAAAGGTATCCCCCTCTCCCCTGGACCCATCCATTCTAAATGCAAATTATTTAAAGTTTTTAGTGTTTACATAGATATAGTATAAGTAGTTTTTATTTTTATTTTATTTGACATTTGTATTTTGACTTTTACAATAATGGTATGTGTATTTTATGGTGAGTTTAATTAAACATATTTACATTTTTTCTACTCAAATATTTACACTTGTGTTACTGTTAGATAAATTATAAAATTATTATCATTTAGGATTGAGAGGAAAAATTTACAAAAAGAAAATTCATTTAAGTAAAAAAAAAAAAAATAGTTAAATAAAACTTAGAAACTAGGATAAAAATTTAATCTGTAGAAGAAAGTATGTTGTTAACGTGCTGATATTTGGATATGCCTAGTATCCAAATGCCTAGATCAAAATTATATTTAATTCTCTTTAGCTTTTCATCTAAAATTTCAATTTTTCTAATGTTATGCATTCTAGGTGTTGAGTAATGCCGCGGAAGGTTATACATCATTTTAAGGATTTTATTTTGTGCTGTTTATAAATTTTTAATATGGGATTTTGCTATGTTTGCCCATACAGCTGCTCCATAGAACAATATAGGTAAATATATTTGTAATTACATCCAATATAAGGTATTTTACTTTCATATAACACATCTCAACACGGGTGAATAAGATTCGACACAGCCGAATATAGCAATATGACTTGTTTTTTAAATACGATATTAAAACATAACAGCTAAAATATATATCTCTGTATAAAGATACAAATTAATTTTTAAATATATGAAAATTATTTTATTGATTTTTGTAAACGATGAATTTAATGTTAACATTTTCATTTATTTTGTGTTTTATATAAATAAACTTATAAAATTACTTGCTAATCGGTTAAATACATTTTTAAATAAAAGAATCTTAATTAAAAAATATATTTCAAATTAAAAAATCCTTTAAGTATCGAGTAGCATTCAAAAGTATTAGAATTTGCCAGCATTAATTTCGAGGGTGCATTTATTTAAATTTCTGAAAATGAAAGTGGAAAAATATATCTTATTTAGACTTATTACAAAGAAATATGTTTTAATATTGTGATGCCTTTTAATCCAAGTAAAATGTGTCTGGTTCCATAAATTTGTCAAAAATTAAAAAATTTTCAACTGCTAGTGACTTTAAAATTATTCATCTCTATTTTAATATTTGTATTCTATTGAGAGAAAAATAAAAATATTAAAAATTTTGAGATCAAATTTCGACTATCCTGTAGGTAATTGTTGAAAGTTTGCGCCTTTAATTTATTTCTAAAGTTAGGTAATTTCTAGCGCTTTTTCTAAGTTTTTGAACCTTGAACAAAAATCAAAGGTTTTACTCTATAATTAGCAAAAATCTCTGGTGCTAAAATTTTGCATTCTCTTTTTTTTAATCTTGTGAGTTTTAATATGACGAATTAAAAACGAATTGCCTATATATGTCTATCAAAATATTTAAATAAAACTATATTTCGCTTAAGATGGCGATAAAGAATATTAAATGAAATTTTATTTATAATACTTTTCGATCCATCGTTGGATTTGAGTTTTTAGCAATTTTTCCACTCTGTTTAAATGAGATTACGGCTATAAACTAGTAATAATAATGCAATTTTTTCTTAATTGTTGTACACATTGTTGTTGTAAAGTTAAACAGTGCCAACTATTTGTGTTTCATATTTGTTATTGTTATTTTTAAAGGTAAAAAAACAAGTAAACTATTTTTCCATGTTAATGCAAAATATATAGAAAAAAAAAGAAAAACAAGTTAAACAAACAAAGAGGTTGGACAAATATTTAACACACGTTAAATTGAAAAAAAAAAAATCATAAAAACAAGAACTACAACCTATTGTTGGCCAAGAATGGAATAAAAACAGAACAAGAGGCTGTTTGTAACAAATAACCATGTCGTTGTTGTTACTACTACTAGTGCAACTGTTATTGCTGCTGCTGTTGATGTTATTGTTATCAGGTTGTATAACCTGAGATCTGGAAAAACAAAATATCTTGGCATAAATTTCATCAAGCACTAAATTTTTACAGGAGCTTTAAAAAAGTCCATAAGTTTAACATGCTTTTTAATAAATTTTTCTAGTACACTTTTTATTTTTTTCTGTGTTGTTTTAGCCAACAACTTTAACAACAAACTCAGCAATAAAAAAGAAAAAGAGAATTACAAAATCAGGCAGTAAGTGACATATACACATACACACATTGACTCACTTACACACGTGTAAACAATAAAGTTTCAGTACCAGTAAAGAAAGGATGAAAACAAATACAATTTGCATATTTGTATTCGTACTCGTAAACTCCTTGTAAAACAAAAGCTGTTTTTTTTGTGCTGTTCTTTGTTCACCCAAAATACGAATAAAAAAGCAATAATATGCAATAACAACAACAAAAACTATGTTCTTGATGTTGTTATGAATGAAAATTTTGATACCATATATATATTTTTTTGGACATTTAACATTTCGGGAATGGCAAAATATTTTATAACTGCAATGATAATATGAATATAGGTTTCAAGATTTAGGATCCAAATAAGTACACAGAAAAAATTAAAATGAACTTCAATTACGAAATTGGTTATGTTAATTAAATTTTTTATTGAATTTGCTCCAATCACCAATATTATAATATAAATTAAATGAAAATAATTTATTTTTATATAAGTTTCAATTAATTTCTTTAATTGATCCAATAACAATTATAATCAAAATTTAATTTAAAATCAACTAAAAGATTTATTGATTTCATTCTGAAATTAATTAAATCTCTCTATTACACAGAAATGTTTCCGTTAAATAATACACGAATTTCATTCACATTATTTATATTTTTTAATTATTTATTTATTTTTATTATTAAAAGTACTTAATTAAAAATTGTTTTATAATAATAATGCAGGTAAATAAATATCTTTTAAGTCAATGTAAAACCTATGGCTGGAATCTGCTACGATACTTGTTACTCTTTAAAAAACTAATATTGAAAATATTGTCGGTTAAGATATTTTCGCTGAAAGGGCTCAATATGCAAATCTATGTAATATATTGTATATAATGAGCATAATATATGTATGAAATATATTGAATGTATGTTATGCATCTGTGTGAGTGTGTTTTAAATATATTTACTACATACTTATTCTTGATTGCCGGGAAAATTCATATTAATAGTGATCATCTCAATGGAACGCTCTAACAAATGGATTTGAATTACCAGCGATTAGATTTTACAACCTAAGAACGACATAACAATAAGAAATAAACAAGATATGGCAGCCTGTCTGAAGAATTGCTAAAAGTAAATGATATAAACTTACCTTTTATACATAAATATTACTCCAAAAAGCCGCCTAATATAGCTTGTATACAAACTTGGGCCTGGACGAGAACATCTCAGTACAATAACAACGAAAAAAACTTATAATTTTGTTTATAGATTCCAATAAAATCTTCAAAACTTATACTTAACGAATAATTCTATATTCACGTCATCTTTGGCACCTCAGAAAATCTTCATAATCTGTATCACTCAGTACAGGGCCCGAATTACCGCATACGTGATCGAATAAAATTGTTCGTAATTTTTCTCTTTGGGATTACTGCATTCGTTATCGAACAAGCACAATCGAAATTTGAGATGATAGCATACGATAACGAGGGCGTAATCGAGTATCAGCTGTTTAAATTTTACTCGTCATCTCAGTACTGATCGAAATCATAAACTTTTCAATTGTGTGTGCAAAAAATATAAAAAGATGTAAGTTTATTATTATTTTTAAAGTTTTAAAACAAGATAATAAAGTGATTATTGTTTATAGGACTAATACCAACAAAATGAATTTTAAACAAAAGGAAGTTATGGCGCAGTACATGGTCGATCATCCTAATTTGGCCAAAAACATATTACCAAATTGTAGCCAAGGAAAAGCAACAGCCAAGAGATTATGGGATGAACTTGCTCTAAAGCTGAATTCCTATGGACCACCAACTAAGGACGTAAAATTATGGAGAAAGGTATAATGGTTGAAAGACTGGTGTACACATTTAAATTAAATATTTATAAACACTGTCATTTTAGGCTTTTGCAGATCAAAAATTCAATGCCAAGAAAAAAATGTCTTTTAACAAAGCATCAAAGCAGAAAACTGGAGGTGGACCTTACGAGGAAATGATTCTGACTTCTGCTGAAGAACAAATAATCCAAGCCACTGGGGTTGACCTTCATGTGGAAGGGCTCTCCACAGTTAAAACTTATGGGAAACCAAATGTTTCCAATACAAGTGAATTAGATGCCGCCATTAGTGAAAATATGCAGTCAATTTTAGAGGATGATGGCAGTGAAGATATAAATGATTATGTTGAGAAAGAAAAGCCAAGGTCTTATGCAAAAAAGGAAAAAGACTCAAAAATGTCTATTTTGTCTTCACATGTGGTATCAACAGAAGACTACCAACGTGAGTTACTCTCAAAGACTAATCAAATGTTACTTCTTTTAAATTCACACACTCAAAATATGGAGGAATATAAACAGGAACAAAACCAAATATTAGAACGTTTGATAAAAATTAAAGAAAGATCTCTTAATATTAAAGAGGAGGAACACAAAACCAACATGGAAATCAAACAAGTAGAGCTTGAAATAAAAAAACTACAACTACAGTTGCTTCAATGAAACAAATGCCTATTTGTTATCCTTCTTCAATAAAATAAATGGTAGTCTGTGTATATCTGCAAAAAAGTACAAATGAATTAAAATGTGATTTATTTTTTATCCTAGCTATTAGTGTAATAAAATGTGATTTTTTATGACTGTTTTTTATAATTATTTTAACTAATTAATGAATTTTTTTGTTTTCTTTGAAAAATGTTTTAGAATACATACGTATAAATGAATTGAAATATAATAAATTTTTTTATTTTTATCTTATAAGTGAGCACTTTATTTGGTCTCTTATTTTTTGTCCAATGCGTGTTAATTGCGTCTCATTTCCGATAATAGGGTTTATAACAGAGATGCTGGGTTGAGGAATATTTTGTGTATATAAAGGAACTTTGAAGTAAATACACAAGTTGTGCAATGCGGCGCACACATTTCCGAATTTTGCGATTTTTTCTGGGGCATAACGACTTCTTTTATCGTTGCTTAGAATTTTCCACCGAGCTTTAAGTATTCCTATTGTTCTTTCAACAATACAACGACCTTTTGCATGTACCTCATTAAAATACGATTCAGCAGAACCTACTTCAGGATTTCTATAAGGTGTAATCAACCAGGGTTCAATGGGATATCCTGAGTCGCCTGAAATAAAATATTTATATAAAAGAAATAATTGTAATTAATAGATAAAATAATATAAATAGTAAATTTACCTAGAAGCCAAACGTTTTTAAGTTCATTAGTATTGCAGAGTTCCTCTAAGAAACGCCTTTCCTCGGACTGCTTCCAAACAAAGGAGTAGTGCGATGCCCCTCCATATTTGGAATTAATGGATAAAATTTTGTACTCGTGATCACATATCTGAAAATATGGATGAATATGTATATAAATAAAGATATTAATGAGCTCTACATACTATCATTGAGTTAAGGCTATGGTACCCTTTCCTGTTGAAGAACATATGTTCATTTTCTGACGGCTTTTGGAGACCAAAATGTGTACCATCAACACACCCGATTACTGAAAGCATAAAAGTCATATGAAAAAAGTATTTACAGATTTTGTCATATGTCATACAATTACCTCCAGGGAGTTTAAATTTTTGCATGTACAATTCCATACATGAAGTAGATTCATTTGGGAGAAATGTTATGAACTTTGGACATATTCTGTTTTCAATTTCATTTATGACACGATTGATTGTTTTAGATACGGCACTTTGGCACATACCGATCAAGTAGTCATTTCCAACGATATGTTGGAAACTTCCACTTGCCAGAAGCGACAAAGTTACAGCCAGCTGCAACTTTGGTGGTAAGGCGGTAGATATATGCCCTTCGAAACATAGCTCAGAAAGAAGAAAATTAAACGCTACTTTTGAAAGTCTGAAGCGCTTAATAAACCTTAAAATTACATAACTTTTATTAAAAATACATTCGAATGATGCAATTTACTTACGCATTAGCCGGCAAGGACATTGGATCGCTTTTATCCCTCATTTCTTTTCGGATACGTACTGTGTTATATTCAACTTCAGAATCGGAGTCGGACGATAAGCACAATGATAGGAATGTAGCCATTCCTTCTATAATTTTATTTTTGTTTTTAAAAATATTTAAATTTACTGAATATGTTGAAATAAGCCGCGAAAATTTGGGTTTGTTTTAAATTTTTTATTTCAGCTGAGAATAATATGCACTAAACATATGTTTTTATTCTATTCCAACATAACACAAATCTTGTACATTTTACAAAAATTTCGTTACGTTAGCTATCGAATGCTATAATCCATCCATTCGAAACGTGACGAAATTTTATTCGATACGAAAGCTATCTCGATCACGTATGCGGTAATTCGGGCCCAGTTTTTTTTAATGGAGTCCAAGCGGTTAGAAATCTTCCATAAATGTGATAAAATTATATTCTGTTTCAAAATTTTTTTATTTTATTTGAAATCAATTTGAACGTTACTTACATTAATAAACAATTTTTATTAACTTTCAATTTGAAATTAAATAACGATTTAATTGAAAAATTTTATGGAATATTTTATTATTTATTAAAGAAATGAATATTTTTTCCATACACATCCCTTGTCGAATAAATACTATGTCCTAGTGCAGCAATTTTCACACACAAAATTAAAATGAAAGTTTGTGCTGTAGCATGACTATAGATGTATTATTATAATATTTTTTCATGTATATTGAAATCTTGTATATATTATATTGTAGTTTCTGGTAGATGGGGCTGCAAAAATAATGTGTCGATCGGTCGTCGACTTTTACTTTTGCCCTAAAACAGGTCATAAAAGTTACAAAAATTTTCATTGCTATATAACTCTATATTTTAACTATAATTTAACTATATAAAAATTAGAAATTTTTGACAAATAATTTCTTAGACTAGTATGGCTTGTTGTGATGCTACATATAAGCGATAAATATAAAAATATATACATAGACTTTTTTAAAAAAGCCCTCGTTTCAATATGGATCTATCCTACTCGTATTACCAACGGTTTTTATTATTTTTAGTTTTTATAACTCAATGGATGGACCACAATCCGACTTTAAGGTATCGATTTTGTACTTGTTACACAAATATTGACATTAAATGCAGGATTTAGCATGACTTTTTGTATCATTATAGCCAATATTTTTAAATTATTGTTGAATCAAATAGTCACACAAAATTTAAGTGTTGCTGATTTAGTGAAAATTGTAAAAGTTGACATGTTAATATTTTTGCAGATAAAATCGGATTTTGGTATATCAGCTCTGGAATAATTTGTATATGTGGCAAAATATATTGATTTGTAAAAACTACAAATCTTACTCTACCAAATAATAAAAACAGTTGCTAACAGTCCATATTAAAACGAGTACCTTTTTTTTTAAAAAAAAAGTCCATGTATAAATTTTTAGTCTGATTGCTTAAAACATCACAACAGGTCAAAAATATTATATGTCAAAAAATTATAATTTTTATTCTGAATAAAAAAACTTATATAGTTTTTTCCGCAAAATGTTTTATTATAGCTTTATATTGCAATAAAATTTTAGTTACTTTTAAGACCTCTTTTTAGGACAAAAGCCAAAGTCGACTGGCTGGTTTACGACCGAACGACCCAATTTTTGAATATATATAATTTTTTTTGACCCCATACTCCAAATAAGTAATTATTTATTCAACAAATTTTTAAATGCTATCTTGTATAAAGTAATATATTTTTTTGTTTTTTTTATATTTGATTTGGTACATACTTTTTGGGGTAAAAATAAGAAATGTATGCAAAGTTTTAAAAAGTTATTACACATAAAATAAGATCAAATAAGTTCTACAGTTTTTGTATGATTTTCAAAAATCAAATTATGTTTACAAATGTCTTTAAAAATTATTGCATCTCTCTATAGGCTTTTATAGAAAAATTTATAACAAAATTTCAGTTAAACTCGAAAAAATTATAAAAATTTTCAAAAACTATAAAAACATATATTTGGTTAAAAAGCCTAGTTTTTCTACCTCGTCAAAAAGCTGAAAAGGAATAAATTAAGAAAAAAAAGAACAGAATTAGGGATTTATTTATTCATTTACCTAGCCAAGAACAGTTTTATGTGCATAATTTATTTATGTCCTTAAGTAGGCCTATAACGTGTACTTAAATGAAATTTTATTCTGACTCAAGTTAAGTATTGAAGTAAAGGTTAAAATATTCCTCTTTAGTTAAAAATAGTTTTAGTTATTCGAATGGTTGTTGCACATTTTTAATGGCTTTGTATAAATATGGTATTACAAAAAATTTATAAAAATTCACAAAGTTAACACAAAAATTCTAAATTGATAACATTGGTAAAAAATTCTAAACTGGCAACACTGATAACTATGAAAAACGTCCGTAATTTTTACCAAGCATCCATATGAATAGTTTTTTTTATATTTCCTTTTCCTAGTTAGGAATTAACTGATTCTCCATTAATTACATCGAAGCAGTTAAGTAACCGATCGGAAACTGACTCCATTCTATATTTCTTGGGAACTGTAGGAACTAAACTAACTCATGGGCTACAAAAACTTCATAAGTATGTGCTAACTTATTGAAGTAATTAGTCATTGAAACCAACAGAACTGTAAGAATGTACTTTTTTATATCCAAATTAATGCAATTACATGTATGTATGTACAAACTTGTTTTATACTCGTGTAATTATATCCATATGTATTAAAGCTACAATTAAATGTAACTTATTTTTATAACATTTTATTTTTTAGTTTAGCTATGAAAGAATCTGGATAAGAATATAAACATTTAAATGTTAATAAAACCGTATAAAAGTGAAAGAAAAATTGTGACTTCAGTCTACGCTTCAAAGTGTATAATACTGAAGATATAGCATTTAGCCAAAAGAGGACAGAAAACAAAATGCCAAAGGATTTAAAGAGTTTTTTTAAACAACGAGGGATATTTTGTGACAATATAAATGAGTTTTAATTCTAAAATTAAAAATCTAAAAAGAAATTTTAAATTATAGTTTTGTTAAAATCGATATTATTTTAAAATAGAAATGTTGTTTCTTCCGCACCAAAGAAATATTTAAAAAAAATATTTTAAAACTTTCTAAAAGTCATACATTTTAAATACTTGAAAATATTTTTCAATAAATAGCAATAACAAAAAAAAAATTAAAAAAAAAATTATAAAAACAAAATATTCATAAGCTTTTAAAACAAAAAGCTATTTTTTTAATTTCTAAATAAGCATACAGATTTCAAAAATTTAATCCTTGGAAAATTTTGCTGGAATCCGACATGAATTCAAATAAAAAAAATTTAAACATGAAATATGATTGAAAAAATTAAAAGTTTGCAACTAAAATAAATTTGACTTGAGTTTCAATTTCCCTTTCACTGGAGAACGCCTTTAAGTTAAAGTGTAATGCAAGTTTAATTCAATGCTTGGCACTAGATTCAAGGCTTGAAATAAAGTTGGTTTCTATTTGAATTCCAGCAAAAATGTTTATTGGGTTAAAACGAAATTTGAAAATTTAGTTTGAAAAATGTTCTATGGTAAGAAATTGAAAATAATAGTCGACTTTATGGGTTTAAAATCCACGTTTAAGCTTTTATGATTAGGCTGATTATCTTTATCAAAAAAAAAAAAAAAAAAAAAGAAAGGGGAAGTTCAGCGCAAATATTATATATTATTTTATATACAGCACGATCCTCGCATATTTTAGGGGTAAAATATTAAGAACTTATTTTTTCCATTTTCATACGTAAATAACATAACACAGCATATATGTGCATACATATGTATTTAGAGTAGGGTGACCCTAATTATTATAATTTTCAATTTCATGAGCTGGATCCAAATCAATAAAGGTCCCTTAAAATAACATTTATTCGCTTGAAATAACTCAAATTTAGGACCAAGTCCAAATGCGTTCGAAATTAAAAAAAAAAAAAAAAATAATAATTATAAAATAATAATTTTTTATACATAAATATTTCAAGAAATAAGACCAAAATAATAAGATGTATTCCTCTGGTAGTTATACCGAAAAGATTTTTTCGGTTTTTTTTCTTCGAATCTGTTTGAATTTTTTTTTTTCGAAATCTTTCTATATGAGAACATAAACGACGTTGGTATCAAAATACGTGTATTTTTATAAGCTTTAAAATTACACTGCATATTTTTATGAAGTTGCCACTTTAGCCTTTTTAAGGTTATTTTATATTTTGCTTTTAGCCTGAAAATATTTGTTTTAGCTTCTAGCTTTTTTTGACTCTAAAAATTTTGTATTATTTAGTATTTCAACAAAGAAGAAAATAATTTGTTATTTGCTTTTTATAGTTTTATTTTCACAGAATCATCCTTTTTAGCACAAAAAAATCAATATTATTTGTATATAACAAAAATTTTCATTCTCCAAATCAAATATAACTTTCAATTCAATTTAAAGACTCACTTAATAAATAAACTTCATTAACCATAGAAACTATTTATGAATATTTAAAAAAAAATCTAATATATTATAAAAGAAAAAAAAAACGTCTATAAATTTGGTAATGATTAGTCAAAAAGTAATTATAATTAAAGTCTATTGTAGTCTATTTACTTCAAAATATTTGGTCATTTTTCATATGAAATGTAACCCAAAATTTGTGAGTGAATTTTGTGGGCAATTTTTCATTGCATCATTTTGTTGACAGCAGTTCTATTTTCTATTTATAAATTTGTTTCAATATCTTTAAACAAAGTATCAAAAAAGAAAAAAAAAAAAAAAAAAAAAAAAAACTAATGAGAATAAAAATAAAATAAGTTTTTAAATAAAAAAAATATTAGCTTTTTTAGCCTTTTCTGACCTTTTTTAAAGTTCAATTTAACCTCTTTTTTCATCTCTTTACAACACTGATGATACTCGCTCAGTAACACACAGAGAGCGGTACCTTATTGTGGCTCAACACAAAAAACGAGTCTCTGTGTGTAAGAAATTGTAAACTTCTAAGAGTAAATTTTTTAGGCATTTAAAAAATTAATTTTTTCATTTTGTCACAGCTCACAAAATTTTTGGGAAATGGTATCTTAATGGTATCTCAAATTCTTATTTTAGCTGAAAATATTGTTTCCTTATTTCCTCTTCATACAAATGGGGCCACCCTAATATATGTATGTATAGTATATACTATGCACAGCTATTTAAATACATATAAACAGTGATATAAACTTTGGCTTTTCGGGTTAAATTCAGCCCGTTTTTAGTAGTCCAAAATGTAAAAAATATTTTTTAGTCCGAAATTAAAAAACGAGCAAATCTAGCACTTTTAACAATTTTTGTTTAGCCCTTTTAGCGCCTGCTTACTTTTTTCGAAATATGGCAAAATTCTTAGCATATTTTACTCAGTTTTTATTTATTATTAATATTTTTGACAATTTAAATAACATCTCTCTTCTTGATTTTTGTATTAAGTTCTTCACATATTTATCCAAACAATATCAAAAGTCTGTTTCTAATTTTTAAAAATATCTTAAAAAACTGTAAAGAATCCTAATATTTGGGAAACTGTCTTTAACAAATAAAATTGTTTGAGTGGAAATGTATTGAAAGAACCGAAAAATTTTTGATCTAGATTCATAATAATAAAAACTATTTTAGTTTAGTCAGTTTGCTATTAATATTTTAGAATGTGGATGCCAAAATATTAATTCGTGGTAAACATTTTTATATTTTTTGCTTTTTACTTTACAAAAGAAGTTAAAATGTTAGCCCTTTTTGCGCATTTTCATAAAACATGTCTTAAAAACTACGCTCTGTTTTTAATTTAGCATTTTTTTCAAACATTTTCGCGCGCTCATGTCCGCAAAATTGGCATCACTGCGTATAAATACATATGTATGTGAAAGTTTTGTGAATTTGCCCCTGTTACATATGCAACACTTTATGCCATTTTGCAGGTCCTTGTATGTATGAGTACGGTATACGTGAATTTCTCATTCTGGTGTTACTTTTTGTGTTATTTCTTTTTCTACTTTTTTCTCTTTATTCGGTTGCAATTTTGTTTAAAAATTAAAGTTTCAGTTACGTGTTTTTGACTTTAATTTAATTTCATTTTAATAGTTTTATTTTACTACTATTATTACAAGAGAAAAATAATTAAATGAATAAATAAAAATATTTTTTTAATTTCTTTTCTTTTACTGGTATTTTACTGATATTTTATTAAAGTTTGTATAATTGAGATTTTTTAAGCAAAAGTTAAATACTGAAGAAAAATTAAGAATAAGTTTTTGCGAACGTGTATAGCCGTTTATAATTTCGAATACAATATTTCAGCCACAATTTGATATACATATTTTTATATAAATATTTAATCAATTTATAAAACGTCGATTACTATTGTTGACACAAAATGTTAAAAATAAAAAATTGTGAATAGAATATAGCGTTAATATGAAAATATTTTTTTATTACGATGAAAACATTATTAAATTGTAAAATACTATTAATGTGCGTGAAATACTAAAAATCTACTTTCATTCCGCCATGTTCAATCCGCTATTTCTTTAGTTACCTTAAATCATTAGCTAATAATACTTCACTTTGGCATATTAATGCAATATTGTCTTCTAGGTCGAAAAATTCCATTTCTGCTACTTATAACACCGCACAATGGTCCCAAAACGATTTTTTATTTATTTCTTTCTTTGGAAATAATTCTGTAGCTTTAGAACTACTGGCTGTATTTGAATGAAATTTCACATAGCCATGTCCCCCAGACCCGCTAAGAATCTATGGCTCCACCGAAGTTGATCACCTCTGGTATGAAAATTTTTTAAAAAATCGCCAAAATTTTATTTATGATTTGATTGAGAAAACTTTTACACATAGATAGTCTTTATAATTCTCTACAAAAACTACGCTTACATGTTTTTTTTTAACTTGGCGGGCTCAATTTGAGTCCCAAAAATTTTCTATAATATTCTCTAGATTCTGTATGAAATTCTATATGCATGAGTGATTCTGATAAAAAGTTATGTTATTTTGTAAATTCGTCAAAAGTAAATGCAAGGGCATTTGGATGTCTCCGCTAGCCCTATCAGAATTTCGTTAATTAGTTTTTTTTATTTATGGAGCTCAAAAATGTTAAAGCTGAAATTACCAAAAAAAAGGACATCTTGATTACATACCTGTCTGATAATGACAGGCTGATCATTTTACTGAAAAAAAGTCCATTTAAAAAAAAATTCGGAATAAAAAAGTGGGAATCTATTTATGTTCTTATTTTAAGGACAAATATTTTTATACTGTTTTAAATTTGATGATGATAGCTTTATTTATATAGATTTTATTTAAGTTCAAATATATATTTTTTTTTTTTTAAATAACACTAAACAGCAAAATTTTATATTTTTTGATCATCTTAATGAAGACGTTTAATTGTAATACCCTGTTCCATTTATATATTATTTTTCAAATTATAACCTTTCCAATGATACCAAGTACTTATACAAATAGTTTACGCATTCGATTAAAAACTAACTAGAACTTCACCTCCTTCAGAAAAATTTGCACGTTTTCCTTCATTTCTATGGTAAAGGTGTGCTGCAGCATTCTATATACATAAATGCACATAGAAATGAAGGAAAATGTGCAAATTTTTCTGAAGGAGGTGAAATTTTAGTTAGTTTGTATAAGTATTTGGTATCATTGGAAAGGTTATAATTTGATAAATAATATATAAATAGAACAGGGTATTACAATTAAACTTCTTCATTAAGATGATCAATATATATATATATATATATATATATCGGATCTGAATCGGATCTGAAGTTAATATGCAAATGGATTGTCAGCACTATCAGAATACAAACAAGCCTCATCAGGAGAAAGTTAAACAGACTACAAAAGTATTTTTTATGGCATCGCTGGTTCTACAACGCATAAGAAAGGATTTGAATAAAACATCTACGTCAACCAATGCTACTAAATATGTTTTGAAAAATGCAACTCCAGGATCAGAAGCATATTACCAATAAGGTTTAAATATATAAAAGAAAGTAAAGAATTCATACAAAACTAAGTTGATACAATCAAACAATTTACAAATATTAATAAAGATGCCCTAAACTTTGGAATATGTTCGTATACGCTTTTTGGAATAAATGCTTCATATTACGTATGATCTCAAATATAGAAGTTTGCCTGGGGACTAACAAAAAAGTGTTAGGAACAATAAGGAACTTATGGATAAATAGCTATTATCCGAGGTGACTAACTTCGGATGTCGTCCCCCTGCCACGAAACCAGCTAGAAAATTATGCTCCTCCAAAACTGTTGGAAAATACCTCAGCAATAGCTATGTGAAATTTCATTGAAATATATTTAATGGTTCAAAAGTTAGACAAAATTATTAAAAAAAAGTTTTAAAATGTGCGGCACACATTTATCATAGCAATGTTTTAGGACCACAGTTCAATATGGAAGCAGTTTATATATATAAGTTTATATTTATCTCAATAAATTTTTTATTGACAAGACTACGAAAAAATAAAAGATTGTACCATATTTTTGAAAAAAATATCAATTTTTCATACAGATTTAAGAGTGCTGACTTGAAACATTTTTCACGACTAGACGAATTAAAATAACTCAAAACTGTCTTCAACATATTAAAATAACTCAAAAATTTCTTCAACATATTGTGTCTCCATATATTTCAAGAGTAATTCCCGAAAAACTAAATTATCTCGTCAAGCACTTTACCAAAATATAAAAATCTTTGAAATCGAACTTTATTTATAGAAGTTACAATATTTTTAATTTTTTACATACTGGAGTTGGTTAACTTTGATACCCTGTAGCTTATCTCGTATTGTTACAGGGTGACTACAAGATAATTTTCCTAAAAATTTAGGTCATCCTCCACAACTTTACAATACATTTCAATTAGATCCTATCAGCAGTTTAGGAGATAGAGATTTATTACCAAAAATTTTTCTATTGGCGACATTGTGTACCGTCCGCGTGTCGGTTATTTGAAGAAATCAACCAAATCTTTGTCAGTCTATACCTGTGTTTTTCAAGGATTTTTTGAAATTGTACATGGAATTTGAAAAAAAAAAATTCGGCAAAATGCGAGATATCGCCAAAATATTATTATACCAAATAAGACTGTAAGTTTTATAAAATATCAAAAACAATAAAAAAGAAAAAGCGAAATAAAAATAATATCTCGGGTTTTTTTATGCGATATAAATTTCCCTGTTTATTAGGGAAACCGCAAGTACGCAATTGCATATTTATTTCTATGCGTTGAATGAACCCATCGATAAAATAATTATATGTTTAAAAACAAATAAAACACTTTGGCATCGTTTTGTGCATATTTGCGCATGCAGCTGGCGTATTTTCGCATGCAACTGTTCTTGGAGCATACAGATGCTTTCTGTATGCTCCATGTTATTTTGTAGCATATTTTACCATTTTAGAGCACATTTGGACATTTTAAAAATATTTTTTCTTTATAATATGTCTACTTCATGTGTTGCTTCACAAAAAATGTATTAAAATTGTTAAAATTTTTAGCTCTAATGTCAAGTTGAAGTCTTCCCTGTATATTGTAATTTAGCTTTAGTAAAATGGAGTCATTAATTTTGTCCTGAACCTCATCCAAATTTTATGGAACTTGATTTCTCGTTATGATTATTTTTTAATGTATTCAAAATTTTTATTTAAGCATTTGTTTTTGTTGACCTCTAGCTACTTTGTGTTATTCTTGTCATTCGGTTAATATGTTGTATAAACCTGGTTTGCACCCAAATATTTCCCTAATTATAGCTATAATAATAATAATAATAATAATAATAATAATAATAATAATAATAATAATAACACGCCGGTTTTGATAGTGTTGAGCCAATTTATGTGAATGATAATTACAAAATATTTCATGCTGCTCTAAAACTGAAAGCTGACGGGAAGATTAAAACTGCGTATACTTTGATTCTGACGTCCCAAATATGATTCAATGTTTAGATGACCTAAATCAGCTTTTTCATGACTAGCACATCTAACCTATTTCCCATCAGACTACCCTACAGATTACAACTTATTTCCTTAGATTATTTGATTCTTAACTTATTTCAATATATGATCAATTATTCCTTAAATACAAGCTTTTATGCCATCTTTATTTTTAACGTCTGTCTAATTTAATTTATCTTAATTTTTGTCGTGTTTAAGACAATATTATATTTTTTAAGCATTTCTGGTAGGGGTTTTATTATCATTATTATTAAACTTGAACTTTATTGGAGGTAATGGAATAAATTCCAAAGACGTAACAACTAGCATGGTAAAAATTCTTTTTAGAGGAAGAAATGGCTTAAAGATATGCCATATTAACGCACAAATCCTTTGAAGAAAAATTAATGAATTTAGATTAATTTTCGAGGAATCTGGTGTAAACATAATTTGCGTCTCTGAGACTTGGTTCAACAACTCAATAACTGATTCCCTGATTTCGATGAAATGCTATAACTTATATAGAAATGATATATCAGACAAATATGTTGGAGTGTGGCGAAAAAGGAACACCCTGTTATTTAAGTGTAAGAGCGATGACAAAATTATAGTAAATAACAAAGTCGAGTATTTATCTATCGATCGGATTAAAAATTCTTATTGGTAGTGTTTATAGGCCTCACTTCTATAAATTACTGGAAGATCTAACAGCATTCTATAGAGATGTCATTATGGCTGGGGATATCAACTCAAATTCGTTAATTGATACAAGCTTAATACTGAATATGAATTCATTTAATCTTGTTCCTGTAAACATTATCGTTCCTACTCATTCAACATCAACAAACAACACGTTGATCGATTTACTTTTCGTATCTAATAAATCAAAAGTTCTGATGTATGACCAGTTACTTGCATCCTCTTTCTCAAAACACGATCTAATATTCATGAATTATGATGTTCCAATCCATGCATCTAACAACACAATTGAGTTTCGAAATCTTAAACGTTTGTTTAATATAGTTGTACCTCTTCAATCAAAGAAAGTTGACAGCCATCAAAAGTCTTGGTTTACAACGGAAATCAAGCGCCTTATAGTAGATAGAGACTCTGCTTACTCCAGGTGGAAGCGTTACAGAACAAGTGACTTATATAACGTCTTTCGCATAGCTGGAAAAAAAGTAACAAAAATAATTAGAGCCGCAAAGACTAAATATTTTTCTGAAAAATTTACTAATTTGATCGACACAAAGAACACTTGGAAAACTATTAAGGAAATTGGTATAGGAAATAACAAAAAGCAGCAGTGTAATGGTGCTATAGCAGATCCAAATAAATTAAATGGGAGTTTGGTAAATATTCCAATAATTCAAGCTAACCCCACATTTTATACCAATCATCGCATCGAGACTCATCCTGATAGTATGTTCAACTTTGAGTGCGTAAGTCAATTGGATGTTTTCAAAAGCTGTCTATACATTTAACATAACGCCACTGGTGTTAATGACACTCATCCGAGTTTCTTCAAAATTCTTCTACCATCACTTCTACCATTAATTTTTAATAAAATTGTTATGACATGCATTTACCCACTAAGACGGAAGCAAGCTAAAATACTTTCATTACTAAAATTGTCCAATGAATATCGGCCCATAGCTATACTACCATATCTGTCAAAAGCATTTTAAAATCTTATACATAAACAAATAACTCAGTATTTATGTAATAATAATCTTTTAACTGATAAAGAATCTCTTTTCCGAGCAAAAATAAGGACTTTGAAGAACGAGTTTCGATATGGGCAAATATAAACGGGCTAAGCTTAAATCCAACAAATACTAAATGTTTAGCAATACGTAAAAGATCACTGAAAAATATTGACTCATTTAACATATCCATCAATAATCAGCGAATTGAAATTGTAAGCAAGGCAAAAAATCTTGGCGTAATTTTTAATGACACTCCACGCAGCACTGGACACCAATCAAAATAAGATTATTAATAGTAAAAACGTAATTAATACCATAGGTTAAGGCCAATTGTGATACAACCAGTAAATTAAAGCTACATTCTATCTACAACAATATCGCAAGGTATGTTTTTGGACAGCGAAAAAATGACGCAAATGGCCTTACTCCAAGAAAATGTATGGGGTGGAGATTGAGAACTTGCTGAAAATACAAGTCCTAACATTTCTTCACAATATTATAACAATTCGTGAGTCATACCAACTATTTAATAGACTGAGATTAAGTACACTTTTAAGAAACAAAAATCTTATACAATTTCGATACCATACCTTAATATCGGAGTAGCAATTCTTCATTAACGCTATCCGTCTTTAGAGCAATATTTCTCCATCATTTAAAGTTATCAGCAACGCATTACATTTTAAAAGAAAATTATTCGAATACTATTCATAACAAATTTTTTATTTTTAACTTTTATTAACATAAATCAAAATTTTACATTACTTTAAAACAAAACACAAAATTCGTATAATTAATAACTTACGTTTTTTAATATTTAATGTTTCTTTACTTAAATGTTTCTTGTATCAAATGTATCCATATTTGTTTGTAAATAATAACATCATAAGGTTTCTACTTTTTAAGACGAAAGTTTTGTTTTAGAAGTTACAAACAAAATAAAAATAAATAGATAAAAAAATAGAAATAATAATAACATAATACGTCAATATACTTATGCTTTCATTTTACCTTAATTTTTTCGTAGGATTCCTAAATCTTAGAGCTAAAAATTGTCACAATTAATATTTAGATAACATCACAGTAAATCCATATTACTCAAAAATGCATAGGGTTAGAAAAGTGTTCACGAAAAATTTACACCATTTTTTTTATTTTTTTAAGGAAACCAAATTTTGTTTAATATTTTTTAAATATTTCACTTATCACATAGTTGTGAATTAAAATCAAAAGGAATAAAAACGTTAAGTTAAATTAGTTTAAAAAAGCAAAGTCTAAAATTTCATAATTTTGTTTCTGTGTACATTAAAGAATTTTATACAATTTTAACTACGATAGTCAATTATATGTAGCTACTTTTTTCTGGGTCTTCTTATATTAAGTACACACTCATACATACATACATACATACATATTTATGCTTCTTACTCCAAATAAACTCAGCTATTAATTATGAAATGTTCTGCATAAATGCACACAAATACACATGACTAGAAAAATGTGCTAAGCATAATGAAATAAAAGAAAGTCTTAGAAGTTCAGTCGCTATTTTACACGAATTTATAGTTTTTTTTTCTTTTTAGACAAGTTTATGCTTCTTGTGACATTTATTTCTTAAAGAACAATTTATTTGTCATAAAAATTAAATTAACCTATTATAGATCGGTGATCCCAAAATGTTACTTTTGTTACTATAGAATTAAATGAATACAATTTGTTTTTCTTTGAGGTATATTATTTTCTCTTAACCAAAAACAATGTTGTGTTGTTACAACAACTCGCGATATAACGGTACTTTTTTATATAAGAAATATTTGTTTCTTGCCTTTGTTTTCTTTAATTTAGCAATCAGAAATTTGTCTAAAAAGTTATTGAAATATATACAATTTTAACAGTTTTAGTTGTTTGTTTCACTTAAGGTCAGTTTCTGATGACTTTTTTTAAAGACCAGGAAAAAATTCAAATTCAATTTTTTCGTCATCAAGGCTGTTTTTACAGAGAAATTAACAAACATGAAAATTATTAAAATAAAAGTAGAAGCCACCAGCAATAAATAAAAAATAAATTCAATTTGGACGGTTCCGGTTCATGTTCTTGCTATTGACTTGATTTGAGGTCGAACGAAATTCGTAGGTCGAAATGTAATTTTTTTGATTTTTTCTGCTGCACAAAAATCAAAAATATGTTTTGTTCCAACTAAAATGAACAGTTGGAAGATGCTCTTCTTTCATTTTTGCATGAAATGGATGAAGATTGTGTATTCCAACAGTCAACATAGTACTATTGGACTGGCTGGCTTGCAGTCCGGATTTAAATTCAATGGAAAATCTGTGAGGGTATATGACCTGTAAAGTTTATGCAAGAAATGCACAGAATGAAATCATAATGACAATAATGGAGTTAAAACTAAAAATTAAGCAAGCCTGGAAAGAAACTGAATGTGTTTTTTTTTTTTTTTTTTTGAAAAATTAGTCGAATCAATGCCAGACCGAATTTTTGAAGTTATCCAAAACAAAGATTAATCAACACATTATTGATAATGCAAAATTGGTTCATTAGTTTAAGTGCGTATATAGGAAAAAGCCGTAAAAAATGGCATTAAACTACTAAAATTACAATAAAAAAAATTAATGTTTGTTATTATTAATTTTTTAAGTGATGTCAATAAGTAATTTAAAAATTTGGTAAGTTGATTTAAAAAATTGATGTGAATTTATAGGAACATACACTAGTGTATACTAATGGTACTGAATAAGACAATTTCAATGATCCTCTAAAAAATTTTACCAGAATTTTACCAGAATGAAAACTAATTTTGAAAAAAAAAAAACTTTTTGATGATTACGTATTAGATGACATGTGTCTATTGCACACTGTAATTTTTTTAAAAAAAGGAAATAATTGTGTATACAGTTTATTATCGAAAACTCTATTTTTGGAAGTATTTTAAAAATGTTACAGTTCATGTTGATGAAATAATTGAACCGAAATATTTTGGGGATTAGTTTATAACATATCAATCTTTAATTTTGGGGTGTACATATTTTTTGTATTCATACTAGTCGGTGCAATCACCCAATCGGATTTCATAAAATTTGCAGCTATTTTTTCCGATTAAAAAAAAATATTTAAATTTTATTTTTACGTTTTATAGTCTAGGAGTTCAAGATTCTAAAAATGTTGGGAGAGAAATATCTACAGTAAAATTTCATTGTCGGCATTAAAAATAATAACTTTTTAAATATTTTAGCTAAAAAAGCACCAAAAAGTAAATATAAATATTACAATTTTCAAAAAGTAGCAACGATATATTTGATATATTTGTGATAAAGAAAAAAAATTTATTTCCATGTATTTTGGTTCAAAGTATTCGTAGTGTACTAATTACCAGTTTTTACATTCTAAACGTTAGAAGGTTCATAAACTACCAAATGATTTATATTATTTTTAGTAGAGAATTTTGTGAATAATAGGGCCTGTGGATTCTCATGCATATGGAACCATATATCTTTAACTTCTTGTTTCTAGGTTAATTATTTTAAAAAATTTAAAAACTACTATTAGTAGAAAGAAAAAGTCTCCGTTTGTGGATTCTCACTCATTTAGTACCACTTATAAGTCCCTTTATATTTAATTCATGCTTTTACGTTCAGTATTATAGAAAGTTCAAAAAATACCATTAGAAGAACGTAAATGTACCTAAAATTCCCATCTTATGGATTCTCATTTACTTCATAATTGAGTGACACTGTTCCATTAATGATATTCGGTACAATCATTATACTCATCAAAACTAAGGCTGATACAAAACTTCAGATAATTTTATCAATTAGTTCTCGAAATGTAACGATTTGAAAATTGTATACACAAAATTACAAATATCTTTCAAAGTACAAGATTCATTGGAAATCCTAGCACGATACTTTTGGAAAATATAAAAATTTAAATTCAAATTCAACATAAGAACATGTTGCAGGTATCATTTTAAAAGTAAATTTATTGTTCTTAATTATAGACCTGTAGACGTTGGAGCATATATATTTTGTAAGATATTCTTATTTTTATAAAGACTATTTATCTTATTTTAGAGGTGTTGTAAATCGTGAACTGTTACGGAAATGATACTAAAACTCGGTATTTGCGACATCAGTGATAATGTTAATATTCATACTAAATTTCATTAAATTTGAATGATTTGTGGAAGCAGTCGACGATTTTTCTCTTCGATTATAAATGAAACAATACAAACTGAAATAAATATTTTGTATTTATTATGATATTTTTTTTGTAATAATTCATAAAATATTTTCACCATTAACATATATGTATATTTTTAATTTTTAACTAAATCTCGAGATATGAGCCATTTTGGTATTGACAAAAAAGTCACGTTGTTCGCTATATTAAAGCTAATTTTTGGACCTTTAATATGACATCTCAAAGAATCTTGTACCATAAATATTTTGAAAGATGCCAATAATATTGTGCATACAACTTTGAAAATTCAGATATTTTACACATTCTAATCGTTATATTTCGTGAACCACTTGATAAAATTATATTAGTTTTGATGAGTATAATGACAGCAAATTCGAAAGAGGTGAGGAAACAGTTCAATGTTAAAAATAAGTACCATTAGTAGAACGAAAAGTACCACAATGTTCCTTCTTATGGATTTTCATTCACTTAGGTCCATATATCATTAATTTCTTGTTTTTAGGTTCAATATTAAAGAAAATTCAAAAAAGTACCATTAAAAGAATAAAAAAGTACCACAAAGTGCCTCCTCTTAATTTTTTGCCCAAATAGGACTATATATCTTTATTTTCATGTTTCCAGGTTCAATTTATAGAAAATTCAAAAGATACTATTAGAATAACAAAAAAGTATCACAAAATTATTATTCCTACTGCCTAAAAGTAATAATCCCCTAGATGACCCATCACACCTGTGGAAAATTTCTAGAGATTATAATAAGTAAAAGATTGCAGTGTTGTGTGGAAGCTGCGAATAGTTTATTTCAGAGTCAATTCGGTGATAGAAACTGCTGCATGGACTATTGAAAGTAAGAGCTTGAAAAACGGTACTAAGGAGTACTGTGTAGTTGTAACTCTGGACGGCAAAAGTGTTTTTAACACGGCTAATTGGTTTTTGCTTTAATTCTAACTAATAGCAATTATACAAGACTATTTACGAAATAGAGAGTTAATATATGACACTGGTGCCGATATTAGAAATCACAAAATCATGAACGGTGTATACCAAGGGTCAGTTCTTGGCTCGCTATTGTGGAACGCGATGTACGATGGAGTACTGAGAATGACATAGATTCATTAGGATTGACACTATCTTACCCTAAAACGGACAATAAAATTTGGCAAAATATGCAATAAAGCAACAAAAATAAAAGGCCAAAATATTTCCAGAGAAAGTTGTGTACCAATGTGCTGAAAAATATACATTTATCTGCTTCTCTTATATGGTCGTATTCTTTGAAGTTTTCCTTGTATGTGAGCTTTATATCCCCTGTATATAGATTGGCTATTTTGCAGGTTTATATAGTATTTCGGGTCTTTTCGGACGAAGCTGCTCTCGTCATTTCCGGCATGATACCAATCGATCTACAGGCCAGGGCAACTAATGATGTAGACTTATGTATAGCTATGTGGCAAACACGATGGTCAGCAACAGACAAGGATAGATGGACTTATACACTAATAACATAAGGAATTGGTTAAGCGATTTGGATTTTAACGGGTGGTTCACATGACAGTGTTGCGTTTTGTCCGAGTTGTATTAGGAGATTGTTGGGAGGGCGAATTGGGAGGAAATCCAAGGGCACAGAATTGAACGAAGTCTCGAAAATACTGACCTCTTGTCTAATTGAACGAGTGTGAAATTAGTTATAGTACAACTCCGTAGTTTAGAAGAGATTCCAAGACGTAATAATATAATATAGAACGAGTTTAATATCTTTCCCACCCTGCGATGGATAGCTTTACAGTAGTCCTACGGGGACGAATGGTGAAGTATGTAGAGGCGTTTTAGCGTGATAACTTGGATGCCATAGTCTTTAGACGATTTAACCTCGTAAAATAAATAGTAATAAAAAACATACATACATACATACATACATACATACATACATACATACATAAAACAAGTAACCTGTATCATCTCAGTGACTTGTTAGAAAAAAAAAACAACAAAAATAGTTCAAAACATAAAAAATAATTAAAATCACTTAAAAAAAAGAAATAGTCTTTCCAAAATAATTTTTAATTAAAATTTGTGACATTTGTAGCGTAGATCTGGGTTGGAGAACAACCCAGTACTGCCAGGCGGGTTTTTTTATTTGGCCTTCGAGAATTTTGTATCTCATTCTCTCATTGGCTGCGTTACAGTTTTTCGAGGCTTTATATTTGTGACATGCAATCGTTTTGTATAACCTTAATTTTACAAGATTAGGTCAAGGAGCTGAATTTGGAGATTCTAGCTTTCTATACGAAAGTGAATAACAATCGATTTAAAGTTTTGTGGAGGAGGCTTCTTCTTTGGGAACAAACAACGTGGCGTTATGTAAGTTCATGTAACTACGCCATTTTAATTTTTTAGAACTAAAAACAAAATAAAATATAAAATTTTGCACATTTTTCTGTTTTGTTTTTCGATATTTACTAAATTCTAAAATAGTTAAATAAATAGGCCAAAAAATCTGATAAGGCACATTTATGAATTCGAACAAATTTCTGAATTATTTCAAATAAAGAAGTTCAACGATTATTAACATAAAGTATATAAGTTTATACGTATGTAGGTATATAAGTATATAAATATATAAGTGTATAAGTATATAAGTATATAAGTATATAAGTATATAAGTATATAAATTTATTTGCTTAACTCAATTTTAAGTCCAAATCCCTTCTACAGCACAAGTTCCATCAAGTCATAATCATCATATTCTCTACACCAGGCAGATATTCTATTGGTGTATAAACTCCATATTTACATTTATTAGCTGCACTACCATTAGTATGTTTATATGTTTTTACAAATCAAGTTTAAAATCTTCCAATTTGTTTCTTACAAAAAATTTAATATAAAAAGGTGAATCTTTTTCCTTTATCTTCTCCAAACGCAAATTATAAAAAATAAATTATTTAAATTTTACATTATTATTTTTTGGGGTGACATTTAATACTTTGATTGAAATATGTTCTTTAACTACGCCTTGTAATTTATGCATATGTTCGGTTACCTTTAAATTCTATTAATCGGCATAATTTACTCGAATAAATTTTTACTTGAATTTCTTGATTTTATTTAAATCGATTAATCGAACAAAAATTATTCGTGTACATAAATATATATATATATATATATATATATATATATATATATATATATATATATATATACCAACATACATATATTTTTATGTACATACCAATATACACACCCACCAGTTTTCTGAGAGTATCCCGAACTTTACTCACTACATTAGAGCACCACTAGTTACTTTATTAACTACGTGACTAGCCACTTTAACATGAGCATGTCCTAGGAACTCAATTTCCACCTCCTCGACTCTATGCTGGCACTTTTTTGGATACAAAATCTCCTCCACGACTATAAAGTGGCACTTTTGTACACACACAATAATAATACTGGTTATAATGAGTCAGTAAGAAAAATCTTCTTTTCGTCTTTTTCTAGCTTATCGTATGGTCATTAAAGTGTCAATTGCCATTATGCTCATTGGCAGCAGATGGGAGCGCGACAGGTAACGATATAATAATGAAGGTTCATAATATAATAATGAAGGTTCATTATTATATCGTTACTGTCTAAAAGGGGATTAATTGCTACCAAATAAACTGCTGGGACATTATGCATTGCTCACATTGCAAAGATGAAAATCGAACACACATACAAAGAGCATTATTGCGTATACGCAACATTTAATTCTCTAGCTTTCTCTTTCTTCTTTAAAAAAATATTATTATGTGTACAGTGATAATTTATTTATCAGTGTATTTATGGGTTTATTTATCCACATTGATGTAATCATGCATCCATTACATACTCGTATATGGTTTTTAACACGTGTAACGAATATTTTAATAAAAAAGAAATTCTCATGAAAAACCAAATATTTGTGTAACAGTTTTTTGTTTTTATGTTTGTGTGTATGTTTTTTTTTTTCTATATACAAGAACAAACGCATACTCATACAACATAATAAATAAAAAAATAAAAATGAATTAAAGGAAAAAGATAAATAAAAACACATGCATAAATATATAAGCCATTATCAAAAATATTTTACGTAACTGAAACTGACTTTAATCTTTAATAAGTTTTATGGTAAAACTACATTAAACAAACGGGGTTGGTAGTCTAAACCCACAAGTCCTAAAGCTAATGAAGTACAAAATTTTAGCACCATGGGTTTCATTTTGTAATCACTCAATTTCAGTTATTCAAATTTCAAAAACTCAGAAAAAGGACTAAAAATTACTTTATTTTTTCCCATTCTCCTACACTTTTTGTTCCTGCGTTTATACTTCTTGATCTCATGTGATCTTATATAAACTAATTGTGGTTAAATTGTATACCTTCTCTGTTGTTGCGCAGGTTTTCGAAAGTTACATACAGGGTAGTCAAAATTTAATTATAAAATTTTTTTATTTTTTAAATTTTTTGGGGCGTTGAGGTGTCTGAAACAGTCAACGCAGAATATAGTCTCAGAGTTTGGAAATGGTTTTTGTTATTTTGCGCAATAAAATCGAGGAGCATTAAAAATAAATTTAAAAAAATTATGAACTTTTCGAAAATTATGGAAAAATTACACTTTTTTTGTATTCTTATATAGCAAATTACAATTCGTTATATAGTTATAAGAATAACGATAAATGTATTTGATCGGGACCATAAATTTAGGTCAAGTGCGTTTGATAGTTGAAAATAGGAAACTTTTGTCAAAACACATTTTGCTAAGGCATATCGCATGGACAGTACAAACAAAACTGACTATAACTGGCACAAATAGTTGGTGTTTGTAATGCTTAACGGAAATATGAAAAAAAAAATTACTTGGGTTAAAAAAGGATAGCAATATTAAATACTATTTCTTTATAATAAACTCTAATAAAATATATTTTCGTATAATATATGGAGAAATAATTTAGATTCAATCAGAATTTTTCGCAAAATTTTTATAATTATTTTTTTAAATGATTTTTTTTTAATTTTCTTAGGAAACCTTAAAATATGCTATGCTAATAGCATTAAACATTGAAAATATTATATTCAAATAACTCAGTATGTTTTGATATTGCGCGTAATTTTTACCAGAATTATAAATAAACTTCTAGTTTGTAAAAATGTTTATATATTCAACTTAAAATCGTTATAACTTTCGCATCACCTGATTCTACATGCATTCGAGTCACTTTATAAAAAATATTTTTATTCTTTTTTATATTTTGAAGACCAAAAATCAAAAATTTATGATAATGGCCCATATACATATACGCCTTCAAACATATGCAAGGTTTTTGTAGTGTTGATATCAGTAAGTTTTAAGCAATAGGGAATCTAAAAATAAAAAAGCAAAGGACTGACACAGAATTCTATTTTAATTGTTGCTGTTGCGTGTGTGTGTGTTATTTTTTTCCTTGTTTTTTGCTCATTGTATGTTGTGCAACTATGGTATGTTGATGTTGTTATAAATATTGGCAACATAGATGGCAAAGTAAACAACAAAAACAACTGCTAAAAAGTAGGACTGAAAAAAAAATCTGCTCAAAAAAACGCTAGTGAAGTACCAAAAGAAATCAAAAAGCAACGAAGACTGAAAAAACAATTTAAGCAAAACAAAACAAACCATCAGTTAAAGGCCTTTTTTGATGTTGAAGTTTTTTTTGAGGACTAAGAAGATTTAATATTAACCTTATACGTTTTAATTTGATTAATATTTTTTTGTTTTACTTATTTGTACTATTTTTTCAAAATCAGTCGTGGTTTTGACCAAAGCACCTGGTGCGGAAGCGCTAGCTTTCATATACATATATACAAATATATATATATATATATATATATATATATACATATATACATATATACTTATATACATATATACATACATAAATTTAAAATATTTAGCAAAGTCCATTATTTTACGCAGCAGAACGTAAAATAATATTTCTATTACGAAAAATTTATATTCAATAATTTATTAATTGAAATTTAACTTATTAAAAGAACTGTATATTCAATTATTAAAATTATCACTTATGTTTATATGTTTTATTTGATTAATCTATTAATAAAATAAGAAAAGTAATCAAAAAAATTGTTTTAGTTTTTTAATATTAGAAAATTTTATAATTAATATTAATATTAGAAAATTTATAATAATTTTAATATTAGAAAATAATATAATTAAAAAGTAACTTGATAAATAGTTTAATTGATCATACTTTTTCTGTGTACATCGGTAAACATGAAAAATAGTGACTAAAAACCTAGTAATTTTCAAATTTGGAAACTAAAGAAAGAAAAAAAAAATAGTAAACTATATTCAAAATCTGTAAAACTCGAATATAAATAATTAACTTTTTTCTGATTTAGAAAAAAATTTAAATTTGTTATTGATTTATTTGAAAGTCAATTTTATATAATTTTTAAAGTTTTATAATTATCATTTAATCTTAATAAAAATATTAAAAATCAAGTTAAATAAAAATACTTCGAACTTCGACTATTACTTTCTTAAGCATGTTATAAAAATTAAAAAAAAAGAAAATATATAAAAGCGAAAAATCACTCAAAACTTCTGAAATGTTTTATAAAAAAGAATTATGGCTCAAAAATTAAGAAAAATCACAACAAAATATTTCATTATTTATATGAAATATCACCCAAATTTGTATGGAAATTTTTTGGGCGATATAACTGATTGATACTATTATACACTAATAGGGAAAATTTCACAGGTTGGCAAGAGAACTTTTTTGGCTTCCTATAAACAAAAATGGTGAAATTTGACGTCCTAGACACGAATTTGGTTATTTGCGATATCGTTACCATTTTATTTCGTGGTAATATGGTTTCTGGCACTCAGTTTCTTCTAATTTTCATTCAGGTTTGTTATTTTAAATGCTTCTTTTAGCCTCAGATATAGATATTGCTTTTTAAAGACAAGTATCCTAATTTCGCTTTATTATCCCATTCTTTAATCAAGAAATCTTCTTGGATTACTGCCGAAGACTTAGCAGTAATATGGGCGGAATTATTCTTATTTTTCAAATGTAATAATTATTTGATAGAATTTAATGAGTAGAATATTAAAATTTAGCATTTTTAAATCATCTACTTCTATTTTGTAACAATAAATTTTAAAATTAGAAGTCAAGTTAGAGAATTTAGTAGTCACTTTATTTTGCCACACAAAATCCACGACCAACTAAAAACTTTTACCCCAAACACGAAATGCAAATAATTCAAAAACTTCTTTTGTTTATTAAATTAAACAATACAAAACAACCTGAGCGCTAAAAAAGTAGACCATGATGGACATGGAAAACAATTATTATGAAGTAAATAGCAAGAGTAGGTAACCACAGATTATTTTGTTCGAGAGTGTAAGTAACTGGAAATAAAAAACATTCAAATTATTTAATCGAAATGTAGTTATGTGTTTTTGTTATTTTATAGAGTACCACCATTATTATAGTAGATGTTCGTAGAATGCCACACCCTTTTTACTCCCATTTTTGTCATAATTGCGTTAATTTTATTTCACTTGACCTTACGTCTAAACTACTGAACTTATTAAAATGAAACATGGAACACTTTCTTTACAAAAGGTTTACTTCGCCTCTTAGAAAACAAATTTCAAAATTTATCAAAATTTTTAGTGACAATGGTAAAAAAAATATATGATAAAAGTGGGCGTAAAAGAGGCGTGGCACCCACAGATGGCTTATTTTATAATATGCGGAGTTTTCTGTTCCTTACGTTTATCAAATTTGACGCGAATTGTCTTAGTAACATCAACATCTTAGTAACATCTTAGTAGTATCAAAATCGATTATTATTGAAAACGGGCTAAAAACTAGGCGTAGCATCCAACTTATTTTGCAGTCCAGAATGCACGATATACATATTTACTAAAGATTACTTAAGTCGTTTGAAAAATGTGAATTATCATATATTGCAAAGGGGTGGGATCAGCATTACCGCTTGTCGACTTTAGTCGTTAATTGCTCCATTTTCAACCACCTGGCCACATTTTTGGCCCCTCTTTTAAATGGGACTAAATGAAGACCTTTTTAAAACTCTGTGCTAAATGAAAGAAACTAAGTCATTTGAAATATCTCGGCCAATTATATAGTAATTCCAACGTAGAAATTAATTATTTTGAGATTGTTTCACAATATAGTGATGTTAAAAAAAAACCCAAGAATTTATAAATAGACTAAGTCTGTTAATAACTAAAGCTAATCATCAAGTTTATGAACAACTATTTATAACATCAAACGCCGGAACTTTTTTGACCGGATTGTCAAAATTAAAAAACATATTTGATGAATACTTATATCCTAAATTATGTTTCTACTTTGCCTCGACGGAACGTCTTTTTTATAAATTTTCAGCAACAAAAAATAAATTGCCCAACAGACTTAAGGTTAACACTTGTGAATCTATGCTTTCAGTTCTAAATTTTTTAGATACTGATTTGTAAGACTAGAGTCCTAGTGAAGGCCTTATACAAATGTAAGGAGTTTAATTAACAAAATGTGAATTCATGAATACTAACTACGAAAATACTGTTCGTCGATTTTTTTAAGGACAGAATTAGGTACCAAAATTACAGAAATTAATAGAGACCTTCTTTTTAATTTCTACATTATTTTAAGGATATTATCTTGTGTATGGAAATAAATGTACATTTATTTAGAAAACTACCTACCATAATTAGAAATATGTACCTAATACATTATAGATGGTTACCGCTTAGTATAAAAATTTATAATTTATTTAATTTTATGAATCTCAATAAGTCGATTTTATTTCAGGTTCTTTGTCTGAAGAAGCGTGGAGGCATCTAATAAAAATATTAGAAGAACAAAGCTAGGCCACACAAGGAAAACGACTCGTTGTGTTACCAATAAGGAATTCTTTGCTTTTGTATTCTCATCCACAATTATCATCCAGAAGAAATATAGATCAAATAAAATATATTAAAGATATAGATAATACATAATAATATATCTTAATTGAAAACTGTAATGACATATCTGATGATGAATTAAATTCATCAATGAGTGACAAATTGTTTGAAGCATCTATGTAAGATAGAGACTTCGTTCTTTCATAGAATAATCGGAAAATTTTTAAAGAATTTTTGTGTTGTAAAAATGAACTAAGTCGATTCAGTATCAACCAAGTTATATGAAAAAATGCCAAAAAAAAAAAAAAAATAGATTTTTTGAAGATCCTATATTAGTTATGGGCCTCCTTCCTGCATAAATCTATCACAAATAATTTTTTCGAAATTCGGCTTTTTAAATCAGTTAAATCGGTCCATAAATTTTACACCATACACTTTTTTAAATTAATATTAGAAAAAATTTGTTCCGCACTGAGGTGATTATATCTTCCTTAAATATGTGTGAGCTTTTGTAAAATTTTCAAAGTATTAAATTTACTACCTTTTACCGCTATGCTTTGCTACCATATTTGATGGGAACTACTTTTTCCTCTGAACCTATTCACCCTATTCGAAATTTGATATGAAAATTACTTTAAAATTTTTTAATACTTTCACTATAAAAGCCCTTTAGATATGAAAATTTATATTTTTTTTTATGGGGCTGCCTATTCCTATTTTCATTTCATCAATGCGTTATTATAGGATTAGGGTTCCCACGAAATTTTAAGGATTTCACTGTAATAGTTCCTTAGATATGCCATAATGAATATTTGCTTTATATTGGTTCATCCGTTTGAGATTTTTAAAAAAGTGGGCGTAAAATATAGCGTAAGCGCTATCTTTGCATCAGATTTTATGTAAATAGCTTTATTAATAACGTGTAAAATTCAAAATACTGATTTTTTAAAAAGTAGGCGTAAAATGTGGGTGCGGCTTCCAATCGAGATCTAATAAAGCCTATAGCTGGCTCTGGTATTATCTTTGTGTCAAATTTCTTTTATAATATATACAAGGATGTAAGGATTTATAAAATCTTGATTCTATTTCAACTTTATATGAAAATGAAAATTATTTGTTCTTAGTATTTACATAGATATAGTTTAATTAAATATATTTATAATTACATATAACATATCTCAACACGGGTGAAGGGTATATAAGATTCAACACAGCCGAACATAGCACTCTAACTTGTTTTTTTTTTTAGATGGAATCAAAATTAAATGTAGAATATATTGGAAACTCATAACATGTCCTCATGGACCTATCTGAACCAGTAGTAGGAATTCTAGATTCTAATATTCCAAATGAAAGGATGAAGGGAACCATAGAAAATATCTAAATGCTGAAGGATATTGGTGCTGACTGAAACTGAAACCAGTGCCAAATACACAACCTTTTACTTCTGGTTCCATGGCTACAAAGTTCAAGTGGCAAATACAGCAGACAGGCCGAAATTATGATTAGGCATTGAAGAGGAATGAAAAATGTACCTGAAATTAATAAAAGAAGTACATAATGACCTCTAAGAACTCAAGGTGCCCAGGAAAAGAGAACGTTCCGATGGGTCCACCCGAGAAAAAGCTAATCCTCTAAAGAAGGCAGCTGGTACCACTGCAGTTGGCACATTCGTTGTAAAAAAAACATGCATGGCCAGCACATCGACGTAAACCACAGAACTATCTTATAAGAAAATGATCCAAATCATAAAGCTAGGTGTTAGTAATATTAACATACGGTTTGGTCTAATGAGAAACTAAAAATAATCCAGACATCAGTCTTGGACAAAATTGTGGAGCTTAAAAAAACCTTAATTTGTAGGCTGTTGATTTAAACCAGGCTGGATTGTATCCAACTGCAAGAGTGCTCAATATATTAGGGATCATATTTTTACACTTACACCATAGGAAAATGCCGTCCTTAAGTTTGTATCTGAGAAGGAGGAGTTCTGAAAGCAGAAATTTTTGTTGGCTACTTCGCTGAGAAGCCTGAAACCCCAACTAATGGAATTCTGTCGCTCATGAGAGGACAAAACGATGATCTATTTGTAGAGTTCTGGAAGGTTTTGAATCGGGTCAGCAAAATCATCATTGTTGAATTAACTTTAGCAATTAACCAAAATCGGTCTACAGACGTATAGGCTATGGGTACAGAACCATTTATATATGACCCACTAATCGTCAACAGGACGTCAGAGTAGGACAGATTATGTCTGGCACAAAGGATTTACATAATCCTACCAAATTGCCGGATAAACCTTCATACTTTGGTAATGTCTCTAAGCCTAATACGCCTAAGGAGAGAACATTCCTCTCATCAAGTACAGCTTCCCATGATCATGAGGTTATTAATGACTACAAACGATAGCAGGCAAAAAGAGATGTCTATAGATAAACATACTTAGCGTGGTGCTTCCGACTTGCTATATCGTAGGTTCACCACCGACCTCCTGGATGTTTGTTTTATCTGGGAGCCTTGGGTGAAGTCAGATACTAGGTTAAGCTCTCTTATTATACTAAAACGACAAGACACAGAGGGGCTCTATTTATTAGAAAATACTTAATTAACCTCGTTCAGTATTCGTCTATGCTGGTCTTGAGGCCATACGAGCAAAGGTTTTACCACTGGCTGAATAACGTGAAATAATTCTTGCCTATGCGTATCTATCGGGAGATACAGATGAATTGCCCACACGAAAACTGTCGGAACTGGTATCTTATTGCCGAATATGCTGCTATGTAAATGCCCACCACATAATTGTTTCTGAGCGAAGATTCAGATGGAATGCTTTCATTTGTGTACGTCTTCAGGAAATGCAATATAATGGAATTATATATTTCTTAAAGAAAAAAAGGTTTTAGTAAGTCCAAGTTGAAATTACTTTTTGGCTCATATATGGTTAACAATTATTGTGGAGCTTACTGATTGCATTTTGGTTCAAATTCTTGAGGTACTGATGAGCAAAAAACTTCTTTTCATAATTTACTAACATATTGCAAGTTATTATTTAAAATGTAAGTTTTTGGCATTCTTACTTTCTGCATTTTAGTCTAAAAATATTTATTTGATAAACATTTTTACAATTTAATGTAACGTTCTTACGAAATTTTACTAAGAAAAAGTTTTCATAAACAACTAGTAATAATTTACATTTGGAACCGTATTTAAAATTTTCAACAAACCCCCAAAATTCAGAAGTAAAAAAAAAAAATAAAAATTTTTAAATATATTAATATTCATTATTATGAAAAGTATGATATAATATATATTTTTCATTTAGTATGCAAAAATATGCACCAACAAATCGATGCCATTTTTCATTAAAATTTGTGATTCGGATAGATAACTACATAAGCTAGTTTGTTAATATTCCGGAAAAAAATGCATTTGCATGAAAACCTGCTCCCTAGTTATAATATTAAGAACTCATTCGTTTGGTTTACTAGGTATTTTAAATTTCTTTATTTATTAAGACAATTCCTTTAAAACGAAAAGTCGGCTATTTAGAAGCGGAAAATTCGAAAAAAAATATTATTTAAAAATTGATAAAAGTCTAAAGGTTGAAAACTTTGACTTTTTCAACTATTAAAATAACTCTGTTCAAATGATAACACTGTTTTAAATTTATTAATTTTTCCAATGACAATTATGGGTTCAAATCATTGTTCCTGTAGTTCTTCTTCAATCAATTCCTAATAGTAAATTCTACTTCTTTTTTTCACATAATTGAATGCTATTTTTTCCTAAAAATGCGGTACATAGCTTATATGAGTAATAAATTTTATTTCTGAATTTATGGTTCAGCTATAAGAGTTTGTAAGTCATTATTTTATTATAGATACGCGCGTTCACATTGCAATTTATATTCTATATGCTTATCTCTATTCCATTTCATTCTCCTTACGCAAACCCTTTAAAAAATCAGTTAAATATTCTGTTTAAGCCACCACTGTACTGTGCCACTGTTTCACGTGTTATGAAAAATGTGGTTTAAATTTTGAAGAAAAAAAAAAAAAAAAAATATATATATATAATAACTACACGCAGAGAAAAAATATAGTTGTAGTGACCATAATCTAGGAACAACATATTGTGATTGGCCAAAAATAGATATGTTTATAAATAACAATTGTTATGATTCCATTTTTCCATATTGTGTTCGATTTTATGTTTCGTTTTTTCATGTTATGATTCAAGTTTTTCATATTATTATACCATCATATTACACACCATCTATCAGAATATAATTTCATTTTATTATACTATTATCCCATTCCATCATGTTAGTGTTCCGTTGTATCATATTATTATCTCATCTTATCATATATTAAAATGAAACATATTAATTAAAAATTATTATTTTTATAAATTGTTTATTGAGTCATATGTTGTACTATCATATATTGTACAAGGTAACAAAAGATACTTTTTATTAACTAAATTCTTTAGTAGTAGTTAATCTATATTTTATATTCCTTGAATCACACCAAATATTACAAAACCTTGCATACTTATATAATTCATGTATAAACTAAATGAGAATTATAACGAAAATGGAAAACAAACGTTAAAAAACAAAATATATTCAAAAACAAAAAAATTATGAATATTTCTAACATATTTGTAAAAATCATATTTACATTTTATTATTATGGGAATAATAATAATAATAATAATAATAATAATAATAATAATAATAATAATATTGGTTTGAAAACAAGAAAAAAGATTCATAATATTTAATGGTTTAAGAAAAAATTATATTTTTTATATTAATAAAATTTGGTTTCTGGTAAAAGTATTCAAAAACATAAAACTTTTGTAGTTAACTATATTTAAATTTTGATTTAATGTAAACATTGAAAGATAATAAGATGAACAAAGTATTATTAAAATTTATAAATATTAATAGTGAAAACATAATATTGTTGTAGTGATAATGTCGTAGCGGTGATTTTTTTCCACGTGTAGGTAAGCTTATAAGTGTACAGATGATAATATACACACACAAACACATAGTGAATGGTTTGCTCAACCACTAAATGTCAAATGAAATGTAGTGATGTCCATTGAGCTTAAAATGATGTGCGTGCGTATGTGTGTGTATCTAGTATGTGTGTTTTCTTCATTTAAAAACAAAAAAAACATGGTTATATTTACCCAAACATACTCACATACAAAACTACTGAATATTTTGTTGCAGTGTTTTTTAGTGTACAAATGTTAGTGCAGTCGTATGAGTAGAATTGTTAACATAGCAGCTGTCAGTGATTTTTGACAAATTGATTTGACATGAGCTTCGTAACTAAACTAAATGAAAATATATGAAAAAAAAAAGGAAAATCACTGACTAAAAGCAAAATAATCACAGAAAAAAGAGAAAATGAAAAACGAAGAGTGAGAGCTACAGCGAGGAGTATGTGTATATTGAAAAGAATAACTACTCCAAACTTTAATAAATCTGAATTTATTCTTTTCATTATACAAGTACTTTTTAATGCAAAATCATATCTGAATCCAAAAAATAGAGAAGAGAGAAAAAAAGATAGAGAGAGAGAGAGAGTAAAAAAAGTAAAATGAGTATAAAATATAGCTTTTTCACAATTTTTCGTTAAAATGAGTACTGGTGATTAAAGCTTTTTATTCGCGTCATATGTAACATGTGTAGGTGATTTGTTGTTATTTTTATTCCATTTATATACTTAGGAACTTATGTCTGTCTGTCGTGTTTATTTCGTTTATTTAATTTAATTCCTTTCTTTCTTCTCTTTTTATTTGAATTTTTATTTTGCTGTTTAATACTATTGTTATTATTGTTGTTTAAGCTTCCACTGAAATCATAATTAGCAGTTGCTATTTATTTATTCATTAATGTTTTAATTTGGTGTGAGTATGTTTTAATTATTATTGACATCTTTGGTAAAAGCATTTTGACTTAATTAAAATGATTAAAAAAATTTTTGCATTAGGTATTAAATAATAGTGATAGAATTCCTCAAATGGAGATCTGCAAAAAATACTGGAAGAAAACCTATTGCCATTTGTCAGCAAAATATATTTCTTGGTGAATTTTACAGAAAGTATAGAAAACTATTATGTGGAAATGTATGGAAAACGCAATGGCAATTTATTCATATTTTTTTCTATAATTTCTTGGTTTTGGGTTTTACATACCCATTATCAAATTTACTCTAACTATTGCTCCTTAGGGAAATAGGACAGGTAAACTCTAATTTGATTAAGCACAAATATTTACCCAATTTGCAAGCTGTGTTGTATCTTTGTGTCGATATATACATGTTATAAAAATTTTAAATTGATTTTGTTTCGCTTAAATAATTCACTTTGAAAAATATTTTTGCCTTGCAACTATACAGCGACACAAAATGGTTGTGAATTGGTTGATTATATTTGCAAAATTCTTCGAGATCTTTTTTGGCTATGCTCCTGATTTATGATCGTTTTCCAATGTCTGATATTAAATAAAATTTTTATTACTTATGCGTTGTATAGTTGGGCCGATTGGTACAGTCGAACACGTTATAACGAGCACCGATAATAACGAATAATGTCTATAGCGAACACTTTTCATATGTCCCATTAATTTACCGAAACGTTTCATTAAAATAACTAACTATAACGAACGCGATTATAGCGAACACGTTTTTCAGGTCTCAACAACAACAATACTTCATATAAAAAGCTACGTTTATATCGAACTTTCACAAATACGAGTTTTAGATAAATATAATTACACTTTTCAAGATGTTTCAAAAATTTAAAAACTAACAGAAATAGTTTTTATTAATTTCAATTTAAATTATTGGACAAAATAGAAATAATTTTCTTTAATTTCAATTTAATTCATCGGATAAATAAAAGAGGAATTTTATTTTTATAGTTTTTTACCTTTTTAACATAACGCATACATAACGCATTTATCGAAAATAGCTAAAAATGAAACCGATATTATAGGAGGATTAAAAATTAAATATTTTGAAAATCGCTATTCCTCAAAGAATAAAAATCTCAAAGCATGCCATTTTCGAAACCCCAGTAATAAATGAAATCACTGAATTAATATAAAAAATATAATTAATCAATCTCTATTTGCCACTTATCTAATGACTTATAAATACAAAAAAAAAAAAAAAAACTCTTACTGATATATTAAAATCCTTAATATAGCCTATTTTTAAAGGAAGGAAATATGCTTTAATTGCAAATATTAGTATCTTAAAATAAATTTAAGGTTTATTATATTTAATTTAAGGTTTATAACGAACTAAATTTGTAGGTGTCTTCGAGTTTATTATAACCGTGTTTAATTGTAGAAAATAAAACTATATTTTTTTGTAAAATTTGTTGATTTGAATAAAATTTCGTTACAAAGTTAACGAAAAATCTGTTAAATCAACGAAAATTTAGTTAAATTGGCGGTAACTCTAAGCAAAACGGTAAGCAAAACAACACACAATTTTATTCATTTTAGCATCCTTAAAAGAAGTTAATTTTAATAAATTACCTGTTAATTTATCTATTTTTTCCATCAATTTTAAAATTAATTAATACATTTTAGCCAATTTTAATAAAATTCTTAAACTTGACTAAGAATATTTAATTAAATTTGAGGAAATTTTGATAATTTTTTTTATCCAAATTGAATAAAAATTCTTCAATAATATTAAAAAAAATATATGTACATATTTTATTATTTTATTAATTATTTAGTTTAAGTAGACATTGCACAGTGAGGTAGAATCAAAATATTTTGAAAATAAATCTGTAACTTTTAATAGGCTGATGTAATTTGCATATAAAATTTCGTTCACATACCCTTCAGAAGCGGAGTTATTAGTGCTAAAAATAGGGTAATAAAAAATATTCCGTCGCTTGCCAAATAATCCAGTACTTCCGCTTAGGCCTCCCTTCCATTCTTAAAGTTGTACACTCCTCTGTTACGAATATGTGAAACTTTATGTAAATCCAACCAGTCGATTAGCAGTTACAGATTCTGCCCCACTGTGCATTGTTGAATGTATATGGAGAATAGCCTTTTTATGTTAAACGACGTTAAACCTCAAATACTTTTTTTAATTTAGATTTTTTAAATTAACTTTTTATGCAATTATGTCAACAACACCACGTGGAGTAAAACAACAAAAATTTAAGATCTGAAATGTGGTGCCGGCAAACACTTAAAGTTAAAAAATCTAAGTAAACTGTTTAAAAATAACAAGGTCTTTTTCTGTCTTTTGATTCCTGTAATCGCGGATTTTAGCATATGTGTCCAATTTCTCTAATTTAAACTAAAAACACTTGTAAAAATAGACCAACTTCTGTTCAATCAATGTGTCGCTGACCAGTGTTAAAGTATATTGTGGACAAGTGGTAAAACCAAAATTTTCAAAATTTAAATTTTTTGCTGTTTTTCGATTAGAAAATTTGAATGGAGGTTTATTGCCCTTGTAATTATGAATCGTTTGAGATACATATCGTTAATGTAGTATAGGGGGTGCCCAAACTTTGGGAGAAAAAACGTGAATGGATATAACATGTGCCTTTTTAGCGAGGACACTCACAGCGTCATTTCAATGAAGCTAAAATATTTTATGACGCGATAAAATATTAAATTGCGAAAACTTTATAACAATTTAAAATCGATCTAAAATTTTACATAATTTATATTAGAATTCTTTTACATTTTATGTCAAATTATAGTTATAATAAGTACATCTATTCAGTTTTAGTTAGGCGAAATATAAGTTTTAATAAAAAATTGCATAAAAAGTATGTATGACCTAAGATCGCGGTGTCCTATTTCATACATCGTCGAAGCACACCCAATGCGCTAATTAAAATCAGTAAAAATGTATATGTATGTATACCAATCTGCAGCTATTATTACAGCTTATATCGGAGTGAATAATTATACGTTCGAATTTAATGAAACTTTTAACATTTTGGATGTGTACTTTTGCCATTGAAAAATGTATTTCATAGCTATATAATTAATATAAGCATTTTTTTTATTAATTAACATCATTTAAAGATTTTTATTTTTTTGTCGTTATACGTGAAAAATACATGAGCGAATTAAATGCAATCAAAAAGAAATATGAAAAATATTTCTATGTATGCTGTGTTTTTTACTCTATTTTCTAAAGGGAGGTTAAAACAGATTTGTTGTCGCGATAAAATATAAAACTTACCGAATCTCCTTTAATTTGTATTTTTAATACACCTCTTTGTAAGTTACATATGTGCATTTATTATTGATATCGGACTTAAAGTCGAAATTTTACAATATTTTTAAACTTCTGAATTTTAACTACCATAACATAAACGGTCATTCCTGGCCATTAATCATTCTTTTTAAAATAATTTTTCATTGTCAAATATTAAAAATATATCAAAAAATTATATGATATTAAAAAACTGGAAAATGTATTCATAGTTTGTTCATAAACATTTGTTTAATGAAATGTTAAAAGAACACTATGATCGCGATTATTTTAGACATATTGATGTGGATTATATACGTGCGGTAATTTTTATATGTTGTTGAAAATAGAATTTTGGATATTTTTTATAATTTTTTATCTTAAACCTTCATAACATTAACGCCGTTCGCTTAAAGTCATTCTGGCGAACAGATTTGCGTTTCATTAAAGCTAAAATTGGTACTAAATAGCGTTGATGTGCCATTAAAAAAATTTTCAAATTTTTTGAACCCCAAAAGTAAACGAGAAATGCTCATATGTATATCAACGATATTTATAAAAATTTTATAAAATGTTTTAATACATAAACGGATTTATTTTACCTAAAATTTATTAGAATTAAATAAAATAGAGTTGTTAAATTTAATAAGAATAAAAAATTTAGTTAATTTGACTAAAGATATAATGAAGAACTTTTTTCTAAATTATCTATTTTATTTTAGTCAATTTGTATAAAAATCTTCAATTTGACTAAATATTTTAAAATTGACTAAAAGCATGTAGAATTGAAGAAATTTCATTAAAATTAACTAATTTATTTTATTCAAATTGAATAAAATTATTCAAACTGAAGATTAAATATTTTCAAATTGACTAAAGGCATGTATAATTGAAAAAAAAAATCTTTAAAATTAACCAATTTATTTAACTTATTTATATATTGAAGAATGACATGTATAATTGAAGAAATACGTATTGTTGTGTTTTTGTGTCTATATTTTTATTTTGTACTACCTAAACCTGGTCAGCATTGCTGGCCCTTATCTATATCTCTTTCTCTATCTATATCTCTATCTCTATATATATAAAATAGACGTATTTGTACGTAACCGCGAAACTCAAAAACTACTGTTGCCCTGTGTAATTTTCTCATAAACGTGATACTGGTTATCAAGTTTCTTCAATTTCTGCTGCGCGTTCTTCTTGTCTTTGTCGTTAACTTAATGTATGTACACAAATTGTTCGTCGTGTATTGCGACCAATATTTGCACGTGGTCTTGGCATTTTCATTAAATATGTAATTAATTTATTTGTGTATATTTTTTAACTAATTAATTAAGGAAGGGTATACATTCGAACGATCGTTAGTTGGTATTGGTTTGAACGTATTTAATTGCTTTTCAAAACAAATATATGCAAAAAATCCTAATAAAACCAATAAAAAATTTTTAAGAAAACCGTGAAATTTATTGGACAAACACGAAACTACACAGAAACACGACTCACGGTCTTTATAATATGTGTACAATTTTTTTTTTCAAAATTTAAAAAATCGGTATACGTACAGAAATACTCGAATGAATACATTCTATTGAAAAATAAATGTTAATTTGTGTTAAATCAGGTATTTGTACATAATTGAAGGACATACAAGTTTGGTTCAATAAATATATAAATAGTCGTGCTGAAAATGTTAATTTATGGGTAAACCCCTGGATGGTGCAAACTTTCTGGTATAATGTATAATATATAATGTATAACAATATATACACTGCCTGCCACTTGAATAAGGAATCACATTTTCTTTAACCTGAATTAAGTATATCTCCTAAACTAAAGTTGAGAAAAAAATAATTTTTTGCTTAACCAAATTTCAAAGTGTTGACTTTTTGTTATACTAAAATTATGCATTTATTTAGAGACATGAATTTCTGTGGCACTATTTCGTGTGTCATATGAATAAGGAATTCTTTTAATATTAATTGGGAAGGCTATGATTTGAATTTCTTTCAATATAAGCAGCTAGAGAATTTTTAATTTGATAGTTTTTAAATAGTTTTTATTAAAAATGGGACGTGGTAAGGCTCTTAATAACTCTGAAAAAGAAAAAATTCTTAGAAATGCATAAAATTCTGCCATGTCGATATCAAAAATACGTGAAAAAAGTGGAGTCAGTGCCAGTCTAAGAACAGTGCGCCGTATTTTAAAGTCGTGCCCATACGTAGTCCGACGAAAACTGCAAAAAAAAACCACCACTTAATGAAAAACGCAAATCACAACGCCTATAGTTTGTCAAAAATACAATGACATGGTCCGATAAATGGTTTAAAGTTGTACTATCCGATGAAAAAAAGTTTAATATTGATGGTCCCGACGGATATAACTATTACTTCCATGACCTAAATAAGGAGGAATTATTTTTGAACCGCAGACACAGCCGTGAGGGCGGAATAATGGTATGGGGTGCCATTTCGTAATATGGTATCATAGAATTGATTTTTGTATCCAACAAAACGACTTACAAAAACATTTCCAAAATTTAATGATTTCTTTGGACCCATACCTTGGACGTACCAACATGACAACGCTCCGATAATGTAATGTCTTTAGAAAACTTAAAAAAGGTGTTCTACAAAAATGGCCATAAATGAATAAACCTACTATGAGTGACCATATGCATGAGAGTACATATGCGTCTTGTTTTTCATTCCACATTTTTTTATATGTTGCTATAGATCATCCAGAAATAAACATTGAAAATATTATTAAGGTAATATTGAGTGATAAATGTACATGGGCAGAAATTGAAAGTCATTTGGTCGGCAACCAAAAATTATCTTTGAGATGAAATTGCTTGCTTTGCTCTAAATCAGAGGTTCTCACAAGGTCTTGCTTCGCAACACCTTTAGACATTGTAATGGAAGCTCTACCCACTACAATTTTGACTAAAAATAATATTAATAGTTGCGGCATTGTTTTTGTTTCATGAGATATTTAATATATGGAGACTATTTCGGATAATGCGTATCTAATATCATTCTCTGCGTCCACAAAAGGTCGGTTCTTTCTTTTGATGAACAAAGAGAGAAAAATATAATAAATATAATATATTATAATATAATAAAATAAACTTTGCTATATTTCAGCTAAAGTGCTTTGAAATTTGTTAGTTCAAAATTAAATTTAACACAAGAGTTAAATTTGAACTCTTTTTGATATTCTTAGTGAAAGATTTTTTACGCCTTTAAATTACTTATAAAGTGGTTTAAGGAAATTTTCTTCCTATAGCCTGCAAACTTCCCTGCGAAAGGAAAGTTTTGCGTACTCAGCATTAATTGGTCGCACAATTCGAGCAAATTTTAAGCATCTTATTCCACAAAATGTTATTCTATGGTTCAAATTCGGATGGAGCATTGAAACGATTTTATAAAAAAAGTTCTTGGCAAATATATTTACAAAAAATAAAAGTAGGATTTCAAGTGGAAAATCGATAGTTTCATCAAAGTAAAGTGAACTATTTATCATTTTAATTAATTGTTTTCCCTGCCACAACGGAAAATTTTCTTGATTGTGTTATTGGACAGAATAACTTTCTTTGTTTTTAATTTGATTATTGTTGCCTTTATTAAGCATAATATTTTCAATTGAAGCAAAGCATAGGTTCTTTTATTGGTTTTTCTTACCGCTGGTACTAGTTGATTCTTAAAAGAAATTATTTAGGAAAAAAAAAAATTTTTTTTTTTCTTTAATTAAAAAAAATGCTTTTCCTTTAGAAACACCAATTGAGAATCGCCGCTCTAAATGAACATCTCAATAAATGGTCACAGTGCAAAAGGTATTTAGATTTAAGTTTTATTTTGTTTTTTATTTATTTTATTTTCTGTAAGATTATTGTGAGTATTTTGTTACATTTTTAAATAATTTCTATTGAAAACAAAATTTTTTGAGAATTATATTTTTTTCTAAATTTATATATAAATATTATTTAACGAAAAATTTGAACTAGATAATCGAAGTGTTTCACATATTAAATAAAGGATATATTTCAATAGTTTTGGTTTTTAACAAAATTAGACCAGAAAAAAGGTCTCGATAATCCGGATTGGGGCTTGCTATAAGTATTCAGATTCTCGAGTTTTTACTGTGTCTGGTTTTTAATAATAAATGAGATTTTAAGAATCAAATTTTCGGTAACAGAAAGAAGATTTTAGTTCGTCAAAATGTAAACCTATGTGTTATTTGGAATACGGAAAATACTATGAAAAATCCACTCATAAATTGTATTTAATTTCTAAAGAATTAATTTCAGGATTTGTTCTTATTATTTCCTTTAATGTTTTTTTAGCTGTAGCCCTGAAAATAAATAACATATCTCTTTGTTTTTGACAAATACAAATAGCTTTTGTTCTTAGCACTTCTTTCTAACACCTTTTCTATTTTTAGTACTTTCAAGCATTTTTATCTGTAAATTCTATCACTTTTTTACGACATGTCTGAATAAATGAATTATTTAAAATTCATTTTAGATAGAAGATAAATTAAGCTTCCTAAATATATATACATTTATTTACATTACATTATATACATTATAAATTCGATAATCAGGACCGCAATAATAACGGTTATTCTGTAATCCGGATAATATTACGCCACTCATTACACATCTTATAATCCGGATTGATTTCAAGTCTGTAATGCAGATTGAATATAAAACATACATTTTTATTTAAGTTTTCGTGTAGCTTGAAAAACATAATCAGAATTATGATGTAAGAGTTGGTTATAGATGGATTCCTTTGTTTTCAGTTAAGTATTGTTTCACAATTTCTTTAGGAAAAACAATACACATAAATTAGATAAAATACTTTGAATAAATAACTCTTGAAAAACTTAAATATTAAATGTATTTTAGATGAAAAATTTCAACTTGATATTTTAACTGTATCATCTTAAATTATGTAACTAATATATTTAAATAGTTTTTCAAAAAAAAGTATCAGGAAAATAGCCTCTATAACTTTGAACGAACAAAAAGCAATTATTTAGCGTTTAAAAACCGTCAGCGTGAGTCAGTTTCGCGTCAAAATCTTTTAAAAAATTCTCAAAATTTAAAATTTAAATTATTTGCGTTATAATTGCACACATTCATAAATCTTCTGAAGAAGTATCACCACATTTAAAAAACTCATAGTATTATCATTATTTGCTGAATTACATGAATAATTAATTTAATTAATTAATTTTTGCACAATTTGTAAAATAATAAGAAAGAGTTAACTTGCCAACTAAAAGCCTTCTATTAGAATTTTTACTCTAAAGTGTTTACACTATATTAACGTATATATATTATTAACGTACGTTTAAGTCCCACACGGTAACGTTGATTCTGATATTTTTAAACTATATAAAAATAACCCAAAATTTTTAGATCAATAAATAATTTTTTCCAAACAAGATTTTAAAACGTTATCATTTTTGAGATTACGAAAACTTATTTTTGTCCAAAGTAGTCTGCATCATGGTTGCAGGGGTAAAGAATGTTGTACACAATAATAAACATCAATGGAAATGACACTAAAAATGAGGCACTATTCAAGAAAAATATATCATATACTTAAGGAATGATATCAACGATTTATTTGATTTCATGACTCGTTAAAAAATCTTTAACGTCAAAAATACGATATTATTGGAGCTGATTTTGACAATATTTCGATTTTTTACCTAAAAGTTTGGTGGCACGAGTAACGAGAAAGGAGAGCAAAACAATAAAATACAAAGGATTTTGGATTAAGGACATGATGAATTACTACTGTTAGACTCCAATGCATGAAATGGATTCCAAACAATACGAACGATTCAATTAAAAAGATATTTAATTCCGATTATTATTTTTTATTGAATAAAATTGTTATCAGGTCTAAAATATAATAAAGAAATATTTTTGGATATATCTCAAAAACTAAAACCAATAAATAAACTTGGAAACGACTTTTGGTTGCTCAATTTCAAAGGTTTGTATACCTGTGTAATCATTAAATAAATTTCTGCTAATCAAATTGCGTCCTCATGGAGGGGCGCACATAAATATTAATAAAAGACGAACTACCTTGAAATTTTTTGGATTATTTCTGCATATACACCAACACAAAATGATTAAATTTTAACTCAAATGCCAACGAGAGTCAAACAAAAAAATGTTTTCAGCAGATACAAATCCATTGTTAAAAAAAAAAAAAATAGAAAAGTTATAGCCGAAATTTTTTCGAATAAAAAAAAGTATGTAAATTTTTTGAGAAAAATTCTAAAATCTAATTTAACTTACATTTTTTAACAACAGTGTATTTGTGATAAAGATATTTCTTCATTCATTTTGGATGGCTATATATTTTCTGATTATAATGTTTAAATTAGCATGAAAAACGGTGTTATAGTTTATTCAAAATGTTAACAAAAAAAGAACTACCTTGAAGAAATATCTTAATTTTTGCATTATTTTTATATTTACCTTACATAAAAAGATTTATTTTTAACTCAGATGACAATGAGTGTCGAAGAAATTAATTTTTTCAATAGATATAAATTCACTGATAGAAAAAGTAAAAAAAAAAAAATAAATAAATAATTACTAGTTTTTCGAATAAAAATTTTTTATGATTGCATTTTTTTATTTTTTAAATTTAATAATCTTTGAAACGTAGATGTGATGTAAATATTTAGATATATTATCCAAAAAAGATATATCTTCTAAACAACCTAAGTATCTGGATATAACGACAGTATGATTTTGAGGGGCAATGAAAATTTCTAAAATAAATTAAAGTGTTAAAATTAAAACTCGCCAAATAAATTTTAAATTAAAATCGATTAATAAGTTTTGGACCAATTTAAACAGAGGAAGGTTTGTAGAATCTTTTCGAAAAAATTTCCACATATCCTACCTTATAATAACTGATTAATAAATTCGAAAGTTCCATAATCGAGTTTTTAAAAATGATGATAAATAAGTACTTTAGAAGTGCTCCAAAAATGCACAAAAGGGATCCAAATAGTGGATATATATAATAATATCAGATTTATATTAATTTTTTTGGAAAATTAGAAAGAATTTTATTCCGCATACTTTAGCGTTACTAGTACAATGTTATTAGCCATTATGACAAAAATAAAACCAAATTTTTGTGTCATGCCCATATATGTACAATGAAAATGTTATGTAATTTATTTAAAAAAATTTTAATTTTAATTTAATAATTTAATACAGTAACTTATGAGAATTACTTAATATGTTAAAAATGAAAATATTTTTTTTTTTCATTACAAATATAAAAGGCACGCGTAATTTAACATTATAACATTTATTTATAAAAAAGTTCTCAATTTATTTACTACATAAAAACGCGAGTCATTATTCCTGCTGTGAATTTTAATTGCATTTTACTCCACATATTTTTTATATATATATTTTTTTAATGTAGAAAATCTACTATAGAAATACACAAAATAAAAAAATTGATATAATATCTAGTACATTTTACAGCAACAATAAAAGCACTGAAATTAATTTACGCTGCGAAAACCAAAGCAATCTATTGAAAATCAATCATTTTTAATTATAAACACCGAGAGGAGAATATTTACTTCGCACAGTGACTCATTCGAAATACGAAATGGATATAAATCTGCTGTTTCCGAACGGCTGGTCCGATATCAATGAAATTACACACAGTTATAGTAGAGCTGCAGTAGAAATTAAATTTTCACCTTGCACTCTATAGACGTAACGGTAGCCGGCTCACAGGGTTCCAAAGTTAGACACCTCGGTTATGACAAATATTTAAAATGATCCTGATTCGTTATATATAAATCGAGATCTACAAAAACATTGTCGGCTTATCTCTTTTAGTTTACGAGATATTTCAAAAATTAAAATTTTTACTTTTTTGGACATACTTTGGTAAAGCTTTTTCCTATAGAGCGTCCAAATTTCGCTCTATATTTTTAAATATTTGCTTTTTTATTAAAAACAAATAACAAAGTCGTGTACACAATGAATTTTGAAAAAATCTATACGGAATCAAAAGTTTGAATTTGAACTTAAAAACAAAAAATAGATTTTCCCCGTTATTTATTTTTTTGTTGCTACAATAGAGAATGTCACTATTTCAGTTATATGCAATTTTTTTAAAGTAACATATATACCCTTTACTTTTTTCTGAAAGACAATCTAATATTAAATAGTGTAAAGGAAAAATTCGCGCGGCGACCAGGATCCTCTGAACTATAACTATTTTTTCCATACATTTTGTATTATTTTTTTAGGAAATTTTGTCTTCTTTTCAAATATGTATATACAAAAATTTTTATAATACGAAAATTTGTTGAAGACTTTTTGCAAAAAGATATCGAAAAAGGAATGGGTCGAAATTTTGTGCTATTATTCATTTTTAATTGAGCTACAAAATTTTGTATTAATAAATATTAAAAAAAAAATTACAGCTATATAGATTTTTTGATATTTAATTCGAAACTAAAGATACTTTTTTTAGATTTGTGAACAGAAATCCTGAAGCTCTCAAAAAACTTTCAAAAATTTCCAAAAATGGGATTTTTACTTTTTTGCTATATCTATTATATTATTACTATTACCAAAAAATTAAAAACATATGAGATCACATAAAAAATATTAAAATTTTCTGACTACAGCTTTGCGATTTGGGAAATTAAAGCAATAATTTTTCTAAATTTTTTTTTTCTACAAACTATTTTTTATTAAGTTATATTTTATAAGAAGTAAAGACTATATATGTTAAAAAAAATTTACATACAACTGAAGAAGAATGTGATTACTTTTTTTTTTGGCAAAAAAAAAAAGGCGAAAAATTTACTTATTTTTAAAGTTCTAATTCAAATACATATAACTGTTGTTTCAAAGTTCCTTCTGTACACGATTTTGTAATTTGTTTTTAATAAAATAAAAAATATTAAAAAACAAATCGGATGAATCCACTCATATAAAAATATTTGAAATCGGTTTAGGTATACCGAATCAGGATAGTTTTAAATATTCGTCTTGCCCGAAGTGTTCAAGTTTGGGACTCTGTGGTCGCGCCTCCGTCCAAGTCCAAGATCAAAACTTAAGCTTTACTATAGCTGTACTATCAATGTGTCAAATTTCATTGTAATCGAACCAACCGTTCGAAACTGCAGATTTATTTCTATTTCATTATTCGAATGGGTCACTGTGCTTCGGTCCTCTTCTTTTTTGCACACCTACATACATAAAATTCGCTCATTTGTTCACTTCAGTCTCCCGCTGTATCGTTATTTTTACAATGTTTACATTTCTGTTGAATGTCAATGGTTGTTGGTTGCAAATTTAGAAACGGATGTGCATTTATTTTAAATCTAAAAGGAAATTCTTGCTGAGGAAAATTTAATTCAGTTTTATAGAGACACTTTTAAGCAACATGCTGAAAGTAATAACTCTGAGAATACTTAAGAATAAGTAATAAATACATTTTGATAAATACAGCTTTGTAAAGTTCTTTCAGTATATTACGACAATTAGTGACTGATGTGACTGATGTATATAAATAAATATTTCTTACGTAAAAATTTATTGATAAAAGGATTAAAACAACAAAAAATAATAATAATAATAAATTTTTGTAGACAATGAGGGTTGCCAGATTTGGGGATTTGACCCAAAATTTTGGGAGATTTTTGTGCAGAAAATCATATTAATTTTAGTTAGAAGATTGGGAAATTTGTTGTGGATATATAAAATATTTTGGGTTTTTTTTCGGGGAAATTATGTAATAATTGCGTCTTTTGTTTATTTAATAAAATTAGAATTTTGCACAAAATCACATTATAAAGATGCTGCCTATAAATAAGTACATAACAAGAAAAAAAAGGGTTTTATGCACATTAACTTGTGAGGATCAAAATTCTTGGAATTTTGACCCACATAATCATTAAAGAATAACTTTTTGAAATGTAAACAAAAGAATAAAGTAAATGATACATTGGCGTTTTACTGGTCGGAAGATGGATTATATCCATCTAGATTTGGGGGTGAATTACATTCGCCTAAGTAACTCTTTTAATTTCAGGTATTCCGGAGGTCGATGGGGTAAATAATGGAACTAAGTGTTCTTATGGGCTACATAGGAGGCAAAGCATTCAGGCCAGGGGCAGGTGGAGGGTTTGACCTTAAATGGCCATGCTAGCCATTTAAGAGTTAATTATGAGAAAACGCAAAAGGCAGAAGTAGCAGTAGAAAGCAGCAGGAGAAAAGCCGAGTGAAGACGTTAATGCCTACATCGTCACAGCTGAGCAGGCGAGTAGCAGAACTGACGAACCACGGAGGTAGAAGCGAGAACACAACAGTAGAGAGGAAAAGCAGCAGGGAGAAATACACAAGAGTGTAAGATAGCAGCGAACAGAGTATCAGATTAAAGATTTAAATACAGCAAGCAGGAAGGAGACAAAATAAACAAACAAGAAGCCACATACGCAGAAACTCACACACAGATCAACGAAACTGTTACAGCAGCGAACATAAAGGAGACAAAAGAAAAGAAAGTTCAATGCAACAACCGCTATCGGTTCGAACAAAGTGCAGGAAAATTGCAATAATATTAGTTTTGAGAAACATATATAAATCAGCAGAAAGCTAAAATGGGTTTTTTTCTCTTTTGTGCTGGACAGTGAACAAGTGAGTAGCCGGTTAATAAAAAAATAAAAGAATTAGGAAAAAAAAAATAAATAAAGTTGGTTGAATTGATGTAATCAATTGTTGCATTGAACAACGTAGGGTATACTGATTTACAATCAGTAAGATTAAAAGCTTCAACAAGGTTTACAATCTAGTTGAAGTGGTAGGAGATAAGCACTGCTCAGGGATAAGTGATAGAATATTTTCTTGGAAGTTTTACTCGGAAAATATAGGGACTAAAGAAAATCTCGGATTACATCCAAGATTAAATATTCAATAGGAGGTAGTAAATAAGAGTTTAGAACCGGCAAGGCAATAGGAGCTTCACGAAACAGCACTGTCTCAATATAAAAGAAGTTTGTGGGAAATATATATATAGTGAAAGATAAGAAATAAAGAATCAAGGGTAAATAAATTAAAATAAAAGTGTTGTTATTTTATGTAAGAACCTTGGGTACGACTGAGTTTACCCCAGCTGCAAACCCCGGTAACCGGAGGTTCCTTACAAACTATGCAGGAAAAAAAAATTATAAATATGTTCTAAAAACGCTAATATATGCATTTAAAAACCAAAAGCTATTTTTAATTTTTTTTAACAAGAGTAATGTTTTTTATTAAAACGAAGTATTTTATTAACATTTTAATGTTAAAAGAGAAGGCAAAACTGAAATTTTGTAGAATTTTGATTCTCCATTTCTTTCTATTATATAACATAAAAATTTGATTGATTATTTATTTACTTACCATCTAATTCAGGATATTATTATTAGTTCAGAATTTATCATACTTTCAATAAAAAAAAAATAAAAAATAAAAACGAAACATTAACTGATGCTATTCGGACAAGTTTAAAAGCTAATATATTCCGTTCAAAATTTTTAAAACGGAAAGAACAAAATATAAAAAGAATATAAACTAATAATGAGTATACCCAGTTATGTTTTTAATTATTAAAAAAAATTCACCTGTTCAGTTCACAAGTGTTGCCATCATTTTTTGGTTTATGAACCTCCGTGAATTAATTTCACTCCTAAAAAAATAAAATAAAATAAAATAAATAAATAAAAAAGTAAAAAAAATATGTGGACTAGATTGAATTTGATTTACTGGATACGAATCTGTTTTCAGTTTTTATTCAGTTGATGCATTAATCTTGATTTTATTTACAATTGATTGAAGTTATCCAATTAACTGGAGGCACACTGGTGTGCATAAAAACATGCTAAATAAGAATCACTTTTTTCTATCACTATTTTTATGTGCAAGACTAATATGGCTTCCTTTTTATGCATTCAAACTTGTATAACTCGAGAACGGTTTGTCCAATTTAGATAAATAAAACTCAAATTTAATTAAATTAAAAGTTCATTAAGTTATTTTGTTATTATTTTCTCATCCGTTCAATATTATCCGAGATATTCGGAAATTAGTGGCGAAAAAATATAAAAGTTGGAAGAACTTTGGTTATTAACTCCGAAAATATTGATCGGATGAAAAATTAATATTAAGATAATTTGAAAATAATTTTTGCATGGATCTTTTGATGTATCAATTGTCTAAATAAATTGCCTTATTAAGGGGGAAATATTAGACTTGCCCATAAAAAAAAAATTAATTCTGAAATAAAAAATTTGAAAGTAGATTCGATTTTAACTAGGCAAATTTCATCTAGCCCACTTGTTTTTGTTAAATTTTATTTTTTTGCCGACCAGCTCCATTTAATTATAGGTATGCATGAGTATTTTCACTTAACTGTGAATAGAACTGAGATTTGTTCATCAATTTTGATGATATATGGCTTATTTTTTTTCGTAGCACTACTATATATATATATATATATATATATATATATTTAATTACTTGAATGATTTCCAGATCAAAAGCGAGAAAGAAAGATATAGTCGGTCAAGCCCGACAATATGATACCCCACACCATTGTGCATGTCCATCATAATTCGTGGATGGTTCTTATATTAGACATGTGGTCAATTGTGGATCGATACTTTTCCTAAGTGTAAAATAAAATATACGAATACGGAATATTACATTAATACTAACATTTGGATGAATTTATGCACTTTAGGATGATTTCCGAAAGTGGGCTTATATGGGGGCTATGGTAAATTATGGAGCGATCGTCATGAAATTTGGCATAAAGATTGATACTTATACAAAATTTCCTTGCACCGAATTTCATTATAATATTGCTATATTTAAGGCATTTATAATTGTTAAACCTCTATTCCGGGAGGTGAAATAATGGACCGATTATAATCAAATTTAAATAGGTTCCGTCCTTGTGTCATGAAAGTCATACTTGCCAAATTTCATTGAATTATCTTCAAAATTGCGATCTGTACTTTATGCACAAAGTTTACATGGATAGCCGTAAAGCCAGACGGACGGACGGACATCGTTAGATCGACTCAAAAAGTAATTCTGAGTCGATTGGTATACTTTAAGGTGGGTGTTAGATGATTTTTACTGTGCGTTACATACATCAGAACAAATGCGTAATACCCCAACCACCTATTATGGTGTGGGGTATAAATATTTGATTAATGTTTTTTCACTTCACAAAAATAGAAGGAGTCGTTTCAGAGTTATGCAATTTTGTACATATTTGTAATAGAGCATAATTAAGAAATGTACGAACTTATGAAGAAATCGGCGCAAGGATTCACATATCTAACATATATCCTGAAATTTAAAATGCTGATATTTTCCATAAATCTATTACAAAAAATCTGAAACTTTGCCGCGTTTATACCTATATACTTATACATATTGCTATATTTTTTTCTATTGGACCAAGGATATATAGATATATGTCATATATCCTTTTTATTAAAAGTGCTGCTAAACTGCTAAAATTAAACAAATTAAAGAAAGAAGAAAAAGACAGACATGAGTTTATATTTGTAGAAGGGTTATTCGTAACAAATTTTGCAAAAATTTGGTACATTAACACCAAAAAAAGAAAAAAAGTAACAAAAGTGTATATTTGTTTTATTTAAAATATAATATTCAAACGATAAGATGATCGATAGATCATCATAAATAGTTTATTTATTTTGAATATGTTAAAATAAATTTAAATAACAATTAGAAGCATAGAAAGTACTGCCTTAGAATAGCTAATTTGTTGAAAATATTTTAATTTGAAAATATATAAGTAGAATATTTAAAAGTTTTCAATATGCGTATATTAGGGTGGCCTTTTTTTTACTACAGAAAAAAATTACAATCAATGAACTAATTTTCTTAATATTTTGAGTCAAATTTTGTTATTTTAATGATTTTTAAATAAAAATATGAAATTAATGAAAATAAAAAAATGAAATAAACTAAACAATAAAATTATAATTATATTGTAAAATGTTGCATGATATACTAAATAATTTAAATAAAAAATCATTTGAAAAAATTTATGACAATGTATTAAAAAAAAAAAAAAAATCGAAAGAAAATGGTATTTTAAGCCATTGCAACATATTTCATTACATGTGTTGTGAACAAAAAGTTGTTCTGCGTCTTAGTGTTTTTAATACACTAGATATCTGCTAATATTTCAAGCATTCCTTAATATGCTAATGATTCCTATAAGCGTGTGTTCAAAAACCAAACTTTGAGTTTCTTTCATTATTACTTAAATAAGTGTCAAACAGAGATTAAAAAATAATAAAAAATTTTGGAAAACATAAAAGAGTAACATATCGTGTGGCAATTTCTTAAGGTTTAGTTTTTACAATCTTCGTTTCGAATTTGCCTTTTTTGGTAATATAATGATTTATTTGTAAAATATTTGATATATAAATGACTTTTTACTTATTTTCGTCCTAGAAAGTCCTGAAAATTCTCGCCTAAGAGCCTAACATTAATACTTAATAAGTTTTGTAGTAATATTATTTTAAATAAACGGTTTACAGATCAGAAACTCTCAAGATATGAAACTAATAAAATGCAAAATTTTAGCAACATAGCTTTCATTTTATAATCATGATTGTTTATCGAAATTTAAAATCTTAGTAAAAGATCTTAAAATTACTTAACTTTTTCCCTTTCTTCTACACTTTTTGTTCACGCATTTATACCTTTTGATCTAATTCGATGTAATGAATCGGACTTTTTGAATAAATTGCACACCTTTTTTGTTTGTGCAGACTTTAAACACAGCACTGGAAAAATATAATTTCTAATTACGGTAATTTTTTTAAATAAAACAAATATGTATATTTATCGATTAACATGAAATTTTATAAATTTATTTATATAAATTCAACGTTAACAAAAATCAATAAAAATATTTTAATTTGTATCTTTATACAGAGTTGTATTTTGGCCGATATGTTTTTAATACAATATCATCAAAAATTAAGCTCTAAAAGTATTGTGTAACTACTTCCAAGTATGAGTACGAAAAAAAAAGTGGCAAACACTCGGTACTCGATACTTAATATTCAATACTTGAACATTACTATTTAAACAGATGTGCTCAAGATTAACGTGGATACCTGCCATGACGGCCTAACCCCACGGAGGTCTTAGCACCGGGTGAGGTTCAATGCGCCCACCAACGCCCCCATGTGCCTGTTAAGAACACACAAAAGGCAATTAGAGAGACTCATTGTCTGGATAAGTACACTCCACCTTGCTTAGGAGTTGGAGCTATCTAACCTCCTGCCGCACTATTGGGAACGTGTGTTGCAATGCAACCCCTTCCTGCGGTTTAGGTCCAAACTCCAGAAAAGAGAAGACAAGCCGCCGTGGCGGATCACTATTTAAACAGTTAAATACAGGTCGAATAGTCAAATTCTAATGATAAAATTTTTCAATTTTTAATATTTGTTGGTTTTTTGGATGGAGTCTGTGCGCCTCTAAACGGGATACAAGTTTTGCATTAGGTATTCATACTTGTTGTAATTATGCGTATTTTGCGCTACATCTCGTTGCTGTGTCCGAAATATTCAACACAGTAGATAGTCTAAAAGTTTGGAGGACAAACAAGGGTAAAAAAGGTTTAAATTTGTGAGTTTATATCTCCTAAACTAATATAGATAAAGAGATTTAACACCTGAAAATAAGCGGACAGGTGTCTGAAACTGTTTTGATATTGGCACTTTTAGGGTTAAAACGGTACTTTGTGATACTTTTTTGGCACTATGCGTATCTTATAAACCAGTACACATACAAATAATATTTATATCGCGTTCCATGAGAAAAAAAGGGAGTAAAAGCGGGAAATTACATTTTATTCAAACTCAATAATAAATTTTTTATTATATTAAAATTATAAGTACGAACTAAAGTATATATATTCCTAAATGAGTGAAAAAGAGGAATTTGTGGTAAATTTTCGTTCTTCGAATGGAACTTTTTTAATTTTTGTAATAATTAACATTTTAACAATTTAAATTTAAGGTATAGTCAGCTTTGTTCTGGGTTCGTTACAAAAAACATGAACATTTAGATTTCAACTTTTAAATTTATAAATTTTCTTTTATTTATGTTATATATAATATAAACAAAGTTTATTTGTTGAATAAATAATTACTTCTGTTATTCCTAAAGTTCTATTAAAGCTCGTTCAGATCCTCCTCTAGATGTATGGCGAATAAGCTCACAGGTCTCAGCTACCATGTTATCCTCCTATGTAGTGTTAGAGAATCACTAGCACTAAGCCAACAAGTATTCCACGCCCTAACCACTAATTCTTGCTCCAGAACCACTAAAAGAGAGTAAAAACACACTTGCTACAACAGATGATTATTTTTTTATTTTCTGAAGACAACAATGTTATAGCTGTTCCCACTGAAGTTAGGAGTCATACGAGTAGTTTAATTTTATTTTTTCTGTACTTTTAGTATTACATTTTGTAATACTAAAGCCATTTAAATGCTGGTTGTTAATAAAAGAATCCTAGTAATTCTTGGCGAATAGTTTTTATATTTATGTATGTATTTAGTAGATATTTTATTAATTTCTACTATTGTCATATGATTTTATTCCATTTATGAAAAAATCAACTGAACAAATATTTACTATATTTGCAGCAATATCTTTTTTATCTCTTATTGAGTTTGGTCTATTTTACGAAAATTTATGATATACAAAGATGATAATGATTACTACAGCCATGATGTTGACAAAATACAGTGTGTGAAGATATTGTTTTTACATTGAAAGAGAACATGATTTTTTCATAGTTTGGCTTTAAAAAAGTATATAATTTTAATACAAATATGTTAACTAATATATTTATTAATATATAACATAAAGAAAAATAATATATGAAGATTTTAGCTGCTAAAAAGAGGGCAAAAACTAAACAAATACAAAAATGTTCGTGTCAATAAATTATTCTTATATTTATAAAACGGCTGAAGAAAATCTCAAAACTGCGGGATTTGACAACAGCTGGTATGTGTAAATACTTGGGGAATCTTTTTCATCAAATAGGTTGTTAAATTAATGTCATAGTAAATTGGAATTTTAGATATTCCACCAATATTGCATATTTTTAGTTAATTATGGTCTTGTAATACCTCTTAGCTATTTTCTTCTTCATATATGGGCACAAATTTAATGGGGAATTCAAATTTGGAATATTTTTTTATTCAACACCTTTTGCAATTAAACTATAGACGGATTATCACTCTTTACCCCTACGTGCTTGGAGTCATTACTTTAACACAACTTGAATTTTGGCTTGCTGTCCTTCATAAGCTCAGATTTATTACCAGTGTTGCCTTGAACAGTTTAGTTCTAAAATAGAATTTACAAGAAAAAAAATAATAAAATATATTTTTATATTATGATTTCTTCAATAATAAAACAAATAGTTTCAGTATTGATTTTTTAACTTAACTAATTATAATAAAATAATTTAGATATTTACAGTATTTACTGACGTATATGCAGCTAAAGTTAACGTACTTCTTAGATAGTAGAAATTTGTGACCGATTATGGCCAAAAGGCTAGGTTATGAAAAATTATTCAAAATAAATAAAAAAATAAAAAATAAATATTTTAAAAATAGTAACTTTCAAAATCCATAACTCGCTACAGACACTTTCAAATATTATAAGTTTTTTTGACAATATAAGAGATGTCTACTAGTAAATGTGAAAAAAATTTGTACTTTAATTAATGAACTTTTATTTTCGTACTTTTATCGTTGTAATTTCGATAAATGTGACACTGTGCGCCGCAGGCGAAAATTTTAAGTTAAATATAAATAATCTCGATTTCGAATAAATACACAAAAATGCTTAAATTGCTTTTTAGCTTTTCTTAAGGCAGTTTTTAGAATCAAAAAAAGCTAGATGCTAGAACGAAAATTTTGAAGCTAAGAGCAAAATAAAAAGGTTAGATTTAGCCTTAAAAAGGCTAAACTGGCAACACTGTTTATTACCACTTTCTATTAAATGAGCTTTTGAAGCATTGAAATATTTTTGCACATCTATGCTGTTTTATAAAAATACCGAATTTCCAACTACCTTGGACAAAATACAAATACAAAATACGTCTTTATGTATCTGTGTTTCAGAATATTTTAATAAGGAATACATTTATGCAATATCTATGACACTTTTTCCGATTTAGGGGCACAATAATCCCCAACACATTTAATATATAATTTTAGAATCATTTGTGATAGAATGCAAATTCTTGTGGTATGTGATTATAAACATTACACGAAAGCATAGGAGATTATAAATACATTCCAATATTCCAAGAATTGTTTCAAATAGCAAAAAAAAAAAAAACGCATATGTAAAAGTAATTTTTTAACAGGTAGTTTTTTTTGTACTTTCGTAATTACAATCATAATGAATTAATTCTCTTTTGGTAAAAATCGTTAAAGAAGAAAAATACATAAAACAAAATGTAACAAAAAAAAAAAAAAAAAAAAAATTGGAATGTTATAAAACATTTGCAAGTTTTGTAAAACAAAGTTGAAATAACCATTCTTTGTTCATTGTAAAAAAATGCCTGACATACTGTATATTAGTATAAACAATTTACTTTATGATTTGCCAATTACAGCAAGAATTTAAATGTAAAAAACATAAAGAAGAAAGTGGAAAATTATGGTTTATTTTAAATTATTACCTAGAAGAATCAACAACCAATATTTTTTAAGTTTTTCTTTTATTTTTCCTATTTTTTCTTTTACATATAAGAAAAACGAGAAGCACTTTAAAATAAACGATTCGATGTAAATTGTAAAATTGTTGTTACTTAAGTAATACTTACACACCCTTAAAAAATAGAAAAAAAGGAAACACTTGTCTCGAAGGCAATGACAATAATCATCATCATTTTCCTTGTAACCACCCCGTCATTTTATCATCTTGCTGATAGAATGTGAAATCGTATTCATATTCGGAATGCTAGAGTCTTTTTTCGATTTATTTGTTCATAGTAGTTCAAATTTTTAAATAAATATTCATGCATTTGTAAGTTAAACAAAAAAAGAAATGAATATTAACATATTGATTAGTTGTTTTTTCGGATACTTTTTTTCTAATAAAATAAAAATAAAATAATTTGCTTGTATATTTTGTAATTTCTGTATCATATAAAAATTATAAAACGTCTAAAATTTTCCTAATTTCAGTAACCTTGGCCTTAAGCGTTTTCAAATTTCTATTTTGCACCTTTTGATATTACATTAATTATTATAATAATCTTATTTTGAAATGTTCAAAAATCTTGGTAAAATTTGGTTGTGGTTGTAGCCTTACAAATTTTAATGGAAATCTGATCTTTTAAAGTTTTCCTAGATTTAAAACTTTGCCTAAAAATATGCTACTTTATCTATGTTGGATGTACGCGTAGAAAAATATTTCAACACATTTATTTATGTTGAGAAATCAACAGCCAATATCCCTTTTAACACTTTGATGGAATTTTGCTTACACATACACTCACAAACAATTACTTACATCATGTTACTTTAATATACGAAGGTTGTTTAACAATAATCTGGCAAAACTATGTGCTTGATATGAAGGCAATTTTCGTCGCATAATACTGTTATATACAAAAACTTTTATTTGCCTAAACAGTGAGCTTTAAATTCTGCAGATAATACAGGGCAGCACTAATTGTAAGTCACGAGATTTCTCAGTCAATTTAAATACTTGAGTTCATAGAGTTCTAAGCCCACTAATAAATTTGTTTGCATTTGCTGTAGTTCTCGAGATAAACCATTCTATAGAAAATTATATATTATATCGAAACATATCTCATGAACGAATTGTTTGATTTGATTTAACAAAGTATCGAAAAGTTCAAATTTAAATCACCTTCAAGTTGCACTTACATCACTTTTTAATCTGCTCAATAATTTTGGAGCTATTAAACAATTGTAAAAAATTCTTTTTATTTTTTTTTTAATCATAAATAATTGAAAAGATTATAAGTTAAAATTTTATAAATTTTTATCATAAACTAGTATTTATCCCGCTACTGCGTTAGCGGAATTGCGGGACTCCTAAATAGACAAAATATAAACTTGGTAGCTTTATTTATTAAGATAGAACAAAAAGTAAAAAAAAACAGCAAAATTAAATTATTACTACTAATTCTCAAGGGAACAGTTTTAATATTAGTGTCTTCAGAAAATAAATAATAAACATCACAATAGCACTTTCTAATGGTTCTAATTTCATGCCTCCTCTTATATTTAAATAACGAATATCAGTCTATGTAAATCCAAGGAATAGCATTCTTCCCACAACATAATCCTTAATGAGCTTCTATTAAATAATACAAGATATTAAAAAATTACCAAAGTATAGGTATCACCCAATACAAAAATATAATTTCATAAAAATGTAACTATTTTTTATCTTTTAGCTAAAAGTAAAACTATTTAAATTTTGTTCTTACATTTCACCAAATACAGTGTTTTTCCATGCTAAAAGTTTTAAGGTTCAATTTTTTTTTTTTACTAGAGAAAAATGTGACTAATTTTTTCCATGTGTTAGTTGACCTAAGAGATACATAGGTCTTGTGGATTCTCACTCACAAATATTTGTTATAAAAATTTCCAAATGTATCATTGGAAGAAAGAAAAGGTACCACAAAATCCCCTTTTATGAACTCACACTCACTTATGATTACATATCTTTAATTTCATTTTTCCAAGTTCAATATTATGAAAAAGTAGCATTAGAAGCACAAAAAAGTACCACAAAGTCCTCTCTTGTAGATTCTTACTCACTTAGGACCATAAATCTTTAATTATTAAAAACAATTTAAAACTTTCTATTAGAAGAACAAAAAAAAGTACCACAAGAAGAACGAAAAGGTACTACGAAATTCCCTCTTATGGATTCTCATTCACTTAGACCCATATATTAATTTCATTTTTCTATGTTCAGTATTGCAGAAAATTCAAAAAGTGCCATTAGAACAATCACAAAAACGTAGCACAAAAAAAGGGCTCCCTGCAAAACCCCAATTGTCCAGGAAAGATTAAAAACTGTTTCTCTCACTCATTTTTCAACATTTTGAAATCCAATTTTCTACAATTTATTAACAATACTTCTATTATATTTGAGGTTATATAATTATTAGAATTGGTTTTTCTTTTCAAAATTGATACCCTGATAAAGGACACAGAAACAAAGTGTTTGACGTTAAAGACAATATTTTTGGAATCTTGTAACTTCTTACTGATATAAGACCATGTATCCTTAATTTCATGTTTTTAGGGTCAATATTATAAAAAAGACTAAAAGTACTATTGCAATCAACAAAGCTCCAAGTTCCATTTCCGCTTTAAAACAGATTTGTTATACTCGAATTTTCAAAATGCTCACATTGTTTAAATTTTCAGGTCACAGATAAGACCCAAATTACTCCAAAGAATTTCTTGTTTAAAAAAATTACCAAACTATTTACCTGAATTTAGTATTATTACCTTATTTTGTATGACTAAATGAACCAACCAATCCTTCAAGTTTTAACAAAATTTGCTAAATGAGTTTGAATGAAATTTAATTTCTATTTTTTCTTCTTTTTGGTACCACTGATGTAACAAACATTTTATTTCGATAAATTTAAAAACTGTAGTGGGATCCCACAATAAAATATTCATGCATATGTATGTGCATGTCAATAAATAAATAGAATGTCTTAAGGGTGTGAAAAAAGTACTGAAATATGGTTTTTACCCGTTTCTACCTAAAAGGGACCAATTTAAAGAATAGTACCAGACACCTTTTTGAAGTGAATAACGACAGGGTTAAATATATTTTTGTGTATCTATATTAGCTTAGGAGATATAAGGTAATCGATATTACCCGATTTTACTCACTAAACATTCGAATTTTGAAAAAAAAATCAAAAGGAGTTAGGAAAATCGTATATTTTTAATGACATACCATCAATAAATTTGGAATAAAGTCGAAATATATGTATCAATTTTAGTGAAATATGGCACTATTTATTTGAAACATATCTTGTTTTATGATAAATTCTTTCTTAAAAAATAAAAGAGTTATAATTTTGCAAGAGAGTATTTTTTCGACACATTTTTTTTTTATATATTTTTTTATATTTTTGTATAATTTTTTATATTTCCGATTTTATCATCCTCATCTAAATTAACTAAGAAATCCAGCGCAGCAGAAAAAAATGCTTTTTTTATCGCTCTGTGTAATTTTTAATATCCGACACAAAACTGTGTTTTATTATCTGATATTTTCTCACTGAAGGACTTAGATTTTTTTTTCAAGAATATACAAATTTCAAAAGTTAATTAATTTTATGTATCTTATTTAACGGTGAGTGAAAGAAATTATAAGAAAAGTTTCATCTAATTTCTTCATTATCTTTCAAAGTTGAAATATTAATTATCTGTCATTTCCCTAAGATCTAGTGTATAATATTCCTGAGACACACGTGATAAATTCAATATATATACATGTGAAAATTCAGACTTAATATCGTATAACTGTGTTTTCAGTTTTACATTTTGTGTTCGTTTTTAATTTTTACAGGACTTTAAATTTGTGAAGGATACACGAGATTAAGGGCCTTATTTTGTACAACGAAACGAAAATTTATTTAGAAATGTTATATTGTAAACAACAAATAATTTCAAATTTATTTTATTGGGAAATGTGAATTCCAATAAAAACTACTTAGATGTAGTTTTTGAAATTTTGTTATTTTTATTTATTTTTTTTTATTTAACTTTGAATTCATTACTTGTATTTTTAATCTGCGAAAAGATCGTAAGCTATGCTTTTTATATTATATTTATTATAGTCTTGTGAGTAGTTACAAAGAGAGATGTACGCACGGTAAAGTGACTGTCAGAAGAAATCCTTATATATGAACTATGATGATATATGGACCGATCCTTGTTAAACTATATACTGCAGTTTATATACTTATTTAAAACTTATTTATACTAAATTTAAATCATATTCTGCTATTTATATGAATTTTATATACATGAAATTGTTTTTCTGGAGTGGATCTTATATGAAAACTATGTTCAATTATGAACCGATCATTTTGAAATTTGATGATGAGATTTATAGTTATGTAAAACTTAATTTTTGCAAATTGAATTGCAAAATAAAATATTTATATGGTCATATATATGGCCAACTATTGGGATACGGCCAACTGTTGTCTGATCCTTGCGAATTTTGGCAGCATGATTTACATTTAAGCACAAAGTAATTGGGAAAAATTTTATTTCGTTATTAACGTTTTTTTTTGTTTTGCAAATTATACACATTAGAATAATTTTTGGAAGAGATCCTTATATCGAAGCTATACACCCAACCTTTTTGAAATATGGTAATGCAGATAAAAACCTCATCTAGCTGAAATTTCTTTATATTAATATGTGCATATTCCAGACATTTATGATCAGTAAAGCATTTTTCCGGGAAAGCATTTTTAATGGGCTATGAATCGATTTCAATCGTTTTCTTCGTTCTTAAGTATAAAAAAAAACGACTACGCCAATTATTATTAAATAATTTATAGTAAAATTGCAACATACATATATTTTAAAAACAAAATTTACATAAGCACTGACATATTTTTTTTTTTTTTAATTTGAACTGTAGAAACTAAAAGGGAAAATTTGGGATTAATAAAATTTTCGTTATGATATTTTTAAAATGAATTTAATTTCAGAATAATTTTTTTGGTAACCTCAAATATAGAATAAAATATTTGAGGGACATTTTTGGCGTTAAAATGCTCCGAAAATTTAAAATAAAAAAATTTTGCTGGTATTTTTGAATCTTATTCTATTATTTGATGCCCATATCGACGGAAATATTATTTTTCAAATTTGAAAGTCCTTTTAAACGGATATTCGAACACGAAATGAAAAACAGATTAGGCAGTCCTATCTTAAAATGTCTCCACATTCATGTGTATACGGTGTTATAATATTATTTAAATTCTTTCAAATTAGATTTGAGAACTAAAAAAATATATTAAAAAATCTAACACTAATATCTGTATGTAAATTCAAAGACCTCATTTCCATTTTAGTATACACTTGAAAAAATTTAATAATTAAAAATCATAGAGCCCTCGCACATTAAACATGAACTTCGAATTCGCCCATCTTATTGAATTTCCAATCTCGCAGCCTCTTTCTTGAAAACTTGATTTAAATTATGCGCTTTAAAACGGAAGTTCACATCTACCACCAACACTAGAGCAACTATTTCCAACAACTATAAAGAACAAACACAAAAGGGAAGTTACTGCCGCTTCTATAAATTGAATAGAATTTATTTAAATTACTACTCACTACCGCTACTATGACATCTTCTTTGGCTGTTTTTTAGAGACGATAATGGGTTTATGTACATGCAGTAGTGGGAAAAATAATATAAATGAAATTAACCGTAAACGATTATTCATTATTTTCCAACCTGCATTTATTCCTTTCTTTAACGAAGTCTGCTGTTATTCCGGTTTAAGAGATAGAGGTGCTTCATTTACTTGGAAAAAATAACAGAAACGAATGTAATTATACTAATAGTTTCTAATATTTGGAAATTTACTCTGAACGAATTATAATTTGAAATAACTTAAAATTTATTTTTATAATATTTGATAGAACCAACCTCATTTTGTAGCGCTCCAACACATAGAATTTATAAGTTTGTAGCTAATATCTGGGGTATATAATATCACCCTTTCTGGATCACTACTCACAGTTACTGCCTGTTTTGTGAGTTAGAAAATACCAAATAATACTGGTCATAGATGTTTTGTATGTTTCAGATCAAGTCACTGCGCTAACCACTCCATTATCATCACATTATTTCAGATGAAGGAGTACTACACAGGACACGATGGGTCATTGTCCTCCATTAACTCCAATAATATTGCTAGTTTTTCTTAATGGAAGCACTTTAATCCATAGTATGTCGACGAAATATATTACATATATATTTTCCCATCAATCCAATATTTTGGACCCTCATCATTTAAAAAAAAGCATTCCGTTAACATGGTAGATCCACCGCCATGATTATCCGCATTCTTCGTGTACTTTGGGCCATAGAACGAGTTCGGTGGACATCAAACAATGGATTTACCATTAGTATCAAACAAATTTATTTCAGATTCATCGGATTATAAAATATTTTTTCATCGAGGGCGAGATCCATGCCTTTTTTCTTATTTCGATTGCATAATGGTGGTACATATCATTTCCTAAACATGGACTTCCAAATGTTTCCAGTTGTGATAAAAATATGCTGGAATAAAATGAAGATAGTGGATTGTTCTGCGCTGTAACTTGATATGCATCTTATAAGGCATCTATGGCCTATATTATTTGGTATTTTCCGACTCATAAAATAGGCAGTAACGTTGGAAATGATAAAGGAAGGGTGATGTTCCATACCCCAAAAATTAACTATAAACTTATGAATTCTATGGGTCCCAAATGTGTTGGAGCCTGATTCTATTAAATATTATATAAAAATAAATTTTAAGTTATAACAAAGTTCATATAAAAAAAAAAGAAATATTTTTTCCACCACTGTATGTATCTATGTATGCAGGTATGTGTATATGTGTATATGTGTATATGTGTATAGGCATATTTTGCACTTTTTCTTATTTGCGTTTACTTGTAAACACAAGATGTTTATGATAATGTTATTAATAATGATGATGTTTATTTTTTTATTTCTCCCATTTTGTTACATTTTATTATTTTTGTGCTGATATTTTTCTTGTATTTTAAGGATATGCTAATGATGATAACGGTAGTCATTGTAGTCCTTTGTAGTTGCCAGTAAAGATAAATTTTATATTGATGGCATCATGTTACAAAAAAAAAAAAAAATAATAAAATAAAAATACAAGGAAGCAAGTAAATGTTGTTGCGTCTTTCCCTAATTTTTAACTTTTAAAGTATTTCTTTTTTAAATTTTATCCACAGTTGTTTTTTTTTTCAGTGCTTTTTCTTCTAAAGTAGATATTTGGGTCATTTAATTGCCATATGTTTGAAACATTATTTGCAAGAGGGTGATAAATTATTTAAATTTATTTGTTATTTATTACAAATCATAACATTTTAAAAAAGTTATAATTTAAATATTGCTCGAATATTTAATATAAAGATACGACGAGTTTTTTTATCACAATAATCATAAGATTGTCCATATTATAGTTTGTTGGATGATTGATGCTCATTTATTTATTATAAGTAGGGGGCGGATTTTTATGCAAATGCATGTTTTTTTTTTGAACATTTAAAAACTACGTCTTGTAGTTTACTTTTATACGAATCGTACATTTTACTAAAAAGTGACATTGTTTTGTTACTGCATATTTTTGAATATTTAATGGAAACATGCATATCTTATCATATTTTTCTTAATAATGCATATTAATATGCATATTTTTAAATCTAACATTTTATTTACATTTTTGAAATTTTTTTATATATTAGTTCTGAGCTAAAACGCGCACATCAGATGTTCTAGTGACATTTAACCAAAAACGATTTAATAAGTAAACGAACTTCTTTATATAAAACTTCAGTATAAATATGTATTTGAGCTCGGACTTATGTAAAGCAGACATTCTTTTGAAAAAATTATCCGATTAAAAAATAATCCGATTTTATTGAAATTTTTAAAGACCTATACAAATGAAAGCATTCTATCTGAATCTGCAGCTACAAAAAATAATGTTGAGAAAGTGGATCATATCCATATTGATGAAATAAAGTCGTTTTTAAGAAATAAATTTATACGGATAAGCACGGATGAAACTATAGACACTGTCGTACAATGGGGCCAATCACAAAATTTTTCGTAATAATTCTGTATCTTCTAAACTACTGGTCGGATTGAATTGAAATATTTTAGAAAGTTATAGAGGAGAACCTAGGATTTTAGAAAAATTCTCTTGTTGTCACTCTGATGTAATACGAGATAAACTACAGGGTGTCAAAGTTAAACACCTCTAGTATGTAACGGTTTGAAAAGATCGTCAAGTCCGATTTCAATGATTTTTATATTTCTGTAAAGTGCTTGACGAGGTAAAAAAGCATGCTTTTTCACCTAAGTTTTCACTTGCAATTAAAAAGATAATTACGATTGAATTTTAAGTTTTTGATTTTTTAACTCAACTTTATTTTATTTTTCAATAACAAGCTGAAAATTATGAATTTGTTTAGACCTATTTCACGAAAAACTAAAAAATGTACCAGATTACAGATTTTCAATCGCTGGTAGGAAACTAAAGATGAATTTAAACAAAATTTAAATTCTTTTTCCGTATTCAGCTAAAATAGTATTTTAAACCTTCCAAAAAAAACGCAATTTTAGTTTTATTATTATTTTTTTTAGAGAATTTTCGCAAAATTTGGTGATAAGTTTCACATGGAAAATAGCTTTTATTATTTTAATATTCGAGCTATAATGCGAAATATGTGGAGCAGATTTTTGCGGTTAAGAACTTCTTTTTGGTCCATATGATTATAAGTCCTTAAAATATTCTGACGTCACCTGAATTTTAGTAATTAGCAAATTAAATGCTTTCATTTGACATCAATATTAAGGTAATTTCTATTTCGTGGTAGTTGTCAGGAAGCGAGATGTGTTTGGAGATAAATGCTGCAGTAGCTGATGTAAATAATATTTCTTTAATATTTTTCACGTTATAAATTTTAACAATTAAGATTATTTTTTGAGGATAAAAAAGTTGAAAATTTGGTGGAAATTTTAAAAAGTGCATACACTTTTAGCATTTTAAAATTTTTTAACGCCACTTTGACTCGGAAGCGTCATTTATTATAAAATCTGTTTACGTGATATTTTGGGCGAAAAACATACATTTTACAAATATTTAGGCAGTTATATGGAAGTTTGTGATGATCATATCCCATGCCTGGTTTCCTGACATTAACTAAATATACCTCAAACTATAGAGAATCTCTTTGTCTTTAAAATTCTATCATAAAAAAACTGTAAAATTAAAAAAAATTAATTAATTTTTTATCAGCACATAACTTTTCACCAGATAATGGAACGGTTACTTGCTATACAACATATTAATTTTCAAAATGTTTTCGGTTAGAAGTTTTAAACTAAAAGACGTAAATTGTAAATTGTAAAAGTGAAATAAATCAAAAAATCCTTGAAAGTTTCAACTCAATTTTGTATACTTTTTTAGGTTTAAGTAACTTGAGAGTTTAGGTGAATGATCTAAAATTTTAAATTTTTACTTATTTTATAAAGTCTACCAAAATGCATCAACAGTTTTAATACTTTTAAAATAAAGTTTACAAATACAAAACACATAAACTGGGTTTTAAAGATTTTTTAAAAGCTTTGAAATTACTCATATATTTGAACGCCACTACATTCGTAGCAAAATGAAATGAAAATGATCCCAATTAAAATGCAATTATTCTAGATTTAGATGATATTTCGTGTTTATAAGAATGGTCACTTACTGAACTACAATTATTCATATTACGCCAAAATAGACAAAATATATTATGCTGTTTTTTGTTTGTTTTTTTTTTAATTTTATAATTACTAAAAAAATAAGTGTATATTTTTAAAATGTTTGAGGTATATTTTGAATTATTTTACTGCATTTTTTAGGTACATATTGCATAAAGAAATAAGTACATAAAAATCCGCCCTCTAAATTATAAGGTATCTAATTCTACTACCAAAAGAATAAAAAACAAAAATAATAAAACGTAAAAGAAATGTTTAGACTTTATTTATACTTTGAATTTTAAAACTCAATAAGACAAAAGTTGTAGTAATATGAAAACCATCATATGACGCAAGAGCCTGTGTTAACTAAATGTTAGTTTCACACTACAAATTTTGATTCCAATTCCACCTCTGAGAACATAAATGAGGGAACTTTAGCATATTTTCCACATTAGAATAAAAGAATATAAAATATTTAAACATTGGTGTTATGTGGTTGCCCAGAAGACAATACGAAAGAGTCTATTTGTATTAATTTCTTCTTAATTACTTTAAACAATTGAGTTGATGTTGCCCGTTCGTAAAGGAAGAGGCAAATAGGTATTTTTAACTTCACAGTTAGAGTAAGTTAGAAAGATTTTTCTTGCAAATTATAAAAATCTGTCAACTATTTATCAAATAGATGAAACAATTATTTTAATTTGGCCTTAATGAATACAAATTTGATTCAAAATCAATGCATATGAATATTAAGCAGCAAAACTAAAAAAATATTACTTTTGTCATACTAAAAAGGATTTAATGACCTTCGGTTTAATCCTTCTAAGATAAATTTCTTATTAGTAAGGCCTAAGGCCTGTTAAGGCACAGGGATTTTACATGTCACGATTAATCATAAAAAGAATAAACATAATTTCAAATTCAGGTTGGGATAAAAATCTTGTCATAAAAAATTTGTTCAGATAAAAAAGGACAATTTTATTATGCATGGGTATTTAGAAAAATTATAAATAAAACAAAAAAACAAAAAAAATTTTTTTTTCTGTTTTAATTTTACAACCCGTTATACTCGTATATTAAATCCCTTTTGTAACTGTTTTGTTAAGCTAATAAATTGCTTAAGATGTTTAAACATCCTTTCCTACTCATCAATCGTTTTCTTTAGTTTATGTTATTTTCAATGTATTCAAATGTACATGTGTGTGAATGGTGTGTATGCATGTGTGTGTATGTGTGTGTATCTAAGCATAATGTTGTTGACCTATTTTTTTGCACAAGGAAAACAAAAATAGTATTAAATATTTTTATACTCTCACACACATAAACAAAAACTTATAATTATGAATACAAAATGTTTTATGACATTGTTGATGATTATGACGATTTCAATAATATTCCCAAATTAAAAAAAAAAGAAAAAAAAAACACGTATACTACCAACAACATAAATTGTAAACAATTACAAACAATAAACCAACAAAATCATAAAAAATACTTAAAGAAATATTCAATCGATAGAGAATCATTTAAATCATAACAAAAGGCCAAAAAATATCAAATAAATATAAAAATGTTGTAAGGCAGGCATGACGACCATAAAAATCTTTTGACAAAGTCAAAAAAGTCCTTTTAATCACATTTTTCTTGGCTTACAAATGAAATGGACTTTGTTTTTGGGGAATATTATTTTTTTCTCCTTTTTTTGTTTGTATACCATCATTTAATATCAATATACTCAAATTCTGATAAAATTGAAATATTGTTCTTTAACAAGATACATACAGTCATCATTATTTTTGTCAAAATTTCTTCCCACCCATTTTGTTTTATAACCACCATAACCATCTGCAAAACTCTTAGAATGGAGTATCCTTAATAAATGTGTAGAATTTCTAGTGAATCTAAGAAAATTACTTAATAATATTACACTGAAACTAGAGCAGCAGCTATTATTATTATTTTGTTGATAGCAAATATGTTCTATAAGTTCTTGAGTACTAAATGTGACCAACTAGATAAAAGGATGGCTATATCATAATAAAAAAAAAATAATAATGGTAATAAATATGTAAGTCATTATCAGGACAAACAAATCATATTTTTTCCCGTGCTTCAAATGAACCAAACTATTATTTTTCGTTTTAGAAAATTTTAAGAATTTTGACATCGACATGTAAAAGAAAATATTGTTGGCAATTTCTAATAAGTATCAAGTTATTTTTAGCCAGACATAGTAGATAATTTAAAACTTTTACCAGAAAAAAAAAAATTATATTCTAATAGCACATCTTTAAATTTGAGGGACAGATTTTTTAATTTTAAGAGCATTTTTTCTACAAAAGGGTATACAAAGATACAATACTTTTGATACATTGCGTATTGTACACATAATAAGATCTAGTGAATTAAAATTGTACAAAAACTGTAGAACTCATTCGATTTTATATGGTATAAGACACTAAAATTTTTCATATGTTTCTTATTTTTGCCTCAAAAAGTATACACGAATTCATATATTTTTCTTCATACTTTGTCTTAAAATATATGAAAACTTTCTTGATAGAAAATAATTAATAACTATCTGAGTTTTTAAGCAATTTTAAAAATTGATATCTCATTTTATTCATATTTTTATCTCATAATAAAATTGTATTTAAAACTTTGCATACAAATATGCTTAGTTTCAAAGAAAAAGTCCATCAAATCTACATCAAAGTCGAAATTTTGAAAAGAATAATAAATTAAAAAATTTTTTAAAAATCTTAAAGGTTAAAGATCACAAAAATCTGTTTTTTTTTTAATATATTTCGGTTATTATACATCGCACGTAGTTTAATGTTAATACAACATTGATAAAGTATAAGGTTTCCAATAATTTTGAAAAATTACATTTTATGTATCATCATAAGTTTTAGAGTTATAGCGCACCTTTTGTACTTAAAGCTGCGAAGGAACATATCGGCTATAAGACCATTTGCAAAAATTCATAGATTCGGAACACACTTGGAATTTGATAAACACCCGAGCGGCATCGAAAAGCTGTATAAATATTGCCAAAATACGATCTGCGGAGGCACTATCGCATCAAGAACACAAAAGTCGCGATAAAGCACAGACAGCAGCATAAACTCACCGCAGTCGAGATCTTTTTCGATCATTTCGCCTCAAATCTCTTATGAATGCGAACGAGGTTTTGACAAAGTCAAAAGAAGAAAAAATCAAGATCTGGAAGAGATATTACAGGGAATTACTGTTAGCACCAGTCTGGGATACAGCAAGTATTTGCTCATGTCCGGATATAAAATCTTTAACACGAACAAATCTGCTGCACATGACAACATACGACCGAAGCTTCTGAGTGGGAAATTGTTTTATTCTCTCATTGAAGATTTCCGGGTTGATGAAACACTGCCGCCTGAACTTACGGAAAGGACCAACACTCTATTACTGAAAAAGGGAAACCAATCTGAGTACAAATATTGAATGGGCATCACACTCCTTATCAGTATCACATCCGAACTGAGGAATGAACAAGTTGGTTTCAGGGTCGGTAGATCTGTGTTGATCATATCAATATACTGCGGATCATAGTCAAGCAATCAGTTGAATATTAGACACCTCTCTACCTTTGTTTTATAGACTTTGAGAAAGCCTTCGACACCATTGGTCACGATGAAATATTCAAAGTCTTCGAATGCAAAGTGATTAGACTTATTGATGCTGTAATATCAGGAGTAGCGAAGGGTAATATTAATAACCTGGACTACGTAGACGACATATGCCTTCTCGCCTATAGATACCATCTTATCTGGAATTTAATAACGTGAAGAAGTTCGCCGTAGTTATCGAACAGTCTACAAATACTCAAGATGAAAGTCATTGAGTATACCACCAACACCCAGCCATTAAAATCGGGGAAAGGTCGATCGACATTTAAACCTCATTTTGCTATCTAGGCAGTATCATAACAGACAATTAATGTATAGCGGATAAGATGTCGTATAAATAAGAACCGCACCGCCTTCGTCTCCTTTGAGAACATTTGCAGATCGTCAGGTGAGCACAAAAAATAGAATATTCAACGGAAATATTAAACCAGTGGTCCTACACGAATGCGAAATATGAAGAACAATGCTCCATGTATTATATAATGAGTAACTCATAAAGGGTTACGAAGTATTACAGTACCCCACTGCTAGAATATTCTTTTTTTTAAATATAAACCTGAAGACATGAAATTGTAACATTAGGAGTCGGTGTTTTTCACTTTTAGTATTACATTTTTTTTCTCAATAAATAAATAAATATGTATGTATATATATACATTAAATATATATATATATATATATATATATATATATATATTTCGAGTCACAATTATTTTCTCATTTTTCGATTTTGAGTTTATATAGCTAGCCGTCCGTTTTTGTAAAGCACGCAATTTTTGTACAGGGATGAAGCCTATTGAAATTGATTATGATCGGTCCATTATTTCAACTAGCATCCATATAAATGTCCTGAAAAGAGTTTTAATACTTAAATATATACGCAAATAACTAACATTGACTTGCATAAATCCCATATAAATATTAGTATCAAGGTAAGATATTAAGTTGTGTATACTGTGAACGAAAATATGATTCAACTTACATCCGTTAAGGGAAGGTTTCTCTAAAATACTTGCTGCCTCAAGCATATTAAATTAATATAAATCTGTATGTGTTAACACATTAACTAGTATGTTAAGAACAGTAAAATTTTTTGAATAAAAAAATCGAATATTTCAATATTCCAGTACAAGAGTACAATTTCACTTTATAGGAAGATATACGTACATATTGATCTGTAAATTATGTAAGAAATTTTTTCAATCACTTTCAAATTTTAATCACTATGTTGTTATTGTTTTTAAACTAGGTATATGGGTCACATTAAGTTTTATTGCAGCTCAGTTTTATTTTTGTTTTGTTCATTACTTGTTTTATTATTATTTGTGCCTGGCAGTGTGTATGTATTCTTATTTTTCCAAGTATGTAAGTGTGTATGTACTTATTTATATAAGTATTGGAGATTTTGAAAATTAATTGTTGCTCAGTAGGTTATTTAGCCACTCATCATTTTTGTCTCTTGCTTTGTCTTTAGTTACGTAGACACGTAACTGAATACAATGGAAAAGCACATTTTTTTCAAATAAACGGGGTGTTGGTTAGTGATCTTCCCCGTTTTCATTTTATTATTTCCAGCCAGACCATACCAAATTCACTTTCTATGAACAATAGAATATAAAACTTTTCTGCTCCAACAATGTTATATTTATGTGGTATTTTTAATATTATTATTATTTTGTTGTATTTATATACGTATCTTTATTTTTATTATTACAAAAAAAAAAAAAAAAAAAAAACAACAAAAATATATATATATCTATAAATATTTGCTGTTGGTTAAAGGACAATGAATGGTCATGGTGAAATAGTCACTCTGTGAGTTAGTGGGTTAGTGTTGAATGGATGCTTGGTTGGGTTTATAATATAAATGTTTTGTAGTATTTTTTGGTATTAAATAACATTTAAGTAGTAAAAACGCAACATAAAATGGAAAAAAAGTAAAACGAGAAGATAAAATAAACATAAAGTACTTAAAAGGATTTGTAAATATTTTGATAAATATTTGCAGTCGTATTGTATTCTTGCTGCTGCTTTAATAGTATTTTTAATACATCCCTGATAAAGATAAAAAAAGATGTAACTAAAAATTATTAAGAAATTTAAGTAGGACACTTGACAAAAATTTGTATTCGTTACAGGCATAAAGACTTTAGACAATGCCTTAAATAAGAGATATTTACTTCCATATTAAGTGGTTAGAGGTCACTGAGAAATATTCGTAGGTGAAATGAAAATGTAAAATATAATGCGGTAATATTACAAAAATTATAAATGCTAAATGTTGGCAAATATCGTTCACAAATTCTTGGCTTAAGTTATATTTACGAACAACTTAACTCGGAAAAAAAGTAAATTGAAGTTGTAGGAAATGAGACTAGACAATTAAGTAAATTATTTTTTTATATTAAAAAAAAAATACAGAGACATCTAAGTTGACCTCAAATATTTTAATATATTTTTATTATTTTTAAATATGGGGCTCGAACAAGCAGTAAATGCGTTATATTCGTCGAAATGAAAGTGCATAGATTTGTATAGAGTCAAAAAATTTTGCAAGTGTACCATCCTAAAAATATTTTGTTCACGTGAGCTAGATCATTTTTAAAATACCTTCAAAGACATAGTTTTCAATCAACAGTGTACATAATTTTTAACTTTTTGTCAAAAAAATTACAACATATGATAGACAAATTATGCTTAATACATAATGAATAAAAAACATTTTTTAAATCAGTTTTCATTCTCGCGCAATTAAAATTTTAATAAAATTTTCTATGATTTTATTTTAAGTACAATTTTATTAAAGTTTTGCTGTAATTTATATTTTAGGGCATCATTGGAAAGGTCTCATTCAATACTATTGATGTATGTATTCATTTAACACTTTAGTTACACAACAAATATTTTCAAAAATCTCTTTAATTATATTATTATCGTGGTCACATTTATAATTATTGTAATGTGACTTATTTGCAAAAATTGCTAATTTAGCATATCGGAAACTAAATGCATAAAATTGGTTCTCTTGCTGTTAAAGAGTCCAACAGTAAGTGTTAATCGAGTGGTTTTTCTGAGATGAAAGTAATTTTATAAAGCTGTTTTAAATACTTTTCTATTAATCAATAATACAAATCAACAAAAAGGTAGATAAAAATTTCATCGAAAATAGCATTGGCCCGCAGTTTTTCCACAAAAAAAAAAAAAAATAAAAAAAATAAATAAATAAATAAAATAATTGACATGTATAAGGAGTTTAATGTGATTAATAAAAATCTCGTTTCAGTATTTTGCTATTTAGTTCAGATTTTTTTATGGTTTTGATTAATAAGACACCCTTAATAAGGCGATCACGCTGGAATTACTTGGAAAAGGTCTGTTCGATTAAGATGAAATTTTACGTAATTCATGTTCCTTGTGCTAGAAAGTTAAATTAATAATTTCCTTCATATCACAATTTTATACCATAATAAATTTTAGTGTTGAAATTTTTCTTAAAAATTATTAGAATATATTTATTTTCTTTTTTTCCCCTTTCGACAATAATCAAACAGCCAACAAGCTGAGTTTAATTTGGCTTGATATCATCACAAAGTTTGAGATTTTGCCGAATTGTCTGGACAAAAATCTAATTTTTATAATTCTGATTTGGGAACTGCAAAAAAATATAGTTTATATATAGTCATCAATATATTGAATAGAAATGATATTGGACAACCTTTTTAAAGCATTCCCCTCAGAATGGGACTACAATCTTTTTAAATCATTCTCCCCAGAATCACTTCAGAGCTTCTAAATTTTTGAATTACGAGTAATTTATCATCGAAATGAAACTCTACGAAAATAAATTTTAGGCATCAGAAAACAAATTATTATTAATATCGGTTCATATTTAAACCAAATTTTCATAATATCAATATGAAGGTTAAAAATTTTGTTCCTGTAAAAAAAATAAAGAAGCAGGAATAAGGACCTGATTTTTTTTTTAATTTGTTAAAAATAAGTTGCTGCTTTGTTATTCAATTATAGTTTAAAACTAACACGATTACAAATGTGCATAAATAATAACAATTTCACTTTAGAGAAAACAATTGATTCACGGCTAACCTTTCGTAAATATGTCCAAATTAAATAAATTTTTGTAAAAAACTCTTACTGTTTTTTGAAAAGCATTCTTACCGCCTTTTCTACAGGGTAAAGTACCCAAATAAAAGCCCTAATAAATAATTTCTGAGAATTTTGGTTTGGCAATTTGCAACAATATTATTGAATTTTTGAAGCCTCAAAAACATCTCACTTTGAAGCGTCATTATATACAGAAAAAATTATTACCGTACATTTTTCAATTAACACAGTTGTTTCGTTTTGTATCTAAATTTAATAAATATATTCAATAATTGATTAATTTGATCAATTTTTTAATTGGAAAAAAATTTTCTGTTTTTTATTTCTTATAGTCATTTTAGTGAATGAATTATTTACTAATATATTTGGTGATTGGTGACTTTTTTCTGTATACAGTAATTTTTTGGGAAATGTCTGATTTTTCTTTTCGTTTTTGAAGTCAACATATAGTTCTTTAAAATATACAAAAAGTCTTTTCATCAAATTCAATCATCAAAAATTTACTTTTGTCCGCTAAAATAATCAAAATCTCTCACTTTGCCTATCCCAATTCTGAACAGTTATTGGATAAAAATAGAACGCTATTCCAAAAAATTTATTATTAAAGACACGCTGCATTTAATTTCAGTATTCATACGAAATCTGCAATGCATTTTCCACAATATTTTTTTTTTTACTATTGACCTATGTTATCACATGTTTTTTTTAATCAAAGTTAATACTTATTGTACTAAGTACACATAAATATAACTTAGAATTTTTATTAATTAAATTAAATATTAAAAAAATTAATTTAAGTTTAAAGTGCACACTAGATAATACATACCATAGCTCCTAATTGTGAATATTTGTTAAAAATAAATTCTTCACCACATATGTAAAAGGTATATATATATATATATATATATATATATATATATTTGTTGCATACTTTAAAATATTTAAAGCTAACAATGCTTTACAAAAGGTACATTAAGCGAATAAAAAGTTTTTGAATACAGCTTTAACGAACTTAGCATAACAATGATTTCTAAAGTTGCGAAGTTTTTTTTGAATACGGCTGTAAAAGTATAGTTGCTTTTGGACACTAGTCATCGTATGAGTAACCAACACAACTCATACGTAAGTTTTGGTAAAAGGAATAAAGCTTTTGTTCAATATCACGAAATAAATTTAATTCAAATCCAAATTAAATTTTGAAATTATACTTATTTGCAATGAAGTAGATTTCAGTAGGAAGTGTTAAAAAAATTATATTTCTGTGAGCTTTTGACGACACATCGTAAGTCGAGATAAAGAAATTTTCAAGCTTTACAATCCTGTAATGTTTATTTTGAAGATGCATCATTTACAATAATCGGGGTCTTTATTCGGTTGTTAGCTTTGAAAATGTAGCTCACCAAAAAATAACTTTTGCATAGTATTAATTTGTAGATTTTTAAAATAGTCTCAGCAAAAACTTTGGTTACAATATAATGAGTTAAGAAGGTAATATAATGACACATTAGCAGAATAACACATTATTTTGACACGGCGATGACATTCGAGGCAACTGCTTACTTCAATTATAATTAGTAAAAAAAAAGAACTAGTTACATTTAAGGACACAAATAACTAAAGAAATATCATGAATAAAAAGTCAGTTTCTATACCCTACGCCACCGTAAGTGGGGATTGTATAATGCATTTTTGATGATGTTTGTAAGGCCACAAAAACACCTTAATGTATACCAGTGGGCATAGAATCACTAGATAAATTGATTTAAGGATGTCCGTCCTTTCGTCCATATAAAATTTTTAATCAAACCAATGGTGGTAATTTAAAGATAATTTGATTAAATTTGGTATATAGGGCTTAAATATCCTAATGACAAACGCTATTTAAATTGGTTGAAATCGATCCATAATTTCACCCAGCCCCCATACAAATGTCCTTCCGGAATAAGAGTTTAACAATCATAAATATCTTAAATATAGCATTATTTTAATGATATGCAGCACAAACAAGTTATATCCCAGAAAAACTTTTTGGTTTTCGGTAATAACAACTACTTATTAAAGTAGTTTCTTGGTAATGAGGCGCCATTATTATTTGCCTACTTTGTATTACATTAATAAGTACTCAGTAGTATAATAGCACAGTAATACTGCAATCACGTGGATGAGTTTGCTAGAACGCCGTATTAACATCCAGAAGGTTGTTGGTTCAATCCCATTCTGAAGCTGTTAGTTTTTTATAACAAAATGTCTAAAAAGATATTTTAAACTAAATGGAGTTTTTGTCGCTTAGGATGCTTTGTGCGAGATGTTGTACTGAGCAAGACGTTAGTCAGTAAAAACGAATGGTTAGTGTGTGTCCAAGTTCGAGTCTCACTGACGGCAAAATTATTTTGTTTTTTTTTTTATTTTTGTTTTCGTTTAGGTACATATTTTTGAGTACGCCTAGAGTCAAAAAATAACTACATGAATTTGTGGACAACTCGAACAAAAATAACTAGTTATTCAGACAAAAAATAAGTAGTTTATTTTTGTTTCCAATTATACCTGCTAGCTTACCAGGAAAGCAAAGTTTTTACTGGTATACAAGTATAAATCTTTATGAAAAATTTTATTTTCTTTAAGAAAGAAAGAACATGGTGGTATTTTTAGATTTGCTACGTTATAAAATACCTTGTATAAGTTATAAAATTTAAAAGGACTTTATAACCCTTTTAAATAAATATGAGTGATAGTGAATTAAGTAAAAAATCACTGATAAATTACCTTTGATATTTTCTACAATACGTTATATAAAAAAGTTTGCAATGGTAAATTGCCTTGTTGTCTCTGTTTGGCAATACCAAAGCAGAGTTTGTGGACCTTAATTAGACACCAGCAGAATGGAATATATATTTTCTGTGCAGCTACACACTTCACCAGCATTCGTGGTGTCCTGCCCATTTTGGTTTCGTAAATTAGAGCATATATATTTTTTTTATTGAAAGGATATTATTATCTTTCAAAGTAATAAAAATATTTACTAATGATTATAAGCGGATATGATTAAAAAATATTCCAAAAAATTTTAAATATGAGATAAAAAAATTATTAAAAAAAAATATTTTCATTATTGTAATTTTGGAACTATGAAAGCTGTCAATATCAAATGCTAAAAAAGTTATTGACCATAGCTCCCATATAATTTTCTCTTCCAAAGATTACTTTAATATGCATAAGTTTAGTATCAATTTATTAAGTAACAGAAATAAGTTTTACATAAAAAGAAATCACAGATTGAATTTTATGGAAAAAATTATTGTATATTTTAATGCACTATAAGTTGACTTCAAAAACGAAAAGAAAAATCAGACATTTGCCAAAAAATTACTGTACACAGAACAAAGTCACCAATCACCAAATATATTAGTAAATAATTCATTTTTTGCATCTCTCACAGTTATTTAGAATCGATCTACAATTGTCAATAGCCGTAATATAAGGGCCTCTTTTGGAAATCGCCTTAATGTGAATAAATCCCATATAAATGTTTATAGCAACGTAGAATAATGAATGCGTATGTTCTATAGAAATATGCATTACACTTAATACAAATATCGGTCTATAATTGTCCACACGTCCCGTATAGCACCCCTCCCCGAATTTTGATGCACTTACATAATGGTGTATGGTATCATATGGTCTGGCTTAACCGACGACTCTCCTACTTCTCTTTATTTTATTTTTATTTTAAATGCAAAATGATTTTATAAGATTTTTTAATGGGGCGGCAAGCTTTTCTGAGATATGTGAAAATTGTCAAAAGCCTATAGATTTATATGCATTAAAGAAAACAAAAATTCTGAAACTTTTACTGAAATTCACTATTATCTATTTCCATGAAATTTGTTGTACATATTCTGCTTCCAAAATTCGTAATAATTTAGAATTAAACAGATTCAAAGTTCACTTGTTTACAAACTTTTTTAAATTCCATCCACTTTATTTAATTCCATATGTCTTTTGATTTGTTGCCCGATTTAAATAAACTAGACCTCAAGTGAAAATATAATAAGGACAGCTTCTAATTATTTTTGTAGAAAATAAAAATATTATTAAAAAAGCATATCTTCCAGTTCTATAATTCTTCTCCTAAATGTTCCCTAAAGTGCCAGCACTAATATATATAAAATTCGCAATATTGATTTTGGAAAATTAACTCTAAACCGTGGAATTTGAGAATTTTCGGAATCGTTGAATGTTGTACTTATGTGTTGAATATATATCAAAATCGGTTATGCTGAGATTCAAAATTCTTTTTTTTCTATAAAATTTTTGTTTTCGTCCTATATGATTTAAGATTATAAAAAACATCCTCTTTTAGGAATAATAAAGACATCCAGCATTCACCTTGTATGTAAAACAATTGCATTAAGTTCATATTTATTTCTTAGTAAAACAAAAATAAATTATGCTCATATTACTTTCAATTAACTTTCATTAAAAACTAAATGACTTTGTATTTATGTTTTAGAATCGACTCAAATGGCGCACGTTTCCCTAGAGACCTTAAAAAAGGATGAAGAAAGGCAAACGCTTTATAATGCAGAAAAGAAAAAATAACCTTCATTTAGTTTCTTTCAAAAGAGCCTTTTAGTTATTAAATCATGAAACGCAAATTTTTCTATTTAAAATGAACGAATACAAATGTCAAAACCCCCTTGACATAAAACACACACTTACGCATAATAATTTCTTGCGATATAAACCTTGCAAACATTTTCTATCGAAAGCGTAACTATATCGACACACCGGAAAGTTGACACGCGTCGCTTTTACTATCGAATTCTGATCTACAGAGTAACACCGTTCGAGAAGAACTGTGCCACTAAGCGATAGTTCCTTTTGAGTAACCCTTTAGTCAGTATTGAATGTAACGTAAAACGTGTATAATGTAAGGTGCTAATTCGAATCTTCAAATCCTCACTAAAGCGTTATTAAAGATTACACGGTCTTTTAACCATTTCCATACCCTATTACACATTTTAATGATGATGATAATCATTATTTAAATCTGATCTTGGCCCTGAAAGTTTTTTTCAACAATTTTTGCCGCCAATATTTAAGATTTCTGAAACTCAGAAATAAATTCCGCTACTTAACCAGAAATTATCATAATCTACTCGACACATTTCAATCATTACAACAACAAAACAATTTCTTCAAAATATTTAATATTAAACACAAAGTTTGAATTCTTTTCAAACTTTTAAAAAAGTTAAATTTAAAATTTTAAATTATAAATAAAATTTTGAAAATTATAAATTCCTTTTCAAATTTAAAATGCAAAAATTCAGCTCTGCTAAAATATTTTTCGGATGCTCTAATACTATATACACAAATTTTAATCTTTCACAGAATAGACTTGTAAAATCGAATTTTTAATATATTCTTAATTTTTTGTTCTATAGAAAATAATTCTGAAAATTAGCGACTTTTTCTGCGGGCATATCATACGTAAGTCAAACTCCCAAACTTTTAAAAAATGTTGTTTAAGTTTTTAAGAATTTTATGTAAAACAGAATTTTCTGTCCATGTTCTGGATGTCAAATTGTTAATAATATATTTAATTTTATAGAAAATGAAAATGTTTTCCTAAATTTATTCGCTTGCCCAGAGCTAGTTGAAATATTGATAATTTCTTTTTAATTATGATAAACGCTTACCTTGTTTTCTTAATTTTCCTTTTATAAGTAAAATTTATGAATTGTTTTGTTTCACTATTAACTTATATAAATAATTTTAGTTAATATTAATACTTTTTCATTCTAATCACTTCAAAATTTATATTTTTACTAAGCATTGTTTCTGCTTGTTCATTTATCCAGTATGAAATGTAAACAATCGCCAAAATCATGATTTTATGATAAAATTTCGAACCTAATGTGTGTTGTTTTTGTAAAGTTTTACACGTTCTACTATTAATCATCTTAGAGTGGAAAAATCGACAGATTATTTAGATTTGTAAAAAACAATCTTCCAAATGCTAGCAAAGGTGTTGAAAAGTAGTGTAACTGTTATCCAAACAAATTCTAATAGTGATTAAATAAGTTACGTTTAGAAGATTCAATTCGTGTAATAATATATATTGTTGTTGGAAAATTGAGAGAAGTCTTCTATTGAACTTCTAAGAGTGGCGAAGAAGTGAGCCATTTCGAAAAAGATTTCACTAAATGCTTGCAGGGAAGGTAGAAATAAATATAAACAGTTGCATATATATACTACCAGGTGAAATTTATTTATATACATATGTATGAGCGAGCTAAATACAACATTTAGAAAACACTCCATTTTCAACAAAAGCAAAAATAAAAGTAAAAAAGCTTAACATTTTCACGTATTTTATTAAATGCTAAGCTAATTAAATGATAATTGAGAATATGTAATGGTAATGTAACGTCATAATTAATCATGAGTTGAGGGAAAATAAACGGCACAGTATATATGTATGTACGCATACACAAATATAAATAAATACAGCGAAAGCTTTTTAAATTGTACAATTGCAAAGAGAAGAGAAGATGATGATGAAGAAGAAAAACAACAAATTAACATTTGCATTTAAATAAATATTAATCAAATAATGCATCATATGTTTATGAAAAATAATTTGTACAAATAAAAAAAAGAACCTGAATTTCAAAAAGAGCATGAGAGTATGTTTACACAAAAGAGAGTAAGATATTAGAGTATGATGTATAAATGGTTTCAAAAGAAATAAAGCTATAATATAAAAAAAAAAGGATTATTTATACTGGTGTATATGTGTATGTGTGAGCATATAACGGTATTTGCAGTAAGAGAAAGAGAGCAAATTCAACTTTTAATTTAGTACTAAAAGAAAACTTTTTGCCATTGTTTGTTCATGTTTATTTTTTTTAGTAAATGGATGCTGTGAGTAAAGAACCAAATAATTTTATATGCTGCACATTGATTTTCAGTCAGGTGGAGACAGTTGACGTGTACGGTTGTTAATAAAACGGCTCAAGTGTTTAAGTGTAAAAGTTTGTGCAAAAGAAAAAAATCCTATAGTGAAAAAATAAAAAAATCATTAAAAAAAAGTAGAATTGTTTATTCCTTACAACAATTTTTAATAAATTTATGCAAAACAAAATGAAAACATGAAAGAAAATCATAAAATTTTATAAAATTCCTTCATCAAATCTAACAATTGTTAGTGAAAAAATCAGACAAGAAAAAAATCACATCCTTTTGTTAACATCTATTTGTAAGAAGCTAGGAAAAAAGGTAGTATACCAAAGTAAATGCTTATATCAAGAAAATTTACTAAGGAAAAAAGAAAATCTAAAGCTTTTTTTTTTGTTAATATATTTTTGATAGCATAAGTTTTAATGAATACATGTACTCACCACACCCTGATCCTGTTTAACATAAAAATAACACCAATACTTGCAACAAAAAATACATATAATATATACATATACATAAATACGTCTATATAAAATAAAACAAAGAAGTACGTGAGTATATTTAAAATACAAAATTAAAAGAGAGAAAAAACGCAGAGTGAAATCCTACAAAGAGAGCAACACTGAAATAAAACAAGATGCCTCAACTATAAAAAGGAAACAAATTAAAAACGGGAATAAAAATAAAAGAGGATATAAAAGGAAACGAGTAAAAAATAAACGGGAATCGTGTTCTAAAAGAGGAAACACACAAAGAAAACAACAAGAACAAGTAATAATTAAGAGCTAGTAAACGTGTGTGCATGTGAGTGCTACAGTGTTTTTTTTTTGCTCCAACAGTGCCTGTGTTTGTAAATATGTGTTTGTGTTAAAAGTTTTCATGTTCCTTTTTGTGTTTGTTGCTATTCGTATTATTGTTTGTTTGATGTGTTTTTTAGTGAAGCATACTTTACAGAGATTTCAAGCCATAAAATCCTGTTGGTTTTTCTACTCATCGTTGTCTTCGTCATCTTCGTCATCGATATTGTTGTTGTTTTTTATTTTTATTGCTATAGTTTTTGTTGGTTATAAACTTCAAAAAAGGCTGCTGCTGTGAAATTTATTACGCATCGTAAGCTCATTAGAACAAGACGTTTAAAGTTATAGAGAATACACATCAAAAAATATTTTTAATTTTTTTCAATTGAATTCATTTTGAAATGAGTTAAATTCAAAAGAGAAAACAAGTAAACAAAGGAGAATGACGTCGAAGAAATTTTCAGAAAATACCAAAAAACAAAAAAGAAATATTCTATAAGTGATTTTCAAAAAAAAAAAAAAAAAGTTATTTAAATCGAAATTCGTAAAAACGCAGTGTAACATTATTCACAAATGTGTATGATTTTTTTTTAATTATGAAAAACTATTAAGCTTTGTACAAAATAAAAGGAATTTAATTAAAATAAGACCATTTATTACTTTTTACCTAAGTATGCTAAAAATATCAGTTTATAGCATTCCGATTTTTTTCATATTTATATTTATTTATAAATCAAATATAACTACAGCAGAATAAACTTTATTTTGTTTTACATCAAAATTTAATTAATATATTCAAGCAATTCAAGTGACTTCTTTTTTCTCATTTAAATTTTTAATTCCTTCAATCATCTACTTGATTGATTTAATAAATTGTTTAATTGTGAAAAATTTTCGGTTTATTATTTTTTATAGTTATTATTAATTGCTATAATCATTTTGGTGAGGGATGCAAATTAAAACAATTTTTAATTGAATGAATTATGTTCGTGATTTTTTTTTCTGTGTTATTATACAATTCAGCATTAATTAAAAAAAGCTTGTCTCATTGTTGCAAAATTATGAAATAAGATTTAATTACAAAGTATCTAAGCAATAAATTGGCACATGTTTTTAAAATTTTTTATTTCAAATTTAAATTTTTACATTTCATGCATAAGTTTGTAAGCATATTTCTGATAATTGATTGATGGTGAAAATTAATGCCGAAAATCACATAAAAGTTAAGTATAAGTTGTATTTAAATTAAATAATTATGTTAGGTGATTCCATAGCAAAATGGACAGAAAAAAGCCATTTTCAAAGTTGACATCTCCGATTAAAATGAAATTCACTACAGACAATGGCTATTGGAAGTGTTTCTTAAAACATAGATATATTCTTAGATTCATAAGCCTTTCTCGTCCAAAAATATGAAGTTTTAAAAAACGAAAGAGTACTAAAAACTTCACAAAGGTATACTTGTATGATTGCTAACAGTATTGACAGTTTAGCCTTTTTAAGGCTAAATTTATCCTTAGTATTATGGACAATGTAATATGGTCAATTATGTACTGAATATAGTTAAATTTATTTACCAATTTTATGTTTATATATCGTGAATTTTATGAAATACCACATATGAAATATAACATAGGTCTTGAGAATTGATTCATATTTGGCATTTATATACTTTGTACAACCATAACAACATAACTATTTAAATTTTTGGAAATTACAAAAAAATTGTGATTTTATTCAGAATTTTAATTTCATAAAAAATGAAAATATTTCACTACGTAATTTTAATTATTCAAATTTTTTGAAGCTAAAGTCACACGCAGAGAAAAAATATAATTGTAGGGTTCATAATCTAAGAGTAACATATTATGATTTGAATATACGAGTATGAACACAAAGAAAAAAAAAAAATAATAATAATTGTAAGTAATAATTATTATGATTTCATTTTGTCATATTGTGTCCGATCTTATGGTTTGCTTTACATGTTATGATTCTAGTTTTATATGTAATTGAACAATCTACATCTATTCATCACTATTCAATTCTATAAGATTATGATTTGGTATTATTATATTATTATTAATATTATTATTATTGTTCTATCTTATTATATTATACCACATTGTCATATTATTATTTCTTTTTATGTTTTATCATTTGTACCACCAAATGCGATATATGTATGTTTTTTTAACTAAATACTTTAATGGTAGTTAATCACTATCTTATATTGCTGGAATCATACCGAGTATAACCAAACCTTGTCTATTTATATTTATTTCTATATTAACTAAATGAGAATTACAATGAAGTTGGAAAACAGACATTAAAAACAAAATATATTTAAAAACAAACAGGTATTGCATTTTTTCATTAAGTTTGGGAATAGGATAAATATTTTATTTGTTTGAAATATTTTATTGTCATGGGAATAATAATATTAATATGGTTTAAAAACAGAATACGGTTTTAGAACAGGGAAAAAGGCTGCAAATATTTAATGCTTGTAGAAGTGATAATATTTTTCATATTAATAAGATTTTTTCTGGTAAAAATATTAAAACTTTTATTGAATGTAAGCGTTAAATGACAAAATTTACACAAAAATATTGTTGTCGTGAACACAGGGTTATTAAAATTCAAGAAAATTAACACTGAGAATATAATATTGTTGTAGTGATGATACTGTAACCATGATTTTTCTCTGCGCGCGCTTTTCATTGATTAAAGATTAAGTCTTCAACTTATTTCATAATTAAAAAATAATAATTTTTAAAAATAGATTTATAATACAAATGCCATTTTGGGGTGCATTTTTGAGAGCTTTCTCCACCTTAGATTTTTACTTTCCTTAAATAAACTTTAAAATTGGTATATTGACTAAAGAAATCAATTTCAAGTTATAGTATTTTTAATAATTTTTTATAAAAATCTTCAACGAATTTTCCCATATAAAAACTCATATATTTAAATATTCTCCTTTTAAAATATTGAAATTTTTTTTTAATATTTTTGTTTGTTTATATTTTTAAAAAATTGGAAAAAATATGTACCTCAATGAATAAGCAATAAAATTTTTGGTTTTTAATACAATATCTTTTTTAAAAGTTTTTGTTAACTACAAAAAAAAAAAAAAATGGATTTAAAAAATCTCAAATGTATTTATGAATCTAAGGTAATTTGTAAGTAAAATTTTATTAATGAATTATTTAACTTAAAGCGAATATAAATAACGTAAAAATAAAAAAAAGATCATCGATCTTTTATTGAATTCATAACATTAAAATTGTCAACAGGGATCAGTGTTGCCAGTTTAGCCTTTTTCAAAAGGTTAAAATATTAGTATTTCAACAACGAAGAAAATAATTTCTTATTTACTGTTACTAATTTTATTTTTACAGAATTTTCTTTTACGGAGTTTAAACATTTTTGTCTATTTATTTAATAAAAAAAATTTTACCTGCAGCGCTTCATTCTCCAAATTAAAAGTTTGTTAACTAATTTTGTGGAGTTACTAAATCGAATTAAAATTATTTTTAATGTACTTCATGAACAGTAGAAACTATTTGTGAAAATTATTAAAAAAAATCTAATTAATAAGAAAAAATAAACCAAAAATTTGGAAATACTTAATAAAAAAAGAATTATAGTTAAAAAAAATTACGAAAAATTTACCGATTGTCTTTCGTTTTTCATAAAATTTTGCACGCAAATAACAAAATTTCTGGGAAGGCTTTGTGGCATTCCATGGTCTGAATGGTGTTTGTGGTTATATTAGCTTCAATACGAATAAGTATATATATTTTAATGCATTTTAATACAATTGCTTTCTTTAAATACATTTTTAATTACAGAATATTTCAGTATTTAGATTTTATAGCATATTTAGAAACTTGGGAATCTTTAATTTAATATAAAAAATTAAAATTTTTTTGGACAAATACATCTATTATGCACAATTTCGCTTTTTCTAAAACCTATTCATATTTGTTCATATAAAAATTCTATACTTCTTGTATTATTTTTAAAATATGATTAAGTTTACATATTTTATTTAAACAATTTATTGGATTACTTTTTAAAAATTGATTAAAAATAGTTAACTTTTATGCAATTAATATTGAAATTTATAGTACACAAAACAATTTAAGATACACGTAAAAAAAGAATTAAAATTTAATGAATTCACAATTATCAAAAATGCATCTATATATTGCATTTATATTTTGCAATTATTTTTGAACGAAAATGATATTATTATTATTAGAGATGCCGACTGAATCGCTAAAAATGTATAATTTTTAAATTAAAAAAAAAATCGTCAATAACTTTAAAAGATATGAAGTTTATAATTGAATACATTTTATTATAAATAATAATAAATAATAAATAAATTTTAAGATGAATATTAAAGATATTCACCTTAAAATTGTGCAACCTAATAAATAATTTTTTCAAGGTAGCGAAAAAAAGTGATACTTCATTTCTAATATATTTTTTATATATATAATTCATATCTATCTGTTTATTTATTGATATTTTTCTTAAAAAAACACTTTTTTTATTTGTTGTTTTTTGTTGTTGTTGTTAAATATCAAAAACCTTTCTTGCATTTAGTTTGATTTTCAGTGATATTTTTCAGTTTAGAGTTGATTTTTTAGTACTGTTTACATATTTTTACATAGTGGCAACATTATAAAAACTGATGCAACTTTCTTCTCAGATAATTTTGCAATTGCTTCTACTCTGACTATTTTGCAACAGTTATGCAAAATATTAATCTATATGGTTGTTGTTGTGTTTATAAAGATCGATGCAACTTTACTACTTTGCATGGGTTTAGCAAAATTGCAATTTTTGAGGTGAATACCTCAATATGAATAATTTGGAACATGTGTTCTTTTATATTTTATTTAGCTAGTAGATTTACGCGCCCCAAAAATTTTAAATTTTTATATTAATATACAGATTCCATACTTTCCATATATTTCATACTTTCCAAATATTAAAATGCATTTTTGTTTTTAAAAAGTTCCCACTAAAGCCGACATAAGCAATATTGAAACACAGTTTAAATCATTAAAATTCGTAAATTTTTCCCAGAGATGCTGCTATTTAAAATTACGAAAGCGAAATAAAATCGCTAGTTTTCGCAATTTTGCGAAAGTGAAAACTCAGATCGATAAATGGTTTAACGGAGTTTGTCTATACAAATTTTTATTGATATTTTGAGAAACTAGTTAAAAAGTGGCTTTTTTCGGGCACATCTAATGTGGCATCAAAAATAAATAAAAGAGCAACAATTTTTAAAACTTTGAAATTATTTAGAGGATATGATGAAATCTGCACTTCATATGATATAAAATTAAAAAGATGTTGGTGGAAAATATATAACCACACAGAAAACACAGAATTAATTGGCTGTTTGAAATCTTTTCAAAATTTTAAATACTTTTATTAGATTTTGTATTTTTATTCATTTTTGTTTACTTTCAATAAATATTTTTGAACACGCCAGACAATTTTCATACTTAGAAGAAACTTAAGGGATAGGAAAAGTCTTTAAATATAAAACAAGAGAGAGATATAAATAAAACGAGAAAGAGAGATATAGTCGGTCAAGACCTACTGTATGATACCCTACACCATTGTGTACGAGCATAAAAATTAGGGAAAGGGACTTATATTACACCTGTGGCCAATTTTACTAAATGTAAAATAAAATATACAAATACAGAGTAATGCGTTGATACTAACATGTAGATGATTTTATGCACTTTAGGGCGATTCCTGGAAGTGGGTTTATATGGGAGTTATGGTGGACCGATCTTCATAAAATTTGGCACAAATATTGATACTTGTACAGAACTTCTTTGCACCGAATTTCTTATTTTTAAGGTCATCTACAGGATCAGAAAGGTAACAAAGAAAAATTATTTAGCCTAATACAAAATAACAACACAAATTATGGTTGAGTTAACCTCCAGAATGGAATGAACGCTTTCCGTTAGTGATAATATACAGATTTTCTGCTAACATTAAACTTATTCGTGTCAAATATCGCCCTAATACAAAAATTTATATGGAATTTATTATAACAAAAACGTAATTATGTATTATTTCAATTAAATATTGCTACGAGTATAAGGTATTTATGATCATTAAACCAATAATCTGGGAAATAATAAAACAATTATAGCTAATTTCAATATAATTCGTTCTATTATTCGTGTCCAGAAAGTGATTCTAAACTGTCCGAAGATGTTTCTTCTGCCTTAAAAATACCAGCTTAAACGCTTAGCACGGTGAAGTAATGTGAAGTAAGTAAATAATGTATTTAGTTCACATATTCACTGCAGTTTTGTTTCTACATGTTTCTTTTTATTTTGCTATTTTTCACATTTCATAATATCATTTCTGAAAAGGATTTTCAATTTTTTATTTCTGGCAATCAGTTTTTAAATTGTTTAAACTTCAAAAATCCCAATAAACTTCAGAATATTTCTTGTGAAAGAGAAGTGAAACTACGTTGTTGTTGTTTTTTATATCATGGGGCATATTGTTATGGTTGTAAATTATATGTGGGGTAGTTCCAAAAAATTTAGATTCAAAATTACAGTTTTAAAAATTTTATATCTTCGATTTTTTTTTCTTTGGGGTAAACTAGTCATCGTGCATTTGACTGTGTACGAATCAGTTCCATATCGTTTACGGTTCATCTCTAAAGTAGGACAAACAAATATATAATATAAACATAAATAACTTTTATGCGCATTATCCGATTTTAACAAAATTGATAACAATAGAAAGGACTCTTTATCATAAATTCATAAAAGTTACACATCTTCCTGACGCAAGGATCTCTAAAATGAAGAAAATATCTTTATCTTAAGGTATCCTTAAAAAAGGTCTTTTAATTTTCATTATTTTTTGACAAGATATTTACAAACAATTTTTTGTTATAGAGTAAAAATTTGAAAATGGGATAACAATCGGATCAGAAGTTATAACAGTTTGTCTATAGCAGTTGGTACAATATTTTTATTTTTAATTTAGTATCAACACAAATAGGAAAGGATAAAAACAAGAAGTGTTGGTCAAGATCGACCGTATAATACCACAAATGCTTGTGTATAGGCACTAAAATGATTATCGGGAGAGGACCCGATACTTATGAAATTTATTACAATAATTAATGCTGATATGAAAATTATTTACGTAAAAGTTTATTTCGAAATTAGAATTTATTCATACGGGAGCCATGGCCAATTATGGATCGTTCATTATGGAGCTTAGTGTAATGATCTGTACTTTTACAAAACTCAGTTGTGTTAAACTTTGTCTCGATATTGATATTTATATGAGCTTTATGCAAGTTTAATTGATTTTCGGGAATGGGGACTATATCGGAGCCATGATCAATTATATTATTATTATTGTGAAATTTTTTATGATGATTTATACTTATATAACTCAAATATATAAATTTTAGTATTGATATTAATATTAATGTGGGATCAGCGTTACCCTTGTTAATTTTTAAAAATTGTCCAAAAAGGGGATTTCAAAAAATAAAGTCACCAAAAAAGGGACCAATTGATTCAATACCTAAAAAATTCTTAAAAATTTGTTTGTTTGATAAAAACAAGAACCAAAAAAATATTGTATTTTAAGAGAAAGTACTAAATTAAATTATATTAATAACAAAATAATTTATTTATAATAATTTTTATTATTACAAAAAAACAAAGTTTTTATTCATAAAAACAATTAGCATAAAGTTTTATTTTTATTAATTAAACACTGTATTTTGTACAAATCCTAGTCTTACAAATTTAGGACTGAAACCATGGATTCACAAGTGTTGATCTTAAGTCTATTGAATAATTAATTATTCATTAGTCATAATTTAGAAAAAAGAATTTCCGCCGAAGCACTATTAAGAGCCAAATTAAAAATATACATTACGATAATTAAGATTCGGCGTTTGATGTTTTAAATAGTTGTTCATAAACTTTATTCTTAGCTTTAGATTGGAACAGTTTCAGTTTATTTGTAAATTCTTCAGAGTCTTTTTTTTACATCACTTTATTATGAAACAATCTCAAAATAATTAATTTCTTCATTGGAGTCAGTGTTACCAGAACTTCTTCAGAAAAAAATCCTAAATGACTGTTAAAAAAGTAAAATTTTTCAGAAAAAATGCAAATTTTTAAATTATATTATTACTATCAAAATGCTTGAAATTTATATTCAATATTTTATATTCAATCTATTAAATTTGATTGGGAAATCATTTTCTGTCTTCGTCAGTCCACTCATGTGAAACTATTATGATGATCTATTCTTCGACTTTTTGAAGAAACTGGTTTTCGAATAGTTAAATATTTTGAATTTTGAAAAAAAACGGTTGCTGTTTTTTAAATTTTCGGAAAGAAATATTTCCATAAGTTGCTTATCAAAATCAACAAATGTTATATTATTGAGTCTGAAATTTATCATATATAACTATTTTAAGAAAGAAATTTTAATTAAGGTAAGAAAATAATTTTTTGATCATTGTCTTTAAAACGTCAAAGCATTCTTTGAAACATCAAAACATTTTACTGGAACCGATTTTTTCAATAATTCTTTTTCTGTGACGTAACAATAATTTGTAAAATAGAAATACTACTCCTTTAAAAAATGAAGCAATGTATTATTAAAAATATTGAATTAATAAAAACCATAAAATATTTAAATTTTAATATGACGGGTGTTACAAGAGATAAAAAAAGCTAATTCCATTGATATGCGTATTTCATTTAAGATATTTATTAATTTAATATTTGTTTGAACTTATAGAATTAATTTAAATTTAACTTTAAACTATGAGTATATTTGCTAAACATTATAAGAAACTAACTTTGGAAATATTAATCAGTTAATAAATTTTTCATAAATTTCCATTCAAATATTAGTTTTAGTACATATATTTTATTTTAAAACCGGTTTTTTATGTTAACAAAAAAATAACATCATAAACCGAAAAAAACGGTTTTAAAACCGGTGGGAAAACCGCGTCGATCACCCTAGGAACTAGTTTTCAAACTTAAAGTTAAAATTTAGAGATAACTGGATGCAATTTAGCATAATATTATTTTTAGAACATATTGAACATTTTTTAAAAATTATATTTATTATTCAACAATTTATTAAATACTATTGTTAAAATAAAACCAAAAAATTAAAATCATGTCTTTCAAATACATATGAATATTTAGGAATTAGTTAATTGAGTGTTTAAAACGCAAAATTTAAGCAAATCTATATAATTTTCTAAATATTTTTTTAAGATGAAAACTGTTATCATTAAGAACTTTTTTCACAAAATAATTTACCGGAAGGTTGTCACAATTTTTTGCATGCATTTTTAAAACTTAATCTTCTGTCCAACATCGAAAAAGTTACAAAATCATAATCGAAATGTATGAATTTCGATCATTGCTAAATATAGGGTCACACAAATTTTATAAAATTATTAAAAAAAAGTCCAAAAAAGTCCAAATGTTTCTAATAAAATTAAAAAAAAAATCCAAAATAATAGAAACTTTTGAAACCTATTTCACTTTGAGTTAAAGAAATGTGTTAATTCAAAACTTTTTCTTTAGTAGTATTTAGAATATCATAATGTAATTATTTTGTTAGTGTAAAAACACTAAAACGGTATCAAATGTCAAAATTATATGAAAAAAAAAAAAAAATTAGCAAATGAAGAAGAGTAAATAAAAGCCGTAAAAAATATTACGTACGAATACAAAAACAGTTTGATAGCTTCGCGCGGTTGGTACATGAAAATTGTAAATCAGCCGGGCCTTCATAGTTATTTATTAAAAAATTTTGGGCCAAAAACGCAAAGCAGTTTTGGCCAAAAATTTACAGATCAATATTTGAAAACAAATATCTTTTAAACCATAGAAAACGGTATACTACATTAAATACTTTTTTTGTCATACTTAGTAAAACTCAGAAAATATTTAAAATCGTTTCATATTTGGGAGAAAACAAACAAACAAAAATCGAACCATACCTACTCATTATATCAATACAAAATTTGAAGTTCCTCAAAATTTAAAAATTCGTTGAAGTTTTCAAGGTTCACATTTTTCTGATTTTTTACTTTAATACATAAAATACAAATCGGAGGTATTGAGGTTCAAAATTGCGTTTATCGGAACATTTTTCTTTTCTTGAAATTTTATAATGTTCGTAAAAATAATTCAAGCTTAAGCTTAATTGGAAACATTTTTCACAAAAAACTTCGAGGTGTCCAACTTTAGAGGTTCATAAAGTATGAGCCATTAGCGAAATGGTGCGCTATATGAAGAATTTAAGAATTTTTAAAAAATGTGCAAAAAGGGTCTTTCAAAATAAAAAGGCATCAAAAAAGAGGATTTTTTGAAGAAAAGGGGCCAACTGTTCAATAACTAAAAAAAAAAACCTTAAAAATTATTTATTTGATAAAAACAAAAAATATGATATTTTAAGAAAAACTACTAAATTTAATTTTATCAATAAGAAAAATAATTAAATTATGATATCTCCTATTATTGCAAAAACAAAGATTTATACATAAAAACAGTCAACAGGAAATTCTTTTTCATTAATTAAACTTCTGTACTTTTCTATTTCACTCGGACTGCACTCTTACAAATCCCCGTATAACAAATTTAAAAGTGAAAGCATGGATTCACAAGTGTTGGACTTAAGTTTGTTGAACAATTTATTTTTTTAATTTAATTAAGAAAAAAAGATGTTCCGCCGAGACAGTACTATGAGCCAAAGTAAAAATATATATTACCATATAAGTATTTATCAAATCTATTTTTTAAGTTTCCAAATCCGAAACAAAAAGATTCCGGTTTTGATATTTTAAATAGTTGCTTAAAAATTTAATCATTATATTTAGTTTTTAACAGTTTCAGTTCATTTATCAATCCTTCGAGGCCTTTTTTACATCACTATATTGTGAAAAAATCTCAAAATAATTAATTTCTTAGCTGAAATTAATACATAATGGGTCGAGATATTTGAAAAAACTTAGTTTCTCGACATTTATCGCAGAGTTTTAAAAATTAGCCATTAAGTTCCATTTTAAAAGAGGGACCAAATAAGTGGCCAGATGGTTGCAAAAGAGGCAATTCACGTCAAAAGTCGCCGAACGGTAACGCTGATCTGAGAAGGTCAAAATCCGAGATGGATCGACATTTTTTGGAATTACCTTATAATGTCTCATGGCATTAAATGTATGTATATAAATGTATTATAAAATGAACAAACAGGTAAAAAAGAAAATATAAAGCTAAAATATGATGCCTAAAGAAAAAAATATAAAAAAATCTACATTTATTAAAAAAAAAAAGAAAAAAAAGAGAGAACATCTTTATAGTAGGGCAAAAAGAAACTACAAACAAATAAGAGCTTAACAAAAACAAATTTTACCTAAATAAAAAAAAATAATAATAAAAAATAAGAGATGTTCTCTAGTTCGTTTTTAACATTTCCTTTTAGACTATGTTCTTGGTACACTCTACTACCACAAAATAACAGAGTAAAAGGAATAAAAAATAATAATAATATAGAAATGAATTAAAATACATATACTAAAAAAAAGAAAATACACAATTCTGCCTAATTTTATTTAAGAATACTTACGAATAAAAAAATAACTTAAAGCTCACGGTTTAAAAAACATATTGTTTACCTTTTTATTTTTTCTTAAAAATAAAAAATTAAAAACTGCTTCTAGCATTCCCTTGATTGTATTAAAAAAAGCATATTATATTTATTTCTATTTTAAGATATATTTTAAGATATATATATATATATATATATATATATATATATTAAATTAAATATAGGTAGTTTTTTGTTTGAGAAAAAAATTATAAGTTGTCTGCTAACAAAAAAAAAAAAAAAACTTTTAGTCTTAGCTGTTTCTTTTGTGCTCTCCCTCTCTCTCTCTCTTTCTTTCTCTTCTTGTGCCTTTAAGAAGAAAAAAGTATGTATTTGTGAAGAAATATAAAAATAAATGAATCTTTTTTCTTCAAAGTCTGGCAGTTGGAACTCAATAAAAACTAAAAGCCAACATCATCATCAACAACAATAAAAAATAAAACAGTCAAAGAGACATATCGTCATGTATAAAATCTAGGATACTGTGTCATTCATTTCGACTAGTATAACTACAAAACGGATGTACGAGTAAATGACCGGAAACTAACATTATTAAGTCCATGAAGCTAAAAGCACACACACAAACATAACAAAAACTAAAAACGAACGAAGCGGATAAAATTAATAAAAAAAAAAAAATAAAATAAAATAAAATTAAGTTTACATATTATTTACACTAAAAATTCTTAAAGATAAAAAACTGTATAAAAAGGAAAGTTAGAAAAATATTAATGTGTTTGAATTAATTTGGACTTTATAAAAGATTAAAGAAAATGACTTAACAAAAACTTTAATATAAATTTTTGCATATAAATAGAAAATAAAAAGATATCTAATATATTGCGACAGAAAAGTATTGTTTTAATTTTAGTTTATTTTAACATAAGTGTCTAAAGTTATTTCTTTGTCAACAGTAATTATTGAATTTCTAAATCACTATGCTTAGGCCTTGTAGAAATTTCAATATATTTTCTCTTATTTTTTTTTCGGCACAGTAGTTTAGAAATTAAATATTTATTATCTGTTTTTAGAATTGACACCAATGTGTTTTTTTTTTTCTTCTAAAATTCCATACTTTAATGCGTGATGTAACGAGATTTCAAAAACTTTAAATACTGGATCATTCAGGTTTACATGAATTTATAAAACTTATTATTTTTAATATATTTTACAATGTACAAAATAACAAATAATTATTTCTAATCAATTTATTTAATTTAGACAAGTGTGTATTATAACAACATCAATAATTACAAATGCAATAATGGTCCCCCTGACTGTACAAGAGCTATTACAACAACATGTAATTAAAATCAAACAATACAATTAAAATTGTCTAAAATATGAAAATGTTATAGAAATTAGCAAGAAAAAAAAGTGAAACAAAACAACATCAAGAATAATTAACATTTAAGCGGAATTATTAAATGAATCAAAATATAAAGGGGTAAATTTGACTAAATAAATTGTTACAACAAAAATTCACATAGAAGATAATACATAGTAACATTCTTATCATCAATGTCACCAACAAACAGCAGCGACAACAAAATCTACATCATCCATAACATCAGCCCTCAGTCAATGGTGTAAATAAAAGAAATTAAATTGAAATAAAAAAAGGCAAATTAAAAAGCGTTTAATTAAGGTAAGTACTGTTAATATGTAATATTAAACTAAACTAAAATTGTGATGCTTTTCTATTGTTGGTGTTGTGGTGAAATGAAAAAAAAAAAAAACAAATTACAAAATTTTCGTGTAGAATCTGTGGTTAAATTTATGACACTTACATTTCGTTTAATATTTAAAATATTTATAGACGTCATGTTACATTTAATTTATTATTCTCTGCTAATGATATCGTTATTTCTAACAGTCAAATTCATTATGAAAAAGTCTTTAAATTTGATTTTCAGTTCTATTTAGTTTTGATTTGTCTCTAGTCTATTTATTGTATTTAAAACCACAACTTTGCAGTTTGTGGTTGTGTGTGTATGTGTAGCTGTCGATGCATTGACAGTGGATGATAATGTAAAGAGCGGTAGCTTGTGAGAACATACATATATAAATACCTTGAACAACCCAAGAATGTTGAGTATTTCATTTATATTTGTGGTGATGAGGAAAATCGTGTGATTCTCTAATAAAAGGGTGGAAAAATGTTTATGTGTAAAGAGAGATGTATGAAGAATGCTACAGAATTTAAATGTAAAAAAATATTTCATTGAACTGCATTCAAAAACACTGAGTTACCGTAAAAAATCACCCGAAAAATGTCATAGTGTAATGGGCCTCCTTGAGGTCATTTTAAACCTATCTTAAAAATTCTCGATGCAACCAAATTCGAAATTAGAGTTAATCTCAAAAAACTGTTTTCGAGTTTGTTCCTCTATTAATATATTAACAACACAGCTTTTTTTTTTTTGCTTTTTTTAATCTTTTTTGGTAAGTAGAAGATTAGGCTTCTCAACTGTGTAAAAAAGTTCTAGTCAAAAATCAAACGACATATAAAAAATACGAGTAATAAAAAATTTGTTTTTCTACAACTTTTCAGGTTTAAATACAATTTATTATACATTTTTCTATAAAATTATATACAATGATGCAATAGTTTTTAAGGTTATTTTTGTTGTTATACAACTAAACCCCTCCATAAATTTTTTATTTTTACTTCAGAAAATATGCCTTAAATAAAACTTAAAATGCAATACTTTGTCTTAAAATTTATGAAGAAATTTTTGATGAACCAATGTTTTGAGCGAGTTTGATTAAAAATTTGATTTATATTTAACAAAAAGTCTATTTTATTTAAGTACACCGAGTATTATCACAATTTGTGTAGAGAACAATATTTATTAGCATATTTTTCAAATGGGGTCATTTTTGACCGTCACCAATAATGCTTTAGAAATACCAGTTAAAGATTAATTTGTAACACAATATTTGCGAAAGCTTTGAAATAATATAATGTAAACATTTTTAGACTTAGACGAAAATAATCCCACAGTTTCTAAAAAATCAAAGAAAAATTCTTAAAATGGGTTTTTTTAACTTTACTCATAAAGTCAACTTCTGGTAAAAGGCATTTAAAAATGATTTAAAACATATTAGCGCTTCTGAAACCGCAAACGAAATTCAACTTTCAATTACAAAATAGTTCAAATTCAGAAGGATCTAGACTTATCTATGTTTAAAAAATTGACCTAATTTCTTCGTTAAAATTATTTTTATAATATATGTATAATAAATAATAGCCCTCCAAACCAAAACGCAATCGAAGAACAGAAGTTTTCCGAATAATTCTCTGCTACGATTATGTGAACTTATCAATTATAAATTATATTGATTTTGCCTCACTGTGCATTGCCAGACAATGACACCAACAGCGCTACCTGGTATTTAAGCAGGATATTGTATATCAAAGTAGTAAGCTAAATTATTTTGGGAACAAGAGTCGAAACAGCTAAGTGGTTTCAGTTTTGATCATTTTTTATTTACTAAAAGTTAACACAATAATAGTTTACTTATTTCATAAAAAAACGATTTTTTCCTACATCGTAATGCTTAATTTGTAGTTTATCCCAAAATAATAAAATTGTTTGAATAACTTTATTTATATATAATTGTTATTTCTTTTAAAACTACGAGTAGAATAAAAATCAGTTGAAAATAAATAATTATTAAAATAATAAATCGAATGGAAAAACACTTATTAAACTATTTGAAATTTTCAATTTAAGTTTCGTATTTTGTAAGATTTTGCACAGATCACTCTGTACAATTATAATTTTCTAAACTTTAAAAATCATACAAAATTTAAATGTTCACTTATCGTTGACATTAAATACAATTAAAGGTAGCTAGTTTTATTATAAATATACACATGCATAGATAATTTTATATGTATATATGTATGTATGTATGTGTGTATGTATGTATGTATGTATGTATGTACGTATGTATGTAAGTAAGTATTTATACATATAAGCAAAATTATAGGAATTTAACACGAAAACTTCTGCACATTAATTTTATTTTTGCAGGAGGGAACTCAACTTATTTATTTGTATGGGAAAGTTAAACCCATCATTATCATTTAATAGGTGGCGTTAAATGGGGCTTTTACTTCAATAAAACCAACAATAAAAAGTAAAATTTTTGTGTTTTTTTTTTCTTTTTTTTTCATAAACATAAAACTAAAGGTGTGAGTTGGCAAATAAATATAAAGTTGTATTTAATTATAGGTATTTACGGTAAGGAGTCATTGGAATATATATTTTTTAAGAATTTATAAAATATCTTTTAAATTTTGTTGAACACATATATAGTGACAACAATTTTTAATATTTCAAATATGTATTTTTTCACAAAGATTTTTGAAATATTCGAAAGAAAGTATAATTAAATTAAAACCTAAGAATAGCAATTAATTTACCACTATAAAAAACTAGAGTTACTTTTATACCTTTATTAAATAAAACATTGAATAATATAAACCCTTTAGAGTCATTTATCCTTTGCCAGAAGTCTAATGCTACAAAATTATTGCATTACTGTTGCATGTCTATTTAACCTGATTTGACTAAATGTTATTGTCTGTCTGTCTGTCTAACCACCTACTCTTGCCATTTTAGAATTTTTTCCAAATTAATATTTGTTTTTCATATATTCGAATAACTAAATAAAATTCCTGTCCCTACAAACAAGAATCACCAATCAACCAGATTGTGTACAAGAATCATGCAAACAAATTATATTTTTTATAGGCAGAACATGTGGAACGATTGTATCTAGTGGTTTATTTGTATTTCAAAATAAAAAATTGTATCGTGCTTTTAAATACTCGTTCGCATTTTGTTTATGTAAATTATGGTCATATAAAAGTAACCACATGATTGCATGTGTACTTAGAAAATTAAATTTATGTGGAATATTAAACGTTAAATTGATAATAAATTCTAAAAATATTTTTAGTTTATCAATATTGGTACTCACAGGACAGAGTTCTTACAAAATTAGTCGCAAACTAAAATAATAGATGACTTTGCAACAATAAGTTTATAAATCAGCAGGGAAACCACAAATATGCTCAAAAAATGTTTTATGCGCATTAAATATGCAATAGAAATTTAAAATATGCTTATAAAACGAGAAAGTATTGATTAAAAAACAAAAAAATCTTTGTCATTTTCAAATAAAAATTAATTTTTTATTTAAAACAAAGTGTTTTATTAATATTTTAATTTTATAAAATAAGTCAAAACTAAAATATATCTATTAATTGTGTCGAAAAGAAGAATTTTTAGTTTCCTATTTCTTTATTATATAAAATAAAAATTTTATTGTTCTTCCATTTGCTTACAGATCTAGTTCTAAACATTAATATTATAATAACAAATTTTTAGACTTATGTCTCCAAAAGTAACGATATTTAAGTTATCTACGTTGTTTTGCATTTTTGCTGACGATATATAGATTTCATAAAAAAAACTGTTTTCAATATCAATTGATGCTTTAATAAATCAATCTTTTTCTAAATCTTCATGATTTGTTGCTACTGATCAAGCTGCTCAGCGATTTTTACGAAAGCCATTAAAATGAAACTATATATATTTTTGGATTTTTTTTTTCATACCTGACAAATCAAATTTTAAAAACATTCCATGAGGTATACAAAAATTATCTTCATAATGTCAGAATATGCTCTATAAGTGTTAAATATGCGTTAAAAATAACAAATTATGGTATAATTATGGTCTAGAAATCACTATATGCAAAAAAGGTGAAATATAAAAAAATATGCACTTAAAAATCGATGTCAAAATGCTTTATTTGTTTTGAAACGGATAAGTATTTTAATAATATACAGAAAAAACATGCAATTGCGTATTTGTAGTTTCCCTTGTTATTAGTAAATATAATATAATATAATATAATATAATATAATATAATATAATATGATATACTAATATAATATAATATAATATAATATAATATAATATAATATAATATAATATAATATAATATAATATGATATAATATAATATAATATAATATAATATAATATAATATAATATAATATAATATAATATAATATAATATAATATAATATAATATAATATAATATAATATGATATAATATAATATAATAAATATAAGGATATTAGAATAGGGGAATTTTGCTTTATTTTGGAAAAGGGATTATTTTACGAAGAGTATGTGGAGATTATTTTGAGAAATTAATTCCTTATTATTTATAGTTATTACTTATTATTTATAGTTACTACAAAGAGATATATAATTTCTGAGCTTCATGAAGAGAAAAAATATGGTTATGGTAAACATAATCTTAGGGCAACATATTGTAATTGGGTAATTTATATAAATAATTATAAATAAAATAATATTAATTATTTTAATCCTAATTTTTTATATTATGATTTTTGCATTTTATATGTGAGTAACACTATGATCTAGTTTTATCACATTATGATAAAATTTTCTCATTCTATGACCCGATTTTATCGTAAAATGATTCGGTTTTATCATATTACTTATCATAGAAAAATTGAAAACATGTTCAGAATTACTCATAACATGTTTCATATTAATTTTATTATGATAACGCATTATTCATTAATTAATTTTTATTAATTATTTCATAAATTATATGTTGTGTAAGATAATACTAAGATAATGTTTTTTTAAATAAACTATTTCAGAGTAGTTAATAAATATCTCATATTGTTAGACCAAGAATATATAAATATACCAAACATTTCCTATTTATATTTATTCATATATAAAGTAAATGAGAATTATAGTTAAGTTAAAAAACTAACATTAAAAACAAAATATATTTAAAAAAAATAAGTTTTGAATTTTTCAGTCATATTCGTTAAAAACATACGTCTTATATTTATTTGGAACATTTTATTGTCGAATAGATTGGTATATTACCAACGTTTGTAGAAATAATGATATTTTTTATATTAATAAAATTTTTTTCTGGAAAAATATTTGTAGTCAACTATATTGAAATTTTTATTGAATATAAACATTAAATAATAAAACGTAAACAAAAACATTGTTATCAAGAACATAAAGTTATTATAATTAATGAAAATGAACAATAAGAACATAATATTGTTTTAGTGACAATGCCGTAACCACGTTTTTTCTCTGTTTGTGTTTTGACAAAACATCCTCAAGTCAAGTTTTTTAATCATAAAAGGTACACAGCAAAAAGTTTACTTACCCGTTAAGCCAACATATTACATTGCCAAAAGGCGGTAACTACATATAATTCGAGTGAAAAATTCATTACTTTTATATGGCGATTTCTATGAAATCATGAGTTTTACTTACACATCTCTAAGAAATTACTAGTTGAGTAAGTAGTTACTTACTAGGAATCAATTAAGAATAAACGAAAATAAAATAATAAAAATTGGTTCAACTGAGATTTGAACATAGGCAAAAATTTTTGTACATGTTTCAAAGGCTAGTGTCTTACATACAAAACCATGTCCATGATATATTTAAATAATTTGCTAAGAAAAATACGGTTATAGTTTGGGGTTGAACTGACAGCTTTCCGCATGCTACGCAATCTCTCTAGCGAACTGAACCACTGCATATCTAAATGAACTTTTTATTTAGCGGTAATGAGTAGTTATTCCACTACTGAAAGAAATGAGAAAAAAATTACAACTCATTAACAATTAATAAGTGTAGTAAGTAATGAGTATATTAGTCATTACCAAAAGAGTCATTACCAAAAGACAAAAGTTTTTGCTGGGTACAATCAATGTCTTTCGACGAATGATAGTTTTGAAAGTAGAGATGATTTTCTGAACGAGTTTTTCACTCTCATGAAATATATGGAATATAAACTTAACTAGTTTTGTAAACAGCACATGTATATTCTACATTTTGGAATTTAAACTTTTGCAACTAAGTATTTAGTTTAATAACTTTTTAACAAATTTAAATTAAAATGTCTTTGGATTCATTTGTTCATGTACAGCAGCCAAAATTGCATAAAATTGTAGTGTTAGCAAATTTATTGTCCAATTTTGTTTTTTCGCAGTTTTTATTAATACATATACATTTTTCTTTATAATAATTTTCTAATAATAAACAAAAAATAACTATATTTTTATATTTGATCCAAAACCGACCACATCCTACCTTACATCATTGAGTATCTTGTAGAATAATTCATTTTCTCTTAAGAATTTCTATTGATATTTTCAACATTTCATGTGGTTGGGATATTATGCGCAGATAAAAAATCATCGGATCCCGTTTGATCCAGAATCGCTTTCTGTACAATCGTGTGGCCGGTTGTATGCTTGCCTGGCAGTGAATTAGAGTATCCCATTGGAAAAATTGTTGTTGAAAGACGACGCAAATATCAAAAGTCAATTAGACCTAATGGTGTAGGTTATCATATGGTCATGCTTGATCGAATTTATCTTTCTTACGTGTTTAAAACAAATTTTGCCGAATTTTGTCATTATAACAATATTTCTAATAAATTTATTATTATATTCAAGGAGGATTGGATCTAGTTGAAATCATGGACCGATCATAAACAATCACTACAAGATACAAAATTTATTAAATTAACTTGGAAATTGTTATTCATTTTTTTTTTTTTTTTTGGCGTTACAAATCAGTAACATAAATGACCAGGACTGATAAATTCAGTACAATTGTACACTTTTAGTACAATTATTAATTTAGTACAATTATAAAATTTAAATCTTTTCATAAACTATTGGTTGATTTAACAAACGTTTTAGAAAAGTAATTAAAGTGTGCTTAAATATAGCTGAATTTATACACAAAAGTTTGAATCATTTAGACCTTTTCAGGCCTGAATATTATAAATTTTGAAGAAAGTTTTTGATGTGCGTTTATTTAGTTTAACACGAACGTTTTTTGGAAAATACAAAGACGTATGTTTCGCTTTTTATTACATAATAAACAATTTCAAGATTTCGATGCACTAACGTGGTTTTAGCAAAGAAAGTACATACTATGAAATAAGCCTTAATACGATGCGCTAGAGTAAACAAATAACTTTGCCATTATAAGAGAGAAAATAATATGCATCTATTTGTCATGTCATTCGTAAGCGATTTTTTACCTTTCTTACGAGTACTTTTTCTACTTTACTTACTTCGTTCGAAACTTCATTTCCTACTGGGTTTTTACTTTACAACTTTTAGAGAAACTTTTAGAATTTTCTTTTAAAACGAACTCATACAAATCTGAATGTTATTATTTGCTTTGGATTAGGTATTTTTTAAGAAGTATTCTTTCTGTTACTAAGTCTTCATTGAATACTCTTATCGATTTTGAAACTTGCGGTATGGTCAAACATAAGCTTTTTTAAACTCTTCATATCCAACCTGAACGATATCTATTAACTTGAAAATTTGTTTAAGAACTCAAGGGAAATTTCCGAAAGATATTGTATTTAGATCAAAACATATTTTAAAGTTTTTTACAGAAGAAGTTATTATCATTTTAGTATAATTACGCATTTATCATCCCTGGTGTAGAATATGAATGAATGTATTTTTTATATTCAAAAATAAGAAAATTTGGGACCCTACACGTTTAAGTATTTATTTTAAATGAAAACATTTGCACGTTTACGGAACTGTAGGTGTATTTTAATAAAAATACAAAACAAATTGTTTCCAAATACAATTATTTCCTTAACTTAACAATATTAAACTTTAATGATATTTTCCTCATTATAATCATGTCATAATCTAAATATGTATATATTTCTTCTCATCAAATTCTCAAATAATACAAATTCAATTATTAAGAAAACTAAAGTCTTCCATAATGCAGAAGAAAAAAAAATAAATAAATAATTAAAACTATCCAATTATATTACTGTTAAGAGTATAACATTTACTTAATGCACATAAATAACAGTGAATTTTTGTTATACTTTTATTATTTCCCTTCTGATGTGATGCAGCAGTCAGTCACTTTAATGTCAATAACACTTATTTCCGCTTATGAAAAGGTGGAAACTACTCGTATAGATACAAAAAATAAATAAACGAAGCAAGAGTAGAAAAGCATAATAACAATATTGACATTTTCATTTATTCTTTATGAAAATGTCAGAGTACAAAATAAATAAATTGAGAGAATATAAAAAAAGCATAATTTTGTTTTATTTTTGTACACAATTTTATTTAATTTTTTTTTTATTACGTAAGAATTTAAATATTAAATCTGTGAGCTTTTAACAAAACATATTAAATTGAGTTAATGTATTCTTCTTTTTAGCCATAAAAGAAACCTATTGATGAAGCATTTTTTACATTAATCGGCTTATTTCTGTAATTGTTAGCCTTAAAGATTTACATAGCTCACCATAAATTGGCATTTTCATACTATTTTTGTTCTAAAATTATATAAGTAGTTTTTCCAAAGTCCACAGAATTACGCAAAATAAAAACTTCTTTGAAATTAGATTTAATATGAAATTCTAGACTGAAATGTAAATAGAAGGTGGTGTGAATTCTATAGTATTAGATATAAATTGAAATGATTAGTAGTCCTTTACTTAGTATCTATATTAGACATTTTTTTATCAAGACAAACGTCAAAATGAATGCGAATTTATGAAAGGTGACAACAGTTGCAAAAAAACAATAATAAGAAGAATTCATTAATATATTTTCTATATGCAGTTTGAAAACTATAACAATCAAAAATAATGTTTACCTTGTATACAATATCACTGATTTTGACTTTTGTCTTAATAAAAATTTATCTAATAGATACCACGTTATGAAAATATAAAGAATTCATTAAATTAAAACAGTTAAAAGTTTAAGTGTTACAACGTTTAAATGATTATTTTGGACTTATAAGATAATTTCAATTAGATTAAAAAGCTTAACGACCATTTAACGACTGAGGCAGAACTTATTTCATTCATAAGACAGCATATTTTTCAGTATTTTCTGGCCTGATTAAGAATTATCATCATTATTATTATTATTTATAGCAAACTATTCTTGAAATAATAGACTAAAAATCATTTTATTTTTGTTATCCAAAAAACCTCAAACTTCACAGAATTGCAGTTAATTAAATGGTATTGGACAAAAAGATGTTTAATAAAATCATAGCAATGTTCAAGACAATGCTAGTTGAATAGATGGTGCCAAAAAAAAAAAAAAAAAAATTGTGAAATTCTATTAAATCACTTTCAGAAGGTGTACAAAATAAAATAACAAGATTTGTGTTAAGTAATCAATTTATATATAAAGTGACCTCTAAAGAATTTGCAAAAAAAAAAAAAAAAAAAATGCTTCACCAAATTTGCTAAGTTTTAAATTTTATTTAAAAAACACATCTAACAATAATATAAATATATAAATAATTCTAAAAATCGCTTAAAGCTTATAAATCTAATACAATAAATATTCATATAAATAAGCGAATAAACAGAAAGCTCAATGTTAAATATTGCAATTTTCAGTCAATAATTGACCATATTTCCTTTACAATAAAATATCCTATGATTGGAAGAAAATGAAACTTGGTATATGGTTTCATCTTTGCCTTATACATGCTATTAAAAGTCACCGATATACAGTGATTCATTTTATAGCCAAAAATAAAATAAAAAATTATAATGAATTGAAACTATTTTTTTTTTCAAAGCTAATTATGTATATGTACATAAAAAAAAATTAAAAGAAAAACTTTTGAACAAATTAAAAAATCAAAAATTTGTCAATATTTAACAAAATATACAAAACGTATGTTAGGAAATCAAAGTATCTATTATAGATTATCTATTCTATGGTATCTATGCTAATTTTCCAAGAGAGGCAAACAAGACGAAAACGTGTTAAGCTATTTTTGAGATTTTAAGGTTTTCTTTGTTATAGGAATTCAATCCTATTAAAAACTTGGTAATGGTATATAGTTACAGATATAGTTACTTTTAACTTTTTATTGATTTTTTAATTCAGTTTACCAATTCATAGAAGTATGTATTTAAAGAAGGGAACAAATATATGTGAAAAAACAAAATTTGTCTACGAATTAATTTTTAATATAAATTAGTTTTTAAATTTTATTTTCAGTTATTATTAAAATTTTGAAATCTGCAAATAAAATGTATAAAATCTTTTTACGTTTAAAATAAAAATAAAGTTAAAAAATAAACAACAATAAAAAAACTGCTTTTTATATAACGAAATTTTTTTAGTTATTCGTAACATAAAATGTAACAAGTTCCTATTGTACAACGAACTAATTAATTAATTACTATTAATGACTTCAGTAATAAAAATATCACTGAGATATTGAACAGCTTGCAAATAATTTGTTCATGTAATGACATAATAACCCGCCGCTGCAAAATGACACTTTTTATTTTCACTCGAAAAACGATCTAATGTGAGCTCTAGACTTTCTCGAGGGCATCATAAAACCATATATATATATATATATATATATATATATATATATATATATATATATATATATATATATATTTATTTATTTATTTATTTATATACCCTGGACGTAGGGTCTTAAAAATATTTACAAAAATGGTATTTTAAAGTATATCAATATTGGTATCGAAACTAAAATACCGGTATGTATCATTATTATTGCAGACATAGCAAAAAAAAATAAAATAAAAAGTTTATTTATTTTTTTTATTTTTAATTAAAATTCATTAAATATAACTCTAAATTGCATATTTTTTATATTTTATAGCGCCTTAAAACATGAACATTCTTTGTAGTTTGGTTTCATTTTTTTTTTTATTTTTTAAATATATGAAATTTAACACCATATACCTTCGGACCTAGTTTCAATTCAAATAAACTAAATAAAACTTTATAATTTTTCCTTAATACTTTAAATGGCATAGCTATCTGCTAACACATTTTCAGGACATTCATTCCAGAAGAAGCCTCCTTAAAAAACATCCACTTGATTAATACCTTCGTACAGAAAGCTAAATTTTCCAATTCGGCTCGGATGCATGTGACATATGTAAAACCTGCGAAAAAACTTTAACGCGGTACAGTTATGCAGCAGCTACATACTTAGCCAATGCGAGGATAAGGCTCAAAATTCTCGTAGGTCAAACAACAAAACCCCGCCTACCATAATTATAGCGACACGAGAGTTATTCCCAACCCAGAACTACGACTCGTATAATGAATTGCACTAAAAGAAGCCAGAATAATGTAATAGTTTTTAAACCTAATATAAGTGGGTAAAATTTATGCGTAAATGTTGTTAAAAAAGGATCAAAATTAAAGATCGTTGTCTCCTAAAACAGTCGGGGAAAATTTTTATTTCTCTATATACTCGCTGTGTACGATTAACTTTTGGAAAAGATCGGAGAGAGTATTCAAAAGTTTACTCTCTCAAATCGTAAAAATCTAGGGAACGGAAGATAATAAATTGTAGCATAAAAACATTTCAGAATAAGGTAAAGAACTGAAGATAAATTTTTATTTGTCTAATATTATTTTCGCAGGATTCTTTTCTCTAAAGCAATTGATGAAATGATTGTTCCACATCACAAGAAAAATCTGTAGTCCTAAAAAATTTTAAAAATATAAAAGTTTGTACCAATCCTTGTTCTGATGGTATTCCTGGTATCATCTTGAGGAATTCTGCTGAAATGTTATCTCAACCGTAAACTTGTTTATTTAACAGTCATTCATAATTCCAATCCATAAATCAGGAGGAAGATCTGAAGTAACCAACTATAGAGGTATAGATAAACTTACCGCAATACCAAAACTGGTCGAAAAAATTGTAACAGATATGCTATCCCGCAATTTGTTATACATAATATCGTCTTATCAGTATTGTTTTTGTAAAAATTGCTCGACGTGTACTGACCTGATGGAACTGTCATTCTATATAAATGCTGATTTTTACAATAGTAATCCGACAGATGTATATACTTCTTTCAGCAAGTCATTTGATAAAGTTAAAGTTTGATAAAGTTAAAGTTAACTACTAATGATAAAACTTTATGCTATCAGCTTCAACGAAATTCTTCTGAAATGGATTTACTTCTACTTAAAATCAAAAAAAAAATAGTGTTTTTTGTGTAACAACTGTAAATCTAAATATATAAATGCTATATCTGCCCAGCAAAAACTTTGCTTTCCTGGTAAGCTAGCACGTATATTTGGAAACAAAAATAAACTACTTATTTTTTGCCTGAATAATTAGTTATTTTTGTTCGAGTTGTCCACAAATTCATGTAGTTATTTCTTGACTCTAGGGGCACTCAAAAATATGTACCTAAACGAAAACAAAAAAACTTTGCCGTCAGTGAGGCTAGAACTTGGACACACACTAACCATTCGTTTTTACTGACTAACGTCTTACTCAGTACACCATCTCGCACATAGCATACTAAGTGACAAAAACTCTATTTAGTTTAAAATATCTTTTTAGACATTTTGTTATAAAAAACTAACAGCATCAGAATGGGGTTGAACCAACAACCTTCTGGTTGTTAATCCGGCGCTTTAGCCAACTCATCCACGTGATTGCAGTATTACTGCGCTATTATACTATTGAGTACTTATTAATGCAATACAGAGTAGGCAAATAATAATGACGCCTCATTACCAAGAAACTATTTTAATAAGTAGTTGTTATTACCAAAAACCAAAAAGTTTTTGCTGGGTGGGGTCTCTCAAGGTAGCCACCTTGGTCTGATCTTATTCCTACTTTTTATTAATAATGTTCTTCTAAATATTCATTATTGCAAAATTTTGATGTATGCAGATGATGTTAAAATATTTAAATTAATTACTAATCGTAATGATCAAATAAATACTTTTTCAATCTGATTTAAATTGTTTTTTTAAATGGTGTGACGAAAACTTAATGGAATTAAATCTAAAAAAAATGCAAACACATTGTTTATTATATAAGAATTCTTATGTCACCAAACGCACTTATACATTCTTAGTAAGGCCAATTTTGGAATATGCTTTACAACATTTATATAAATAAACTAGAATATATTCAAAAGCAATTTCTACTGTTTTGCCTTCGTGGATTTAACTGAAATATTCGCCTTCCACTGTACAGGAGTCGACTTGCTCTAATTAGACTGCCAACGCTGAAAAATAGGAGAACGGTTTCTAATACATCACTTATAATTGACCTTCTTCGAGGAAAAATTGACTCTGAATTTCTTCTAGGTAAAGTTTCCATTACTGTTCCTAATCACCTGTTGAGATTCTATCATCCGTTAGCTATTTCATTTCATAGATCCAATTATGCTAACCTTGATCCGTTTTGTAAAATCTGTTCAGAAGTTAATTCGTTATACAATTTTGTTTACTTCTCAGATTAACCCAATAATATAAAAACGAGGCTCCTTCGTTTATTTAACGCTAACAATTATTAGTATAAATATCATTTGTATAAGTATTTCAACTATTGTATTAACTATCTTTGTTCATAAAAATAAGCAATTGTAAATTTTTCTCAGATATTTTTAATATACATATATATATATATATGTAGCTGAGGTAAATAAATAAAATAAAGATACACAAAGTAAAAGGACTTTAAAAACAAATTTCCATAAATATTACATTAAATAATCTATTATTATTATTCGTATTAAAAATAATTTCATCTTTATTAAAGCAAGTAAATTATATAAGAAATAATTTTTACAAAATATTTTACATAGAAAAATTAATATATTTTAAAATATCAAAACTTAAATACCGGTATATAACGGAAATGATATTTGAATAGCCGTATTTTTGGAAACTAATAATTTCGGTAACGGTATCGGTTACGGTAACTCAAATTAAACGGTATTTATAACAGTATTGGTTTCCAACCTTGGTATCAAGTAAGGCCACTTCCCCTAAAAAATTTATGAAAATGATAGGTACTTTAATACCCAAAGTTTTTTCTAAGATTTAATAAATTTCTTAACATCATAATAATCAAATTTTGGTTGAATTCAGCAAATAAAAACATTCTCACATAAAAGCTATTATTTTAAATAAAATATATCTAAAAGTGATTTCCATTAATATTTGAATGAAATAAGTATTTGATGGCAGTTAAAATCAATTTAAATTTTATAAATAAACGTTCATTTTATAGTGATTGTTTTTATTTTCGATATTTAAGAACAATTGTTCCTGATGGCAGTTTCCATTAAAATTTATGATTTGTATTGATGTTGAATTGTTGCTGCTGTTGTTGTTATTAATTTTTAATTTATAACCCAAATACGTGAACTTATTTTATAAATATTATAAAGCTAAAAAATACGTATTATAATTGTATATATAGAGACATTTGTATACACATACATATATGTACATATGTTTACAAATTGTATATGTGTTTCTTTAAAAATCCTGTTGATAATGTATGAATCATTTGTTTTTATATTTGTTTCAAATGTTGTAAACAGAGATTCACAATCAGTAAAGAATAGGAAAGGGTCACGGTCTTTCTAATTTATTATCTTCTTTGGAGTTCATAAAAAAAGTTTGTGAACCTATTTCTTTTTATGAAGATATTCCTGATATCGATGTATCTACTCGTATCGTAGTACATTAGACCACCCATGAAATGTATGGGATTTACAAAAGTTTTGCTTTTGCTTGCTCTATCGGCAGTTTCTGGTAGATGAGGATAAAGCAATAATATGTGTGGAAAAATTGGGTCGATCGGTCGTAAACCGGCCGGTCAAGCTCGACTTTTTTCATAAAAATGTTTTAAAAGTAGCTAAAATCTTTATTGCGATATAACTCTTTAATTTAACATTTTGCGAAAAAAGCTTTTTTATTCAGAATAAAAAGCAGAAATTTTTTACAAAAAATATTTTAGCCTCCTATGACTTGTTGTGATGTTACAAGCAATTAAAGTAAAAATTTATACGTTTTAATGTGCACCTAGTGTGTTAGCAACGGTTTTTATTATTTTGTGCGGTAAGATTTTTAGTTTCAATAAATCAATATATTTATCAATATTTCCAGCACAGATAGACCAAAATCCGAGTTTTAGGTATCGATTTTTTACTTTTTACACAAATACTGGCATAAAATGCAGGTATAGCATGACATTTTGTTGGATCAAACAGTAGCTCAAAATTTAAGTGTTTCTGTTCAACTGAAAATTATAAAAGTTTACATTTTAATATTTTTTACAGATAAACACCTTTTCACTTCTTTTACTTTAAGAATTGAAGTAATATATTGAAAACAGATAACATATTTCACATTAGCTTGCAAATATTTAAATAAAAATATAGTTTCAAAATAACTAGCAAATTCGTTTTTATGATTCATAGAAAAACAAATATTTGTTTTATTTCAATACCATCCAAAACTTTTTTCTCTTATTATTCTTTTAAAAAGGAACATGTTTGCAATTTATTTAATAATTAACCTCTAAGGTCAGTTTATCAGATTATAAAGGTTAATTAAAAGTAAAATATGCTTTCTTTATCAAGAAAGCAATTGCATTTATTTATCCAAATACCGGAATTCTCAAATAAGTTACTCACATCTAATGCGTTTTGAATTTTTTTTACGAATATTAAAGAAAAAAGTTTAATATTGCACATATTTATTCATTTGCGAGCTATTGTAAAAAAAATATCCGTTTTCAATATATTACTTAAATTTTTAAAGTAAAAGAAGCGAAAAGGTGTTAACATGTCAACTTTTATAATTTTCAGTTGAACGGCAATACTTAAATTTTGAGCTAATGTTTAATCCAACAATAATTTAAAAATATTCGCTATGATAATTCAAAAGGTCGTGCTATACCTGCATTTTACGCCAATATTTGGGTAACAAGTAGAAATTAATGTTATATTTTGGTCCATTTGCGCCAATATATGTATATGTGTCAGAACGTATAGATTTGTAAAAGCTACAAGTTTTACTCTATAAAACAATAAAAACCGTTGCTCACAGGCTATGTCCATTTTAAAACGAGGGTCTATTTAAAAAAGGTCCATGTATAAATTTTTACTTTGATTGCTTATACCATCATAACAAGTCATAGTAGGCTAAAAAATTATGTTTCAAAAATTTTTAATTTTAATTCTGAATAAAAAAGCTTATATAGTTTTTTGAGCAAGCAAAAGCAAACATTTTGTATTCATATGTAGTCTATTGTATATAATGCAAAGTAGAAAGTGTAAATTATTGATTTTAGTTAATACATTTCTATCTTTATTTAATTTCTATTTAGTATAAAGTAACAAAAGCTACAAAAGAAAAACATTGAAATGCTTTTAATTTAACTAAATTACTAAGAAAAATGTATTTAAATTTTTTATTCCGTTAGTGCTATTTAAAGTACAAAGAAAATTGCGTATTTACTCTTTTTTAAACGCTGATTGACAAGTGACAAATTTTACTTACGAGTATTTACGTATTAAATACGTATATTGTTATTATTTATTATTATTTGCTTTGTCAAATAATTTCTATGTTGTGGCTTTTAAACATTTGCCAAAAATTTTAATATACTCGTGATTTGTGTAAACAAAAACAAAACAATTTTTAGACAAAAAATTATGAGCAAAAAGCATTTTTGGCAAAAAAAAAAAAACATAAAATTATTTGATATAAGCAATAAATTTATTAAATATAAATTTATTATACATTAGAGAATTATGTTTCTGTAAGAATTAAAGCAATACAAAATTCATTTAAATTCATAGTGATTTTTATTTACTTTTTTAATATTAATCGTGATTAAACAATTAATGAACAAATAATTTTTTTCCATAATAAACAAAAGTGTCAAGATCACGCAAAAAATGTCGAGACAAGAAAAATTATTTTAAAAAATAAATAAAAGAAACGTATCCACACACTGATCAGGTGCCAAGTTTTATTTCATTAGCCGTATATATTTTTGAACACATTCTCGTCGACATTTTTTATTTAATATACAAATATTTTATTTATTTTTATTTTTAGACATAAACATTTTTCATATTTACCCACTTTTACTTAATGATTTTTTTGGATGACTTTTGAAATTTTACATTTTTTATTTTTTTCGCTGTCATTTGATGAAAATAAACAAATTTTTTATTAATTATTCTTACAAGAAATAAATAATATTTTTTGCTATTATTAAAGTATTTTAAGAACATAAAAATGTGTTTCTTTTAAAGTGAAATGTAAACGTATTTATGGTTTATAAATTGCATGCGAGGGTATGCTTGGTAAGTCTGGGATATTGACAAAGGTGAACCATAATAGCTATTAAAGTATACAATTTTTTATTGGTAGGTTTAGGATTTTTATATATCTTATTCATGGTTACGGAAAAAAATATTTATTTTTTTAAATGTTAAATTTTTGGAGTTTTCGAAAAAATTTTATGTTAAACAATAGAAATTTTAGTGTCAAATCTTTTCGAATATATTGAATTATGAACCTGTAAAAATATCCTTTAAGACTATTCTAATATGCGTAAATAGTAATTTTTCAATTCAACCAAAAAGAGAGGTTCAACAGTTAATTCGTCAAAATTTTTGTAAAATTTTTTTTGAAACTTTACTTTTTTAAAATCTCGATAACAATATTAACAATTAAGAACTGAAAACAGATAAGAATCATTAATGATTTTTAATTCCGAAAACAATTTGTATAAAAAATGATCTACAAATAGTAAAAAAAGAACTTGGTTGGGGGGCGGGGGGGAGATGCAAAAATATCACATAAAAAATTTTATCAATCTAGGGACATTTAGTGCTATTAAGTAGATTTAAAATTTGCCAGGAACATAAATTTCTTCTAAGAATATTAGAAGACAATTGCTGCAAATTTAATTTATTCAAAATATCATTTCGGAAAACCCCGGTTTTATAATGCAGCCTCAAATAGTATTCTTATGTATTCAAAAGTATAAAAGTTAAGTAATATCAAGTAAAAAACAAATATTTATTTTATAGAAGACCGCTATATTTGAAAGCAAAACTTTCGCATCGGTCCAAAAAAATACAGAATGGTGAACATTTTAAACCCTCTGAACAAATAAGCATAACGGTGCACCAGCGTTACCGTCGGCGACTTTAGTTGCCAATTGCCCCTTTTTCAACCACCTGGCCACTTTTTTGGCGCCTTTTTAAAATGGAACATTTTAAAATTGACTTTTTAAGACTATGACCTTATTGACGAAAAACCATATTGCTTGAAATATCTCTCTCCATTATTCTTATATTAATTTCAACAAAGAAATTAATTATTTTGAAATTGTTTCTGATCGTTATAAAAATAAACCCGGAGAATTTGTAAATGAACTGAAACTATTTAAAACATCAAATGCCGAATCTTTTTGGATCGGATTGGGAAAATTAAAAAAATGAAAAAAATGATGAATACTTAATTAATATTTTTACTTTGCTCATAGCAGTGCCTCGGAGGAACGCCATTTTTCTAAATTACACACATGAAAAACTAATTATTAAACAGACAGATCAATAGTTGCGAATCCATGCTTTCAGCTCTAAATTTGTTAGACGGGGATTTGGAAGACTGGACTCCAAGTGAAGACCTCGTAGGTACAGAAGTTTAATTAATAAAAAGAGTATTTTATATTAACTATTTTTATGAATTAATCTTTATGTTTTACAATAATAAAAATTATTATAAATTATTTTGTTATTTATAAAATTGAATTTAGTATTTTTTATTAAAATAAAATATTTTTTGTTTTTGTTTTTATCAAATAAATAAATTTTAAGTAGTTTTTTTTTTGGTATCGAAACCCCTTTAAAAAAAATTTTTTTGTGGCGATTTTGTTTTTTTGAAATCTTCCTTTTTGGACACTTTTCAAAAAAACTGGGGCAAAACATGGGGTTTTAGGGTATCGTTAAAAAGAGAAACATTTCAGCATCTTTAGCATGTTGAAAAAATTATATGTCTCATTGAAAAACAGAAATAAAAAATAAAACAATTAAAAAATGTTTAGTCGGTCTATTGCGTTTGTGTATCAAAGTTTGGGAGATTCCTTATATGGGAACTGTGGCCAATTGTGGACCAACAGAACATACGTATTCATTATATTATATGGGATTTATGATACTAACATTTATATGGTATGATTCACGGAAGTAGACTTTAATGGGAGCAATGGAAAATTACGGACAGATCATCATAAAAGTAGGCATTATAATTCCTTTTTATATAAAACTTAATTGTGTCAAATACTAACTCGATACGAACATTTGCACTTGATTTATATGGGAGCTATGGTTAATTATGGACCGATCTTTATGAAATTTGCCGCATTGATATATATATAATTATATAAAACTTATTTTTGCTAAATTTCTTTAAAATATTGCTATAGTTAAGACTTTTATGATCGTTTAAAGCCTATTCCGAGAGTATATTTGTAATAACAAATAATTTAAAATAATGAACCAATAGACTTCAATCGTGTGCCAAAATAATTAGTCGTGCCAAATTTCATCAAGGTACGAGTATTTTTAAAACTACGACGTATATGTTGTTGACAAAGTTTACATGGACTGCTAGCTTTTCAGCCAGACTATCATCGTTAAATCGATCCAGAAAGTTATTCTGAATCTATCGGTATATTTAAGGAAGGGTCTATGACCAATATTTTTGTGTGTTACAAACACGCATAAATGCAAAAACGCATAATAACCTAATCCATATATGGTGGTATGGGTTATAAATATACTAAAGTTTTTGTTATAATTATAATTTTTTTATAATTATGAATTATAATTAGGATCATTGTGAGTTGGACAACTTTATGAAGTTTTTGATAATTCTTATAACGCATAAAAAAAATATTATTTAACCATCTTCAAATATTTTACTTGGCACCGTTATTAATGTAAATATTTTGATCAAGGCGGATTCAAGTGGATTTAGTTAAAATCGCCACAATTTTTTCCCGCAATGCGTTTATTAATTAACTAAAAATTATTATACCTAATTTTTTAAATATGGGTTCAAAATTAGCTTCTCCCTATTGAAAATCATTTTGGTAAATATAACGATCAAATCGTTACACTGTAGAGAATCTTTCAAGAGTGCTAATTATCCAAATTTAAAAGGATCATCTACAATTTATTAGTGTTTCAATTGTTGTTAAAATTATTCAATAGTCTAAAATTAAAATCTAATATCTAACAATTAGCTTTTAAAATATTTTTTTAGAAAAATGTTTAAAATTGATCTAAAAATTATATATTTTTGTGAAGCTAAGTTACAAAATTAAAAACATTGTTCAGCAGGACAGGCTAGGGCGAAACAATTTTACAGTATTTTTATTCCTCGGAATACTGGCTAAACCTTGCATATGAATTTATGTTCTCCAACCTATGCCTTATACATCTTATACACTTCGAAACTTCAAATTTAAATAATTTTTTAAGTTAAAAAATTATAAATTTAAAAATGAGCATTTGTTGTTGTCTTAATTAACAGTGATAAAAAATTTATGATTCTGTATTTTAAGATATAGATAATTTATGATGTAAGGGAAAATAAAATAAAAAACGTTATCATATATAGATTTTCCGTATTTAAATTTGATGCTATATTCCAATACCTTTTTTGTTTTGAACAAAGTCTGATAAAACTTAGTATATAGTTTTCTGTTTGTATTAAGTATTTAAGTTGAAAACAAACAGAAGGAACAAATCAAATAACAACAACAACATTGTTTATTGCTACTTAATATAAAATGGCTAAGCAATAAAAATTATATATTGCTTGGATTTACTACTCGTACCTAACTGGTAGCTTTAAGCATGTCCATCAAAATTCGTGGAGGGGTCTTATATTAGACAAGTGGACAATTGTGGACCGATACTTTTACTAAATGTAAAATAAAATATACGAATACAGAATATTACGTTAATACTAACATTTATAAGAATTTATACACTTTAGGTTGATTCCCGAAAGTGGGCTTATATGGGAGCTATGGTAAATTATGGAGTGATCCTCATGAAATTTGTCACTTACATAAAACTTATCGAATGTCGAATATAAACTTGATGTGTATATGATTTGTGCACGTTAAAGGGATTTTTGGAAGAGGGTTTTATATGGGAGCTATGGTCAATTATGGAAAAATCTTCATGGAATTTGGCACAAAAATTTATACTTATACAAAACTTTCTTACACCAAATTTTATTAAAATAATACTATATTTAAGGCATTTATGATCGTTAAACCCCTATTCCGAGAGAAGATTTGTGAAATAATGGACCGAATATAACCAGTTTCAATAGGCTTTGTCCTTGTGTCATAAAAGTTCTGCGTGCCAAATTTCATTGAATTATCTTCAAAAAGAGGAGAATACAAAAACATCGTAAAACATTTTCATAAAACTTTAACTTTGGAGACGTACACATACTCGTAGTTCAGAAAAAAGTATACAAAAACTAAGTTTGGAGCATAGGCTACAATATTGTTAGCTATCGAGTCTTGCAAAATTCAAACTTTTAAAATTATTATTTCTGCTGGAAATTTCTTCCAGGGACCACTGTGTGCGGTGTTGCTAATATAACGGTGTGGGTTACTAGCATAGCAAATTGTCAGGTCGATTTTCAGCATCTAGAACGATCTATCAGAGAAATAATAGTTTCTCCAATTGCATTCTTATATTCTCAGAAGAAATTTACGTTCCTAGTGGATTCTGAACAGACTTAAAGGAATTAAAATTTCCCGATTTAATAAAACTTTTTTGTGATTTTCTGTTCCAGAAAGACTTTTTTACACTAAACATTATTAAATGGTTTTTAAGTGCTGCATTTTAACTGAAAACATAATTATTTAATTCCTAAAATTTTGTCCATATTTTTGACATTCCTATTCTATAGATACAAATCTATCTATAGATACAAGTTCTCGGAACTAAAGATCATCAATGATTATTATCTTTGTTTCAATTTTTAATGTTTAGTATCGTTATCGAAATTTAAAAAAACTTTTGAAAAAATTTTACAAAAATTTTCAAAAATTTGACGAATTTACTGTTGACAAAGGGCTATTTGTGCTTGAGACAGTGTGCCGTTATTATGATAGTGTTAAAGGATATTATTTTTGTATAGATTTATAATTCAAAGTATTCCCGAGGAGTTGACACTAAAAGTTTTATTATTTTGCATAAAACTCAAAAAATTTTGGGATACTTCTGCTTTGAACGTTTTTCTGAAAATTTCAATCTAACAATAAAAACAAAAAACAGAAACCCTGATTTATATTGAAATTTTATAAATTAAACTATTCTTTTTATACATAAATAAATTGTACCTCTTTAAGATGATAATTTTTATTTTTCTATAATTTTTTTTACCAATTTTGAAAGCCTCTAAGTTTAGGAAAATAGTCAATTTTATTTTATAGAAATTAACATTAAAGTTTCTGACTTAAAAAAAAAATGTTTGTATTTTATTAAACATATCTCAAAAACATTTCTTATCAATAATAACAATTTTAATCAAATTTTACAAAAAAAAAAAAAAAAATACAAAATAAAATCAGTGCTATGGAAATAAAGAAAAATAAAAAATAAGAATTTCATTTTCTTACAAATCCCTTAGATTTTATAATAAATTTGTTTGATTATTTTTATTGTTTATAGGAAAACAGTAACTCTTACCCATTACATTTATAAGTTAATATAATGCGTATGAATATTTTTTTATTTTATTTTATTTTATTTTTTATTATTATAACATAAAAAGATTCGATAACAAGTATACGTCAGAGTGTTCATTTCTTTTGGAAACAAGTATTATAAACAAAGTAAGTTTGATTTTTTTTTTTTTATCTAAAGAAAAATATAAATATAATACATAAATAAATTGAAAATATTGTTTTTTTTAGTTGTTGATATTTCATCTTATTCAAGTAGCTTTTCCTATCGATTTAGCCATAAAAGTTTTATATGTTTTTCTCTATATACTCGTACATACAAAATTTATTTACATATTTATATGTATATATCTGTATATGTAAATATGTAAGAATGTACATGTGTACGAGTGAATGAGTATGTATATGTAGACAGACTACTACTTATGACCCACTTAGTATTCTTGACTTTGTCAACAACAAATACAATTTTTATAAAATAAAATAGAACAAAGCCATATAAAAAATATTTATTACACCAAAACTAGAAAAAAAATATAAAAGATATCTTAAGTATTTGATCCATATAAATAATATTGCAGTTATGTGCTTTTATAGCATCTTGGCATTTTTAGGATTTTCATTTAAGTTGATAAGAATATTTATACTCACCATGTTTGAGACTGAAAACAAATAAATAAATTGATGTTACTACATTATGCATCAGAGGCAATTAAAATCCTCTTTACTTTAATATCATGAAGATTTAATTGGAAAATATAATGTGTTTTTTTTTTTTCATAAGTAGAAGATTTGTCAACGTAAAAATTGTATTCATTAACGATTTACTATTTCATAAATTTTCAAAGCAAGAACATTTTCAAAAACTCTAATATAAAATCAAATGCTAGTAAATATTAGTTCAATTACTTCTCACTATAAATACCTATAGTCAACTTAAAGTATTAACTAGTCGGTTTAAAGCTGTTGCCTAATAGGCAAGAGCCAACTAGTAATAGTTATTTTTCCTTAGCATACAGATATTTGTACACACAAATACCCAGATCAAATTTCTCAATACATCCCAGCAAAAGTAAGTTTGTACTTAGTAATATAAAGAGCATTCAAAGATGTTATTGACAAGTGAGGATGTTATATTCGGTTTGAACGAATCTATATACCTACCATCTGCAACTTTTTAAAATTTCAACTTATTTTGGAGTTGGGCGGTAAATTGAGCGACACACGCCCATTTTTTTTCCGATTTTATATTGGACAATTTGTACAATGCTTCGTTGATGTTTCACCTTATATAGGTGGTGGGCGGTAAAGTGGGCGAACCACGCCTATTTTTGGTTTCCGAGTTTACATTGACCATTGAACTATTTGTGCAAAATTTTGTTAATATACATACTTTTTTTTAAAAGATAATGGCCGAAAAGTATAAACTGGAGTTATGACGAACACACTGTTTTTCTTGTATTTTTTTACTCATTTTCAATACCAAACAAATCTTATACCAAATAAATATAAATATAGGATGTCCGCAACGAGCCCTACCCTGCTTTCAATAGATATCGTTAGATCGTCTTAGATTTTCACGAGGACCCAGAATATATAAACTTTGTGCGGTCTAAGATGATTATTTCAATATGTTACACACGTAATGACAAACACAATATACTTCATCAGTTTTTGATGATTTTTCTGTTATAAAATGTTCGATTCTTGTTTTTGCAAATACTTTTTACTGAAAAAAAAACTGTTTTCAACCATTGAAAAATGATAAGTGTACTCATTTAAATGCTTAAGTTTCCCATTTTTGCAATTGTGCAAATTTGAGGGACATGTTTCTTGAATCCTCTTTTCAAATGTTGTACAATATTAAGTAAATAATTGAAAAATTTTGTTGAAATCAATGATTCACGCAAAGATTTTATTTTAGTTAACGAAATTAAAATTTTTACATCGCATTTATTTATAATTTTTAAATATAAACAAAAGACAGCTGATTTATAAATGCACAAATAAACAGCGCAAGTTTGCGAGACTAAATATTCGCGCAAACTTAAGTCTTGTGCAAATAATTTTCCATACAATTTTGACAGCTCATTTGTGAGTGTGGAAACTTGCACATATCACACAGTTTGTAAGGGTTTGCGCATTTTCATAAGAACCCTTAATGTTTTCAATATTTTCTTTTTACTAAAAAATGTATTGGTTTACATAAAACTTTAAACTAATTTCTTTACACTGATAAAGAAGAATATCCAAAAATCAATTTAGCGTGACATTTTCCGGATCTTATTATCTTCTTTTGGATGTTATTTTTTTTTTTTTTTGCTGGGATCTTAAAGGTGGATTATATCAAAGTTCTCTATAAATAATTGTATAACTGTTCCTTATGAGATTCCCATCATTTACTCAATTTCATTGTCAATTGACACTTTTTAGGTTTTTCCTCTGTTACTTCCTCGTTAGCGTCTTTAGTCGCCCCACTTTATATCCGATTTCATTAGAATATATTATATTTTTGTGTGTATTTCTGCGTTGCTGTGCTTCCAATTTGTTTCAGTTTTCGTTCCGTAGTTGTTGCCAAATACTTAAGTGCTTTTTAAAAATGCTTGTTGAGCTGGTAATGCCTCATCGTTCGTTATTACGATGATGATGACTTGATTGCATTTTTATATGTTCATGTTTAATTTTTTTATTTTACTAAGTATATTTTATTTTATTTTATTGCATATTTTCGTTATTTATTTTAGTACTTTTTTCCTTTGGGTTTTTTTTTTTTTTTTTTTTTTCTTTAAATTAAGCATTATTAGCATCACTTTTGTTCATCGTTATACTACAATATTCATATTAATTTTCATTGTATTTACTCATAAATATTGATCATTTGCTATATTTAAGTGTTTTGGCAAATATTCTTATTTTTTTATAAATTCCTTAATGAGATTTTTTTTTTTAAAGCGTTTTGATTAATACGATTTATGATATTTTGAAGAAGTATTTGCTAGGATTGTTAAATATTTGTTGGTAATAAATTAAAATTAAAAAAACTAAAATTTAATAGTAATTAAAAAAAAAAATAACTTTAATATTTTTGAGTATTTTAATATAGTCGTATATTACTTTAAGTAGATATTTAAAAACTTGTGTATAATTATAAAAAATATACATACATCCACGATCAGCGGTGCCAGGAGGTAGGAAAAAAAGGCTAAATTGGACTTTAAAAAGAAGTTAGAAAAGGCTAAGTGCTCTAAAAAATAAGTCTAGAATAAAGCTAATATAAATTTTTTTTATTTAAAAACTTATTTTTTTCTCATTAGTTTTTGATATTTCATTAGTGATATTGTAATAAATTTATAAATAAAACGCAGAACGGCTGCCAGTAAAATGGTTTAGTAAAAAATCGCCTAAAAATGTCCACAAAAATTTTGGTTATACATATTTCATAAAAAAAATTAAGCAATTCACATAAGGTCAACTATATGAAGATCATTGGCAATAAATCAAAAATCAAAAATGCGTTTTATGATACAATTGTTACACATATAACTTTAAGGAGGATATTTTACAACATTGTCGTCAACACTTATGTATGGTCGTGACTGAAAAAGAGTGAAAGATAAATTAAATACTTTCAAATAAAAAGTATTTCTTGTTTTCTTATTGTATAGATTAGAGTCAGAAAATATCATTTGACATTGCAATAAAAATAAATAGTTTTTACTAATACGATGGCAAATTTTGTTAAGAAATAGTGTAAAAATTTTTGTACAAAAATGCAGTCACCACGCGGTCAAATTAACAATTTATTGATATAGTATAATTACTATTATTATTATTACCTTTTCATTTTACTTAAATTTACTTAAAGTGTATAAATTACATAATAATTTTAACATAAGGTGAGGGTATCGGAAACGGTGGTAACACAGTGGTATTCACCTTTGCCCCTATGTGCAATGTTTTGAAGTGATTTTTCGTAATTTTTGAATTATAATTTCTTTTTGATGTATCAGTTCCATGTTTTTGGATGATTTTTGACTTTTATAAGAATTGTTTTAAATTATATTCACACATATCATATGTGGTTATAATAATTGATTAAGTAAGTTCATAAAATTAATTAATTTATATTTGATTTGGTGATTGAAGCACCGCAGGCGAAAATTTTAGTCAAATATAAATGATCTCGATTTTTGTTTTTTTTTTTTTTTTGTTTTTGTTTAAGTACTAGAATTTTAGTTTTTTAAAAGCAATTTTAAGAACGTAGAAAGCTAAAACGAAAATTTTGAGGCTAAAAGCAAAATAAAGTGGCAACGCTGTCCACGATAAAAGTCTGTTCCTAAAAGTTTTCCTTACAAAAAATATATCTGTGATATAATATTAATATATATAATAGGAAATAAAAAAGAATTGAAAATGTATACATTTTATAAAAGGTCAGAAAAGGTTTTGGTCAAGAAAAGGGTTTCAGTGCAGCAAGGGAGTGTTGTGTTAACATCTTACACAAGTTTGTGTAGGTACGTACATACCTTCACATGCTGTGAAATATTTATTGTTTGTTTATTTGTTCCAGAGATTTTTAGAATTGATTGTCGAACAGGATAATAAAAAACTCCAAGGAACGATCAAGAGACTCTGAGAATATCAATTTTGCCTTCAGATTATTCAGTTTTAAAACATGTTTTATACCTTCTGAAATTAATAGCCTAGAAATTAAAAATTATATTCCAGTCTTCTTATTATCCGTCTTCTCTTTATGCTATTATAACTTCCAAAACTCTCCAACATCAAATATTTTTCAATCGTATCTTATGAAAATACACTGCTGTATTCCGTGAAAAGAACAAGAATCATGGAAGTGGTATTATTTGGTAAGTTTAAATAATAAAAAATTCCATATAACCAAATATTTAATTTTTATTGGATTTTTTCCTCTCTCCTTTCACAAATTCCAATGCAAATTTTTAGATAGCGCTAATATATTAAATGGATCATAATATATTGTAAAAAAAACTGTTTAAAAATATGCGACACCAAAAATTATATATTATACAAAAGAATATAACAATTTGCGTAAATCTTTCGTCAAATAAATTAATGGACATAAAAACACAAAAACATCTTCCAAGAATGTTGAATTATATATATCAAAATGATAATTATATTTTTGTTAAAAATTCATATAAAAAGAAAATGCAATAATGAAGAAAAAGTAATATTAACAAATAATAAATAATTTTTTAATTAACAGTTAGCTTCATTTAATTGTTTAATATAATTAAAATACTGATTTTTTTTATTTTATATTTTTTTTGCATTTACCAGTTTGACTCATTCAATTTACACGTTGTTTAAAGTTTATGTATTATTCTTTTTTTATTAAAATTTTTATATTGTCTAATTGCAAAAAAAATCGTTGTTTGTCAATTTTTAAAATTATTAGTAATTTATATAATCATTTTGCTGAGAGGTGCAAATTTAATTATTTTTAATTGAATGAAACATTTTGGTACTCGTAATCAAAATCATTTTTTACTTTTTTCTGGGTTTTCATTGTTCAAGCTCTAAGTGTCTTTTCATGTTTTACTCCATATGGTTTCATATATCAAAAAAAAAAAAAAAAAAAAAAAATCGTCAAATGTTTAAATAAAAATTTCAAGCTTATTGTGCTCTTTAGTTATTTTCAATGTAGGTAGAGAAAACATTAAAAATTTAGTTAGGCTTTTGAACCTTAAACTAAAACGCCAAAAAGCAAAATAATTTTAGCCTTGAAATTTCTCAAATAATTTTGATATAAAATTACCATGAGTACAGCATTATCACTACAACAATATTATGTTCTCATTGTCAATTTTCTTGAATTTTAATAACTCTGTATTCATGATAACAATTTTTTTGTTTAAATTTTGTCATTTAATGTTTACATTCAATAAAAATTTTAATATGATTGGCTGCAAAAATTATATAAATATTTTTATCAGAAACAAAGTTTTATTAAATATTTGCAGTCTCTTTCCTTATTTTTGAACCATATTAATATTATTATTCCCATGACAATAAAATGTTTCAAATAAATACAATACTTATCCTTTTCACAAACTTAGTGGAAAAATTCAATATTTGTTTGTTTTTAATATTTCTTTTCTAACTATATTGTAATTCTCATTTAGTTTATATATGAATAAATATAAATAGACAATGTTTGGCTATACTCGATGGGATTCAAGCAATATAAGTTATTGATTAAAGGGTTTATTTAAAAAAAATCATATCTTGCATTTGAACCATATATTGTGGTACAAATGAATATAATTAATAAACAAATGATATATAAAAAAACGGATTAGTTTTTTTTTTTTTTTTTTTTTTTGTCTAAAGAACACTCTTCTATATTATTTTCAATAAAAAATCTATAAAAATAATAATATTTTATTAATACGTTTTACTTTATTATATGATAAGATGAAATAATAATATGACAAAATGAAATAATAATATGATAAAATGGAATAATAATGTGAAGAATGGCATAATAAGTTATTATTTGATGGAGAGCTTGGTTGGATGCTAGAATAATTTTTGCCGTTATTATGCTTTAATAAATATCGACAGTTCTATAAAAAATCGTTGAAAACTGTACCGAACATCTTTCGATTTTCATTAAATTTTGAGTTTCACGAATTTTTTTTTTTTTTTTTTTTTTCTATAAAAAAATCAAAAGTAGGTGACTTTAAAAGCAATATTTCTGGAAAGGCTGTGTCGCTTTTAATGATTTAAATTGTGTTTAAAACACAAGGTACACGGACGGTAACATTAGGTCATATTGACCCTGACACTTTTTTAATGATATTTCTCTCAATTTTTTTAGATTTAATAAAAGTATTGATGAACTAGAGTTTATTGAGACTTTTGACACTTATTTATGTAAAAATCGGGATTGTTAATAATATTTTCAATTTTTTATTTAAGTAAATAATAATAAACTGAAAAAGTAAAATTTGCTTGTACTAAATCCAACATTTTATTATAATGCAATAAGAAATCTTTCAAATTTTATACAAAATACATATAAAAATCGTATAAATTACCCAGGTGCTTGCCAGGAAACTTGAGTGTCCACTGCAATAAAAATCGGTGTGTTTAAGGAAAATAAGTTAGTAGCAATTTTTACATTAATGTGTAAATTTGTTATACTTTTTCGCTGGAAAAAAATTTGACACCTTTTTTGGTAAGTTTTCAGTATCATAAGTCGTTTTTTCTGTGTTGTTCTTTTGACTACCTGTACTAATGAAACTTTCATCGCTACGTAAGCTTTCTTCCGAAAAATAAATTTCTTTCTGAACGAAATTTCCATTATATAGCTATAAAATTCAGAATAAGAACTCAAAAAAAAAATTAAATTGTTCAGGTTAAATCCAACCTCGACGAAGTCGAGTTATTACAAATATTTCAAAAATGAAAAAGATTTTTCAAAAAATGCTATAGCATTTTGATTTATTTTTAACGGTGTTTGAACTTTTTTTTATTACCATGTCAATATCAAAGTTCTACATGACTGGGCTTTTCCTTTATAAGGACTTTCACTTTCGACCCTGAAGCGTCTAATAAAATTTTGCACTAAATTTTAATATACTTGGTTCTTCTATCATTTTTTTCGATGTCGTAAATAGCTTTTGTTACAAAATTTTAGCTTTTCGGCTCTTCATTTGAATAAAAAAGTTTCTTTTATTAAAGACTTAGATATTTTGGCTTTAATTTAAGTCATTTGGATAGCGTTTTTTTTCTTTATTTTATATCAAAAATGACATTTTTCGACATTTCATGGAATTGTACACATTTTTTTCTAATTTTTATGTTAAATTTTTAAAGCCATTATTTAGGTGCATATTTTTAAAAAATGCAAGAAAATCCGCCCCTAGTAATTACCTTCTACTTTCGAAAAATAGCCACAGCCCCTATACAAAGAGTAGTTGAGAAAGTACATAATAATTTTTATCAGACTGATTAGTTGGTTTGATATGGAAAATAAATATACTTGGCAAAGTTAAATGAAAGTTATTCCAATTTAAGTTTAAGTTTCCTCCACAGCTGCTTATTACATGATGGAGATCTTGGCTTTTAATAAAATAAATATTTTGACGATTTAAAAAAAGGCTGTGAGATAGTTGGATTATAATTGTATTGCTAAGCTTAAAATATAATGATTTTTTGATAATAAGTGTATATTTGTTTAATATTTAGGGTATATTTTGAATTTCTAAAGGCATTTTTAGGCGCATATTTTCAAAAACTAAATGCATGAGAATCCGTACTCTAGTTATAATTAATTTTAACAAATACCTATAATTAAAAGCTATTGTGTTAAAAGATTCTCTTCGCATATAAATATATTTCATTAAATATCAGTTAATTATTATAAAAGAATAGTAAACAGTTCAATAAAGCATTAAATTAACATAATTTAAAGCAGAAGACTTAAAAAAAGAAAAATAACTTTGGAAGTGTTTATGAGAAAAATGCATATACATATACATAATATATACATAATACATGAATATTCTTATAACACAATTATCCGTTCTCACACAAGCTAAAACGAGTATGTTCTCTTACGAAGATGATTGTTCTATGGATGAAATAAATAGATTTAATATAAAAGTCAACTTAAAATCTGGTTACATTAAAAGGTTAGCTGCTGTATCCAACTGCTGCTTTTAGAACTGGTACTTGCTTCCTTTCATCTACCTGATTTTTCATCGATATGTGTTTTATTTATAGCTCGTTTATAAGTGCGTTGTGGCTTGATGGTTTGCTGCATTTGTTTTTTTTTTTTTGTGCCCTTTTCATAGCAATTGTTTCTCACTATCTACTCTGGCCTCCCACACCTCATTTTATTTCTGGCATTATAATGTTTTAAAAGCACATCTGAAATTTAATTAAAAACTTTTGTTGCATGAAATTACATTTCAGTATCTCGGGTTGCAAGTTGAGCAGAAAAACACATTCATACAATGAATAATTTGTCTTTTGTTAGTAGCAGTAGTAAGTAAAATTATAATGTGATTGTCTTTTAGCCCTTGTTTTTACCACCCAAAAAACAGAAAAAAGAAATTAAAATTAAACCATATATGTCTCTATCGTCCACAATTCACCTGCACATGCTACTACTAAATACTTTGATACACATACACACCCGTACTTGTCACATTAATGAGTTTTTTTTTTTTGTATTTTGTTGCAATTTTAATAACAATGTTGCAAGTTCTTCAAAAAATGTTTAAGTAAAAATTGATTGGAACCAAACAATTTTTCAGCAATTGTGTAGTTGCTGCAGTAACAATAAGGTTCTTTCTCTCACACTGTATATTAAATCAATTGAGATTGCCTTTAGAGTGGAAAAATTGATTTTCAAATATGTTGATAAATAAAAATATCTTCCATATAAACATACATAAATTATGGTGCATTGTCTTCAAAAGTTAACTAAGTTCAAACCGGGCCTTGATTACAGCTATATTTTTTTGTTATCAAAAGTTAAAATTAGTAAGAATTACGTAAAATGCTTTGTACGTAGTGGTTAACAGTTAATAAATGTTTATAGATATAAAATAATATAAGAATATATATAAAAATATATATACATATATATATATATATATATATAGATATATGCTGATTTTCTTAAAGACATCACACAAATTTTCAAAAAAAACAGTTTCTTTTTTCTATACCCTACACCACCATAGGTGGTTTGGTTATAATGCGTTCGTGTTTTTTAATAAAAAAAAAATCATCAAATACCCACCGTAAAGTATGTCAATCGATTCAGAATCACTTTTTGAGTCGATCTCACGATGTCTGTCTGGCTGGCTGGCTGTCCATGTAAACTTTGTGCACAAAGCACAGGTCGCAATTTTGAAGATAATTTGGCACGTAGAACTTTCATGCAACAAGGACGAAGTCTGTTAAAATTGGTTATGATCGGTCCATTATTTCACCTAGTCTCCATTCAAATTTTCTTCCGGAATAATGGTTTAACGAACATAAATGCCTTAAATAAAGCAATATTTTAATGAAATTCGGTGTGAGGAAGTTTTTTATAAGTATAAATCTTTATTTCGAATTTCATGAAGATTGCTCCATAATTAACCATAGCTCCCATATAAAACCGTCTTCCGAAAATCACTTTAACGTGCATAAATCACATATACATGTTAGTATGTTTATACTCGACACGAGAAAGTTTTATATAAGTAGAAATCACAGTGACAAATTTTATTAGTATCGCTCCATAATTTGCCATAGTTCACATATAAGCCCACTTTTGGGAATCACCCTTGATGGACATACACAATGTTATGGGCTTGACCGACTATATATCTCTCTTAACCGTTTTATTTTCAGTCTACGGAAATGCAATCCTTACAAACTATTACAATGAACATTAAAACAAAATAATTATAAAATAAATATATATAAATATTTTAAGTAATAGATAAATTAATATTGAAACAATAAATTATGTCGATAACGTGAATTAATTCAGTTGGATTCAATCAACTATATCACAAATACGGCAAAATGGATAAAAATTTATGTAATTTGGGCGAAATTATTTAATATTAAGGAATTGATAGTATTACAAGAGGAACTGAGGTATATTAATATTGATTTTACCCAAGAGAAATTCAGGGTGTAAGTTGCCATTTATAAGGTTTAGAAGGAAAGTTTTGTTTAGCATGTTTCTACAACTTTGAAGGCTGGAAGTTTTATGAAAGTAAGGCGACTTATAAGATAATAATTGAAGGTTGGGATACCATTCAAGATCACGTGGACAAAATAACAAGAATTGTTTTTGAACCGATTCGATTTTATCGGAGTGGAAACTGTAGAAAGGATTACATACAATAGAACCATATTCGAGAATAGGTCTAACTAGAGACTACTTTGCCCAGCACTTAATGAACCCCAGAATACAACTTGCATTATTAACAGTTCTGTATGTATGACCATAGAAATCCAATTTTATGTCCACCAACACACCATTACCAATAACCTAGTAAATACCACTTATTGACATTTCTTGATATTTATGTCCATTAAATTCAACATATGCCATAGGACACTTCGAGTAGTAAAACGAAGATGGAGGATCGTTTGTGAACGACAAACACCAGATGTAACATTAATAATATAACGAAATATTACACATTGTTTTTGACCACGCAAGTAGGAATCAATCCACTGTAAAAGCAACAAACCAAAACCCATACGATTTAATTTGAACAGTATCAGTTCGTGTTTCACTTTGTCGAATGCCTTATTGAAATCTGTGTACATTGCATCGGTTTGTTTCTTGTAAGAGAAGTCTTCATTAGTAAAAGTTGTAAGTTAAAGTAAATTTGTAATTGTTGAGCAGGATTTCCGGAAACCATGTTGTTGTGAACAAAGAATAGAAGAAGCTTGTTATGATAATGTACCGGTGATGACTTTTTCAGATAACTTTGGAATCGAACTTAATTTTGCAATAACTCTACATTTTGAAATAGTTGATTTACTACCAGATTTTAATAACAGTATTATAAAGAAGGATTTCCAAACATCAGGAAAATATGCATATTTTATATCTGCATTGAATAAAAATTTTAAAATTCAATTCGGAATACCATCCGGGCCAACCACAAGAGAAATTTTAAGCTTCAATAAACTGGCCAAATATGATAAAGAAATTGTATGTTGCTATTGAAAATTGATGATGAGTAAGTTGAGGAAAAGAAAAATCTGAAAAGAAATTGCTTATCGATGTTATTAAACGTTATTCTGTTAAGAAAGTCAGCGGATCTTCTTTTTGAATTGACAAATGTATAAATTGATTTAGGATCATTTTTAAATTTGTTCTTTATTTTACACAAATAGTTTTGATAATTCTTTCGATTTAATTTATTATATTTAGATCTCGTTAAATTATAATTCATGTAATGAACAGATGTTCCATGTTTTTTATAAATCTTGAACACTTTGGTTTTCTTATTTTTAAGTAATTCCAAGTAGGGCCATTGATTTTGAAGAATAGATTTAGGAACAGTTTGAGAAAAGTGTTGGATAATAATTGATAAAATGATTTCAACATAATATCCAAATTATAATTGCATGTACGAAATACGTCAATCCAATTAATTATCGATAAAGCAGCATTAAGTTGACTGAAATTTGCTCATATAAAATAAAAGCTTTTATTATTCTTTTGGTAATTATTACTTACTGAAATTAAACAAGAATGTAAAATTTTCAAAGTTAGGTGATATCGATCTTCCGGAGTGGTTATTGGGTTTGTTCTTTTTACACAGTAAACCGATGGTTCTCCGACAAAAACAAGATCTAATAATTTACCATTTACATTGTATGTAAAAAATTTTATCTGTTTGCCATATTATCACGTCGATTTTTAAAATAAAAGAAATAAAATGTTGTTTAGGTTAACAATATTAACATGAAAACTTTTATAATAAACTGTTTAATCCATTACTAATCTTAAATTACTCGCTATAATGATGCAAAAGTTTACGCTATACCCTCAGTAGCTGAAAGTCTATTTTTGGTCAGTGTATTCGTTTATAGGATTTATTTTAAGTTAAATAAATCCTTGATGACTTATAATTTCTCAACGATGAGAAATTATAAGTTAGTTGAGCGTAAAAAGAAATTGGAAAAAGAAATAAAACCAAAGAGATTTATTTTTTTCTCATTTGTTTTTTATGAAGGAGCAAGACATGCTTACCCTTTGATTGTTTTGATATAAATGTTTTTATCTTTTTCATATAAATGTCGCGAAGGTTTTTTAGAATATAATTAGTGGTTTCATGATGTTAAATGTTTAACATAATTGTTATACTTAAAGTTAACAATTCCAAATAATTAATACACATAAAGAAAAGCCATTGTAAATTCATTTATAACGATAATAATAAAAGGAATGATAATGAAAAAGAAAAAAATATAAAGCTATTTGTTTTAAATTCAGTATAAAATTCATTTCAGTCTACGGTAGAAATGTTATCACATGTGCTGAATTTTGTTGATTTGTAAAAACTACCATTCTTACTGTACAAAATAATAAAAAGCGATCCAAACTGTCTTTAACCATTTTTTAAATAGGGACATTTTAAAAATAGTTCTGTAATATTTTTTACTTTATTCACTTAAAACACCATATATTCATAGAAGGCCTTTTTACATTAATGTTTTTTTCTAAAAATGTAAAATTAAAAACTTATATGCAGCACTATAAATCTCTTAGTTACTTCTGAGTACTTTTTAAGGACAAAAGTCAAAACTGATTGGCCGGTTAACACCTGATTGACCCAATTTTAACATATGTGTATTATTTTTTAGCCCCATCTATCAGAAACTGCCATTGGAGCAAGAGAAATAAAAAATTTATATTTATGGGTGGTCTAATGTACATATATATACTTTTATAGAAAAACTTATAATAAATAGCAATTGAACTCGAAGAATTATTTTACGTTTAAAATCTGCTTTTAATATTTGCCTTAGACAAAATTACAAAGTTAGAGATACATTAAATAAGAATGTACCAGAAAAGAGTTTTTGTGCACTACTGAAAATTTTGAAGGTGTATTGATAATTTCTTTATTCGCAGCTTAAATCAATATCTAATTTATTTTAAGAAATCGTTTTCAAAATTTTCCTCCTGCAGCAAAATTTAAAAAGGTCGTAGTTTTGATTTTTGGATTCTTTTTTTTTTTTATTTCTGCTAAGGGAAGAATATAAAAATACGATAAAACATTTTGTTTTTAATTTATATCAATTAATATACTTTTGACTGACATTTTATCAGTGTTTAATTCAATTTAAAAATATCTAGCAAGGACATTTCACATATTCAGTTTATTTCTGTCAATGACAGTTGTAATTTCATTATGAGTTTCATTTTAGATATTTTTCTTTTCTGAAAAAAAATTTACGTAAATTTTACGTAAAGAGTAGAAAGAAGACCATCATTACATTGGGCTAAATGTAATAGGGGCGGCAAAATAACATTTACATAATTTAAATCATACTCACACATAAACTTACGTGATTTTTAAACTAAATAGATAAAAATACATTTTCATAACTAAGTAATAGTAAAATGTAGAAAAGTAGGCTGCACCCAACAAAAAGGGGAAAATATTTTAAAGATATTAATTTTATTAAGTTTTTTTCAATTTGTAAAACTATTTTAAAGTTACCGTATTAGTTAAAGTGTAAAAAATTATTTTAATATTATAGTCGATTTTATATATAGTAACATCTTCGGAATTAAAATTCTCATCGAATGCGTCTGAATATCGCAACACAGATGAGAATGCAAATAGTGTTATGCTAATCATACTTACACTGCGAGAAAGCAAAATTGTTAACAAGTTTTAAAATGTATTTTAGCAAGAATTTCTTTAATCCACTACTACTAACCTTTTGGAATTCGCAACCTCAGTTATAACTGCATTCGATTAGAGTTTACAGACAGACACAATGTATGCAGATTTTAGTAAAGCTTCAGCAGTAAAGCATTAAGAATTTTAGAATATTATTGTATGCTGATGATATAAAGCTGTTCTATTCCTATCAATGCTTTAACTATTCCTATCAATGTTCTTTACTCTAATCAGTCACGATTGGTGTATTATGAAAATTTAATGGATCCGAATTTAAGAAAGATTAAACACATAATGTTCTATAGAAGAAGTCCAGTTCTCTATAAATACACAATTGATCTAGTCTCGGAATTTCTTGATCTGGGTGTATTTCTTGATTGCAAAATATCCTTTAATTCCCACATTTCAAAAATCGTTAATAAGGCAAAAAGAGTTCTAGGTTTTCTAGAATTTAATGATCCTTACGTTTCCAAGCAATTATTCACATCTCTCATAAAACCAGTTCTGGAATATGCTTAGATGGTCTGGGATCCTCAATACGAAGTTAATATAAAAAAACATTGTATCTGTCCAGAAGCAATTTATCTTATTTCGTTTCGTAAACTTCCATGGAATGCTAATATTAATTTACCATCAAATAAGTTGATAACAGCTTAATGATCTCCCTACTCTTGAAAGTAGGAGAAATTATATAAATATTTCATAAGATCAAATTCGTAATCCCAAATAGTCCAACTAGAAATTATACTCCTTTAAAAATCAAATGTTTTACAACCAATTATGACAACTTTGATCCCATGAGATTTATCAGTTTTATCCACATATTTATTTCTCAGTAAATGTAACCCGCATTAAGTGGAATATTTTTAACTTAGTTAATAACAAGACTTTATTATTGAATGATTATGAAAAACATTTTATTGTAAATAGCTTTAAGAATAATGTGTATGTTGTATAAATAACTGAATAAATAAATAAATAAATAAATAATAAAGTAAATAAAATCGTTAGAGGGATAAACTATTCGCAATTTAATGTTAGAACTCTCATAAAGACTTAATGAACAACAACCATATAAAAATAAAAATTTAAAGTATCTCTCAAGTTACTATATAACTTGTAGATTTAAATGACTACACTATGGTCTTAAAATTTTTTTATAAAATTGTTTTTATAACAAAATCTTTAATTAAATTCCCTCAAAAAATGTTTTATATTCTTTATTATTATGCCAACTACTGTAGACTAACGCTGGTCAATTTGTGCCATTATTGCTTAACAACTGCTTTAGGGAGCAATCAATCAAACTTGCCACTGGGGCATAATTAAAAAGAATCCGCAAGTTTCAGCTGGCCTTTTAAAAACTTCCTTTATTTGGTTAGTTGAGGAAATTTAGTGTGTGTATGTTGTTATAATAATAAACATTTGTAACTTCATCCAGCAGTTCTGGTGATTATCGCTAAACAAATGATATAACTAACAATTGAGAGTCACTACTGCATGCAGGGGAAAAATATAGTTACAGCATTGTCACTATAACAACATTCTGTTCTTATTGTTAATTTTCATTAATTTTAATAACACTGTGTTCATGATAACAATGTTTTTGTTTCAGTTTTATCATTCAATGCTTACATTCAATAAAAATTTTAATATAGGTGACTATAAAAATTTTATGTTTTTGAATATTTTTAAAAAATAAAATTTTATTAATATAAAAAAATATTATTTTTTCTACCAGCATTATATATTATCAATCTTATACCTTGTTCTTAAACCATATTTTGTTTTAAAAACATATTAATATTATTATTCCCATAAAAATAAAATGTTACAAATAAATACGCTTTTTACAAATATGGTTGGAAAATTCATAACTTGTTTGTTTTTGAATATATTTTATTTTTAACGTTTGTATTCTACCTTTTCTACTATAATTCTTATTTAGTTTATACATGAATAAATATAAGATTTTTTATATTTGGTGTGAATCATGCAATATTGATTAACTACTATGAAAGGGTTTTGTTAATAAAAAAATATCTTGTATTATGTTGCATAACATATTATGGTAAAAATAAATAAAATTATTTAATGAACAAATAATATGTATATAATTCTTTATGGTTAATAAACACTTTTTGCTATTATTTTGAAACAAATATAATGAACTTAGAAAACAATTTATAAAAATAATAATTTTGAACAAATGTATTAATATATAATAAGGTGAAATAATAATAATATGATAAAATGGAATCATAATATGATGAGAATAAATAACAATATGACGAAACGGTGTCATAATATGATAAGATGGAATAATAATGTAAGAAAATGAAATAATAGTCTGAAAGAATGAGATATTAATGTAGTAAGATGGTATAACAATATGAAAAAACTCTAATCATAACATGAAAACATAAATCATAAAATCAGGCACAATATGATAAAATGTAATCATAACAATTATTATTTCTAATCATCATAATATGTTGCTCTTAGATTATAGTCACCACAACTATATTTTTTCTCTGCATGTGCTTTCAAATGAAGTTACATAATGAGTTATTAAAATTCGTACAATACCCATTGTGCATGTCTAAAAAGGTATTCAATTGCTTGTACAAAGATTTTAAAAAGATATATATTTTAAGATTTTTCTCGAAAAGGGTACAAAATTTTCGGTAATCAATCTATAACTTCTAATATGTTGGATCTGCATAAAATATCACATAACCGCAGCAGAGAAGTGTACAATTTTAAATTTGGAATGGAGACCCCTCAGGTGCGAAGTTATTGGGGCTCAAAATGAAGTACTATCAACTTAGAAAAATTTAAACTACTTGTCAAATTTCTTATCCCTTATAGTTTTCAAGTTATTTTCATTTGAAATTTCAACTATACCAATTTTGCAAATTCTTGGTCCAGATTTTTTAGATATACAACCCAGCCTTTTCATTCGATTTTGCAACTTTTTTCCAATTAGTTAAAGAACAAGATTATCTATCGAATAAACGAAATTTGAAGTTGATATATTTTTCGAGCTTAAAAATATAATAATAAAAATAAACGATTTTGAATTTGACAATTGAAAAAATTATCGTCTTTTATGTTTTCTGGACGAAAAGAGTCTTTTTTCTGAAGTAAAATTTTCTTTAAGAACGTATAAAAATTTTATACTTTTCCGAAAGGTACCTTCACGAAAATAATTCTAAATTAAAATCCAGTCCAATCACCTAATAGGGCTAAGTACAGACTCTTCCGAAATCGATCTATTTCATGCCGAAATTTTAGATTTATCCTAAAATCCCAAAACTTGAATCTACAAAAAGAATACAGTTTCGAAATCTCCGATGTATTCTAAAGAGTTTGCAATCATGATTCATGGGTCATACAGCAAATTTGGACTTTATAGGTAAGTCCACATTTGTTTTTCTATATTAATTAAGATATCTTAACGATAGATATCTTATGGCTTTTTTATTTAAAAAATTTTAAGACTTTTGTAAAAAGAATCCCACAACGCAAAAACAATGGTTGTATGTCCCATGAATAAAGATTCCAAACTGTATAGAATATATCGTAGTTACCGAAACTGCATTCTTTTTGTATTTAGATTCAGGCTTTGGGATTTTATAACATGTAGGTTAAAGTCAAAATTTTGATACAAAATAGGTCAAATTCGGGATGGTCCTATTAGATGAATGCGGGCTCTATTAAAAGAATGGAATCGTTTTCTATTTTAAGATCATCTCCATTAAAGTACCATTCAGAAGAGTTTATAATTATTTTATTAAAACTAAATAAAAAAAACATAAAAAATTATAATTTTTCAATTTTCAAATTCAAAATCATGTATTTTTGGACTTGGAAAATATATCGATTTTTTTTATTTGATAGATAATCTTGTTCTTTAACTAACTGGAAAAATATATCGTTCATTCCATGAAAGAACGCTCAAAAATTTTTCTTAGGCCTTCGGATTTTGTTAACATTCGGTATTTGCAAATCCCATAGACCCATTTGAAAAAAAGCCGCGAATTTATTCACGATTTTAATTTTTTAAAAAGTAAAAAAATTGTAAAGATATTTTAATGATTTAAATTACATATAAAAGATGAGTGTAACATCTCTAAACACAATCATTCAAAAATAATATTGCACTTTTAGGATGCATTTTTGGAAACATTTTTTCTTCCTCTGATTTTATAAAAATTATTATGTTGCAAAATAAATTGTTATGGGACAAAATGGTCCACTATTTTAAAGATTTTTTTAAAATATATTCCTATAGATTTCTTCATGAAAAAATAAAATTTTTGTGTATTTTATTTTTTGTGAGTTTATTTTAAAATTAATTTTAGTCATAACATTTCAAAATTTATTATTTGTGGTACAATACCTTTTTGTCCCAGAATAATTACTAATGTACCGTGTTATAAACATATCTGCCTTCAATATTATGTCTTAAAATGCATCTGAAAATTGCATTCTTATTGTGAGTGCATATTTGGCAAAAATGTTATGTTTAATTACAATATTTATTTTAATAAACTTTATACTGTTTTTTAAATTAACAACAAAATTAAAAATTTTCTAATTTCTCCAAAAACTAACATAACTCTTATATTATTTTTTCAAAAGATAACTTATTATGTTGTTTTTATACGTCCACTTTTGTGTACTTTTGGAGCATTTCTGAAGGACTTTTTTGATGTCGGTGTTAGAAATCTCCGAGATTTTTATTCAGTTATCATAACTTAGTTTATTTTGGAGTTTTATCGAAAAGATTCTAGACACTATCCTCTGTTTAAATTAGTGCAAAACTTAAAATCATCCTGTCGTTATATTCGGATACTAAAGTAGTTTAGAAGATATATCTTTATTGGATAATATACCCAGATATATTTTTTACGAAATCCATCAGCACTTCATTATACAGTTTAATATAGTAGTCAAAAAATGCGGTCAAATCATAATTTTGAAAAGTTAAAAATTCGGCACAAATTGACTTTGATCCATAAAAATTTTTTCTTTGAAAAACTTTTGGCCTGAGATTTTTTTTGTTGTATTTATATCTATCGAAAAAAAATAAATAAATATAAGGTAAATATAAAAATGATCCAAAAAATTATAAATTGTTTCTTCTAGGTAGTTTTTTTTCACATTTTGAAGAAAATATAATTACGTTTTTCATGCAAATTTGAACATTATAATCAGAAAACATATAACCATTCAAAATGAAAGATATAATATCTTTACCATAAGTATACTGTTATAAAAAGTTAAAATCAAATTAGATTTTAGAATTGTTTCAAAAAAATTTTCGCTTCAAATTGACTGACCGTACACATTTTTTCTTCGAAAAACTTTTGGTCATAATTTTTCTATTTTTTCTATCAATGGGTTTATATCTACCAAAAAATTTCTTTGACTCTCATTGCCATCTGAGATAAAAGATAAATCATTTTTTGGTGGCGTATATATAGAAATAATCCAAAAAAATTACAAATATTTTTTCAAGTTAGTTCGTTTTTAATAAACTAAAAGTCCGATTTCCATAAAATTTTTACAATAATATGAAAAGACATGTGGTCATCCAAATTAATGAAAAGAAATCTTTATCATTAGTATACTGTATTTAACCAGCGCCGAAAACTTAGTTTTATTCCGCATACGTTAATAAAATCCAACGTAGAGTTAAAGAGTAATGAACACTTAAAGTTACATATTACTGAATGAGAATAACAAAAAAAAAAAAATAAGAAAATTTAAAAAAATGTAATTTTTGTATGGTGGTAATTTTTCTAAAAAAAATATTAAAAATAGTCCCCAGAACAATTATTATTGCATTTTCTAGTAAAGATATTGCCTTTAAACATGTTAAAAAAATTAAATAAACAATTTACTTTTGCATTATTGCCGGTAAAGTACTCTCAGTGGGCTTTCATTAGAGTTTTGAATGGTTAAAATCCGTCTATATCGTAAAAAGATATTAATATTTAAAATTACTTTTATAAAAATTTAAATCGTTAGTAAATTCGCGGTTTTTCTGAAATTGGAAAAAGTAATGAGAAAGACTAAATGGTTCCATAGCTTATATGCGTACCAAATATAAACAAAATCCGATGACCCTCCGTTAAAAGATTGTCATTTTTTTATAAATCTTTGGTGGAATAAACGATATATAAATTTTGCAAACTGGACCAAGATTTTCCAAATTTGAGAAAATTTCAAATGCAAATAAGGTAAAAGCTATAAGGGATAATAAACGGAACATGCAGGCATGTTTTTATAGGCCTTATCGAGAGCTTTAAGATAATGTAAAAATATTAAAAATTGGGAAAGATAAAAAATTTAGCAAGCAATTAAAATTTTTTATGTCGAAGTTATCGTATTTTGAGCTCCTGAGGGTTCCTACCTACAGGGTTCCTCTCCCCAAACTTAAAATTGTACACTCTTATGCCACTCATAGTGTCACATTTGGCAGTTTTAGAACGGCAAAAATCCAGTTTTGGAGATATTGGACTAAAATGTTCCAATTAAAAATGAGCGGGAAGAATCACTGCCACCCCATACCTTTCTTTCTTTTCTTTCTTTTTTAATTTCGGATATATTTTTATAAATTTTATTAATCACACCCATCTACGTGTACTATTTGCATAACAAATTTTTAGCCATTATCTTAAAATTTTTAATTAATTCTTAACAAAACCACTAAACCTAAACTACTAAAAACTTCTGATTCTTTTCCTTTGATGGGAGACTTTAATATTCCAACTGTATCTTTTATGTTTTATTCATTTTCCTCTGAGCTATTTGCTGACTTTACTAATGGATGGTCCACTAATTGTCTGTTCTAAATAAACAATGTTGCTAATAGTAATGGTAAATTATTAGATCCTTTTTTTTTTGTCGGAGAACTATCGGTTTAATGTGTAAAAAGAAGAAATCCGATAACCACTCCGGAAGATCGATATCACCTAACTTTGGAAATTTTACATTCTTGTTTAATCTCAGTAAGTAATAATTACCAAAAGAATAATAAAAGCTTTTGTTTTATAATTTGGATATTATGTTGAAATCACTTTATCAATTATTATCCAACACTTTTCTCAAACTGTTCCTAAATCTATTCTTTTCAAAATCAATGGCCCTCCTTGGAATTCCTTACAACCTACTCGCCTTAAAAATAAGAAAACCAAAGTGTTCAATATTTATAAAAAACATGGAACATCTGTTCATTACATGAATTATAATTTAACGAGATCTAAATATAAAAAATTAAATCGAAAGAATTATCAAACCTATTTGTGTAGAGAACAAATTTAAAAATGAATCTAAGTCATTAAAAAAGAAGTTTCGCTGACTTTCTTAACAGAATGACGTTTAATAAAATCGGTAAGCAATTGGTTTTCAGATTATTTTTTCCTTAACTTACTCATCATCAATTTTCAATAGCAACATACAATTTCTTTATCATATTTGGCCAGTTTATTGAAGCTTAAAATTTCTCTTGTGGGTGGCCCGGATGGTATTCCGAATTGAATTTTAAAGCGTTGTGCAAATTTCTTATATATATATCTAGAATTTTTATTCAATGCATAAATAAAATATGCATATTTTCCTGATGTTTGGAAAGCCTTCTTTATAATACTGTTATTTAAGTCTGGTAGTAAATCAACGATTTCAAAATGTAGAGTTATTGCAAAATTAAGTTCGATTCCAAAGTTATCTGAAAAAGTCATCACCGGGACATTATCATAACAAGCTTATTCTATTCTCTGTTCACAACAACATGGTTTCCGGAAATCCTGCTCAACAATTACAAATTTACTTAAACAACTTTTACTAATGAAATCTTCTCTTACAAGAAACAAACCGAACAAAGTGAAACACGAACTGATACTGTTCAAATTAAATCGTATGGGTTTTGGTTTGTTGCTTTTACAATGGATTGATTCCTACTTGCGTGGTCAAAAACAATGTGTAATATTTCGTAATCATCTGTCCAATATTATTAATGTTCTTTTGTTCTTTTTTTACGCTTTTTATAAATAATCTTCCATCTTCTCTTCACTACTCGAAGTGCCTAATGTATGCAGATGATGTCAAAGTATCACTATCATTTATCAATCAATTTGATCAAAATTTCCTCCAAATGGATACTGATAGATGGTGTACGTTAAATTTAATCGACATAAATGCCAGGAAATATATGGTATTTACTAAGTTGTTGGTAATGAATGGCAATTACATGATGAATGATAAGCGATTTAACAAACTTGATTTATTACTGGACATAAAATTGGATTTCTGTGATCATATATCCAGAAGTATTAATAAATCTTAGTTAACAAAAGGTTCATCAAGAGCTGAGCAAAAGAGTTTTCCGACCAATATACAACTAAGCATCTATACGCGTCTCTAGTTAGACCTATTCTGGAATATGGTTCTATTGTATGGGATCCTTTCTACAGTTGTCACTCCGATAAAATCGAATCGGTTCAAAAAAAATTCTTGTTGTTTTATCTATGCGATCTTGAATGGTATCCCAACCTTCAATTACATCTTATAAAAGTCACATTACTCTCATAAAGCTTCCAGCGCTTCAAAGTTATAGAAAAATGCTAAACATTACTTTTCTTTTCAACCTTGTAATTGGCAATTTACGCATTGAATTTATTTGGGTACAATCAATATTAATACACCTCAGCTCCTATCGCGATACTATCAGTTCCTCAATATTTAATACTTTCGCACAAATTACGTAAATTCTTCTCCATTTTATCGAATTTGTTTTCAATTCAATCAACTATATCACGTTGTTGACTTTAATAAAAGTTCAGTTGCTGTTAATAAAGATATAATTTATTATTTCAATAGTTATAAATTATCTATTAATCAAAGTATTTACGAGTATATGTACTTAAGTTTATTATTATTTTGTTTTGATGTATATTTGAATATACTGTAAGGATTGTGTTTCCATTGACGGAAAAAATATATAAATAAATAAATAAATAAATAAACAAATTAATTACTAATATGAAGTACCGCGCATTTTTTTAATATGTTAAAAGATCGCTAAAAATTACAGCTTGTATTCTCAAATACAAATATTTTTATGAAGTTTCCATTGTATAACAATGATATTTTTAAATTGTAGCTCGGTGGAACTTTTTAGTTCTAATCCATTAATAATTGAATTTCCAAAAATATATATTTAATAACAGTATCAATATTGAATTTTTACCTAAAAATATATAATATAATATTCTTATACATTTATTATTACATACCAAAATTCGTATCAATATCTGCAATATTTAATGATATAAGTGCATTTAAAGTTAAAGTTAAAATGCTTCTTCACAAAAATATGAAATGAAATTAAAATATTTTTTAAAAATAAATAGCAATTTTGAAAATTCATAATTTGCGCTATAGAGAGTTTCAAATATTCTAAATATTTTTTCTATAATATTTGTATGTTTGCTAGTAAATGCATGAAAAATACTTCATTTATTGAACTTTTATTTTAATTTAAGTAAATGCGACACTGTGCTACGGCGCTCTGTGGGGTAGAATCGCCAAAAATAGCGCTTAATTCAGGGAAGGTGTATAACCCCAGCAAATCTTTTTGATTTTTGGTAATGACAACTTCTTATTAAAGTTGTTTCTAATGCTGTTAGTTTTTTATAACAAAATGTCTAAAAATATTTAAATGCGAGATGGTGTACTGAGTTCAAATCTCACTGAAGGCAAATTTTTTTTGCTTTTATTTTATTTTTATTTTCGCAGAGTCAAAAAATAACTGCATCAATTTGTGAACAACTCGAACAAAAATAACTAGTTATTCAGGTTAAAAAAAATGTTTATTTTTGTTTCCAATTATACCCATTAGCTTAGCAGGAAAGCAAAGTTTTTGCCGGGACGCTTAGTTTATATAAATATATATATATATATATATATATATATATATATATATATATATATATATATATATATATATATATATATATATTGTTAATACATCGAAAAAATACTCTTTTATTTTATAAAATTTTTTTTGGACAAACTTCTGTCCGTCAGGATGTCCGTGCATCAAAAGCTGTAATTTCTGATAATCTCTAGGTCGCAGTTTTAAAGGTAATTTTATGAAATTTGATATTTAAGTCTGTTTTGGGCCAATAACGTACCAATCACATACCATAAAATTGTTTAAAATGTAGTCATTATTTCTCTCAGTCCCCATTTTAAAATTTTCCCGAAAATATGTCAAATGTTCATAAATGTCTTAAATATATCAGTATATAAATAAAATTTATCAATTTCATCAAATTTCATGAGGATTAATCCATACCAAGACCGTACCTCCCATAGAGGAACCTCTTCCGGAATTACTTTTTCGTTCATAACTACTATATAAATGATAAAATAAATATAAAATTTTGTAAAAATAAAGCCCATATAAGTATTAATCTTACAGCGAAATTTCAGAAGCTCCGGTTCCTAAATGACCATAGCTTCCATATAAGACCCTGTCACGTTAGCACAAAATCACGATTACGTTTGAGCATTTAAGTGAATTAATGCTCTACTGTAACTTTACTAACTTTTTAAAGTATTTTGTGATATTTCTATATAATTCTCTTCTTAAATAAATTAAATAATTTTTATTAAAATAATATTATTTAGTTTTTGTTAATAAAACAAGCATACTCGTATTTACCTTGAAACTTTTTTGAAAATATTTTTTTTTTTTTCTAAATAACAAGAAATACTCAAAATATGTTTTATTTTATTTAATTTTATTTTCACAATTTTCGTTGTCACCCAAGTTCGCCTAAAAGCTTTTTGAATTCTATATATAAAAGTATAAATGTCCGTTTTTATATAGATTAAAAAAATACATAACAAAATATTTCTACAACATTAACTTTAACAAAGAATACACAAAAATATAAACATGAAGACGTTCATTTTTCAATTTCCACCAATGTGATTAAGAAGTGCAAAAAAATAACCTCTACAAGGAGAGTGAAAAAAAATTAAAGATTTTTTTTAAAGTTTTCAGTTAATCGCCATATTTCTCAATTTCACCCCTCTGTGCGGCATAAAATTTTATGTAGATCCAGCCAGCCGATTAGAAGTTACAGATTTATTTCCAAAAATTTTCGATTCTCATTGTGTGTTATAATCAACATGAATATGTAGTAACGGAAAATGATCACCACTGTAGCTAAATAAAAAGACATTTTTGAAAAATACTTTCTAAAAGTTATATGGCCAAATTCAAACTATTGAAATATTATATTAACGACCAGTAATAAAAATATAAATCTAGCGTAAATTTAAATTGTAACCTACGTAAATTGAGTCATTTTAAAAGTTAATCTAAACAATTTTCTATCAAAGTCTTATCAAGTTAAAGTTGCTAAAATTTGATTTTTCATTCGAAAATATTAACTTTTAAACTCTAAATTAAAATCAATTTTCAGTTGAATGAAGATTCAATGAAGATTAAAGAAAAAAATGCAACAATAGCGAAAAATAAACTTTAACAAGCAACAATGGAAGTAATAATCAAATAAATGATAAAAATTCAAGAATTGAGACAACAATGCAACATATCAAAAAGAAAATTAACAAGTTTAGCTACAAAATCAGAAACTACTCGTATCTGAAAATAAAATTAATTTAATTTAATATACATTTATATATAATTATATTTGTTCTCTTTTAACTTTTAATATTTGCACTGATTGATTGCAAAGTTGAGAGGGAAAAAACGTAGCTCTACATTGTGATGTGGTTGCGCACATTATACCCTACACCACCATAGTGTATTATGCGTTTATGCTGATGTTTGTATCGCCCAGAGAAAATATCCCAGCACCCACAATAGAGTATACCAATCGACTCATAATCATTTTCTATAAATTCCTTATTTATGTCACTATTTCAATAAAAGTCGAAAAAGTTCGAAAAAGATTGCCAAATTTCACGGAGATCGGTCCACCCGATCTTCTTGAAATTGATTTTCGAAAATCACTTTAACTGGCATAAATAGCATATAAATGAGAGTATGGAGATAATGTTTGACATAAATAAGTTTAATATAAGCAGATATCGCAGTATCCAATTTTATAAGCATCAGTCCATAAGACACATACCCAATGATGTAGGCTGTCATATTTTCGGGCTTGACCGAATATAACTTCCTTAATCATTTTAGTTCGATAAAATGATTCGTAGTGGATTTTATACAAACATAGTAGATAGTGTGGCATGGCATTGTTGTCTGGATTTGTTACTGTAGTCATATTGAATTGTGGCAGATATTTGAATTTATTGTTTTATCGCCTGATAGAAAAGCCAAAAACCTTTGATTATAAAATAATAAATGAGGTTTTCAATAAATTTAACCAAAATGTTTATATTTTTAAAGCTGAAAATTTCCTGATGTATTTTTATTACTATTATTATTATTATTATCATCTTTAATAAATAATAATTTTTTTCTTTTCAGGTATGTTTCCAGAATCTATAAAAAAAACTTTTCTGATGTAAGTATTTTTTGTAGATAAACTTTATATCAATATATATGACATAGTAATGAATACCATTATTATTAAATTTGAAGAACTACTATATGTTGTCTATACTATACTAAATGTTGTCTTCAGGATGTCTTCAGGAAAATTGGCAATTTTTTAGCATCTAACTATTTTTTGCGAAACAAAGAACGTCAATAATTTATTTTTAATAAGTATATATTTAACCTACAAATGTATTTAAATTGTATAAGATATTAGTATTTATAAGCACATCTAACATAACAACTTATTTCACACAGTCGCCAACAAATTGGGAATAAATCTATATCTCCTAAACTACTCGTACTAGTCGGAGGTTGTCAACTTTGACACCCTGTAGCTCATCCCACAACAGAGTGACTATAAGATCATTTTTCTGAAAGCTTGGATTATCTCCTAAAACTTTCTTATGTATTTAAATTTTATCCGACCAATCCGTGTTGCCAGGAGGTGAGGAAAAGGTCAGAAAAGGCTAAATGCTCCAATAAATAAGGCTAGAAGAAAGCTAATAGTTTTTATTTATTTATTTTTTGTTCTCATTAGTTTTTGATATATCTTTTTAATATATTGTAATAAATTTGTAAATAAAATCCAATTTTTTGACGTGATTTGTCTTTATTTTTGAATCATAATTATTTTTGATTTATCTTTTGCAAATTTTTAGGTGATTTTTCGATTTTATAAGATTTTTTTTAAATTATATTCATAAATATTTTTTATGGTTAATGAAGATTATTAAAAAATAATTACTTATGATAATAGATTAAATAAGTTCACAGAAATAGTTAAGTTATAATTGATTTCGAGATTGAAGCCCCACAGGCGAAAATTTTAGTTAAATATAAATAATTTTGATTTATTTTTTATCTATTTATTTATTTATTTTTTTTTTTGCATGACTTAATACACAAAAATTCTTAAGTGAATGATTCTGTACAAATAGGATAGCAAAAGCAAATAAAAAATTATTTTTTTCTTTGTTGAAGTACTAAAATTTTAGCCTTTTTAAAGAAATTTTAAGAATCAAAAAATGGTAAAAAAGGCTAGAAGCTAAAACGAAAATTTTGAGCAAAATAGAAAAGCTAGGTTTTTGCGTTTAAAAAGGTTAAACTGGCAACACTGAAACCAATAGTTTAGGAGCTGCTTATTTATTACCAACTTTTTCGATCGCTCCCACTGTGTGTCACTTGAAAAGTTAAAGTGTTTGACCTAAATTCAGCTTGAATTTCTAAAAATATTTCTTACAGAAATCAACCATAAATCAACCTCAATAAAACCAAAAATAAAAAATATCATCATTTGTGCAAAATTCTAAAAACTTTGAAAAAAATTACATAAATTGAAATCAAGTATACGCCTCTAGGGCACATGCTTTTAATGTTTGTGTGCAAATGAAAAAAATAAATCGAAAAATTATTTGTTCAAGCAAGTGTTAAGGTCAGTTAACAAATTTGGAACATATTTCTAGACAATTCCATTCTATTCATTCTTATACCAACTAAAATGTAATATTCACAATAGTAGAAACAACCAATGCAACGTAATCTATGCCATTCTGCAACTACAAGGACTTTAATTGTATGATGTGGATTGTGTTTGAGAAAAAACAACAACAAAGAGAGAATAAATGACTGTAAAAAATACAAAAGTATTTTGCGTACATGAAAATAAAAGAATTATAAAGATTTTCACTATTGAGGCTACCACAAATGTTGAGAGTAAAGGAAGAATAATAGTGATGATTAAAATATATTTTTTGTTTCATAAATGCACATAGAAGAAACTAGGCTATAAAAGAAGTTAAAGCCAGCATGAATTGAATGATATTATAGAACGGGCGCCAAAAATTATGCAGCAGTACTTATTATGTCATAAAACACTTGATGTGTTGAGAGAGTTTGTGTAGATAAATATATATACCTTTCTAAAATATACATACATTAAGTTGAGTCTATACATGTAAATATTTTATCAAGTCAAACGTCCAATTTTTGCTTGAATTACAGATATCAATTATAGAAGGAAACGTATGTCATAATAAACCATGTAAAAAGTATCAACAAAAAATCAAAATGGCGCACAGTGTCCCATTCTAAAATTAAAATGGAAATAAATCTGTAATTTCCGAACAGCTGGTCCAATTGCAATGAAATTTCACATAGCAATAGTATAAGTTTAGTAGACCCGGTAGATTTATTAACAGAAATCCTGCAATTCTCAAAAAACTTTCAAAAATTTCCAAAAATGGGATTTTTTTATTATTATTTTTTGCTATTTTTGCTTCCCAATATCGGTTGGGAAGATATCGGAGAGCAAAAATTTCTATCTATTATTAAAAAAATAAAAACATATCAGATCCTTTTTTCTAATTTTTTCTTTGCGATTTGAGAAATTAAGGCGAAAATATGAAAAAATATTACTAATTCGGGAGACCGTGGTCCTTACAGGAATAATTCTTTTTTTTAATTTCTTTTACACTATTTCGTAATAATTATCTTTTCGAAAAAAATAAATACTACATATGTTACTTAAAAGAATTTGCACATAACTGAAAAAGAATGTGACTACTTTTTTTGGAAAAAGAAAACTTTTTTTCAAAGTCCAAATTCATTTGTATATAACTTTTGAATCCGTAAAGATATTTTCAAAATTTTTTTCTGTACACAGTTTATTATATGATATTAATAGAATAAAAAGTATTAAAAAAAAATGGGAAAAAAACCTATACTTTTCGACCAGCAGAATCCTCTCACATAAAAATCTTTAAATCGGTTCAGATATAACGAATCAAGATCGTTTCAAATACTTGTCACACCCTAGGTGTCTAAACTACTGTTCGCTAGCTCAGTAAGAATGCCGATAGATCCTTGTCCTAAATAGCGTGAGCGAAGGACATGTACAGAAGAGGTGGAAAATGGTTTTCCCTCAGCCTTGTTGTGACAACTCCTGCAGAAATCATTCCATGTTGTCCCGAGACCGCTGCTTATACTAACACTATGTGAAATTTCATTGAAATCGGACCTACTGATCGTAAAGTGCAGGTTTATTTCCATTTCATTTTTAGAATGGGACAATGTGTGATGTCTTTTATCAAACAACGTCAAGACAAAGTTGTCAACACTCGAGCTCTGACAATTTTGTTTTAACGCTGCAATAATATTGACACATTCAATCTTCACTATATATATGTTTATCCTGATAAAATTTCGAACTATTGGTCTAAAATCAAAAATTAAGTCCCCCCGAGAGTCATACAAATTCACAAAAATGCTCTAAATAGTTCTCTGGAGGAGCAAATTCCATTGTGAAAAAATTTAAAATATAAAAAGTTTAAAATTGCGAATTTTTTGAGACTCATTTTTTTTATTTATTTAATAGCCAATGAAATTGCAATTTCTTACAGGCTATCATATATGTATATTATTCTAAAAGCTATTAACAATAAAATATTTTCATAATCATTCAATAACAAAAACTTATTATTTAACTAAGTTAAAACTATTCCTCTTAATGCGGATTGGATTTAATGACAAATCAATATATGGATAGAAACTGTTGAATTGATTGCATATACGTCTCATGGGATCAAAGTTGGCATAATTGGTTCGAAAATATTTTATTTTTAAAGGAGTATAATTTCTAGTTGGACGATTTGGGATTACGAATTCGATCTTACGAAGCAGGAACTCAGAATTAATTGAACCGTTTATTAAATTAATTACAAATGAAATATTCATATATTTTCTCCTACTTTCAAGAGTAGGGAGATCAATTAGCTGTAATCGACTTTCATATGATGGTAAATTAATATTAGGATTCCATGGAAGATTACGAAGACAAAATAAGAGAAATTGTTTCTGGACCGATTCAATTTTCTTTATATGAACTTCGTATTGAGGATCCCAGACCACGGAAGCATATTCCAGGATTGGTCTTACAAGAGATATGAATAATTGCTTGGAAACGTAAGGATCATTAAACTCCCTTCCCCATCGCTTGAGGAAACCTAGAACTCCTTTTGCCTTATTAACGATTTGCGAAACGTGGGAGTTAAAGGATAGTTTACAATCCAGCAACACACCCAGATCAAGAAATTCTTCGACTAGATCAAGTTGATATTCATTTATTGTATATCTACAGAGTACTGGACTTCTTCTGTAGAACATCATGTGTTTACACTTTCTTAAATTCAGATCCATTAGATTCATCATACACCAATCATAAAGATTGTCAAGATCTGATTGGAGTAAGGAACATTGATAGGAATAGTTAAAGCTATGGAACAGCTTTACATCATCAGCATACATTAATATTCTAGAATTCCTAATGCAAGCTGGTAAATCATTTATAAATATTAGGAATAATAAGGGGCCGAGATGACTACCTTGTGGAACACCAGATAAAACAGGAATGGTTTTTGATATACATTCTCTGAATAATACACATTGGCATCTATTTTTAAGATATGTGGAAATCCATTTAAGGAAAGCAGGAGAAAATCCGAGTTTATCCAATTTGAACAGTAGGAGATCGTGATTTACTTTATCGAAGGCTTTACTGAAATCTGTGTATATTGCGTCTGTCTGTAAACCGGAATCAAATGCGGTTATAACTGAGGTTGTGAACTCCAAAAGGTTAGTAGTAATGGAACATCCTTTCTTAAATCCATGCTGAAATGGCGAAAGATAACATACAACTTGATGCGAAAGGATTTCAGTAACTATCTTTTCGAAAAGTTTTGGAATAACACTTAATTTAGCAGTACCTCTATAATTGGAAATGTTGGATCTGCTACCGGATTTAAACAAAGGTATAATATAAGATTTCTTCCAAACTTCAGGAAAGTAACCACTAAATATTGATATGTTATTGGAGATATAAGAGAATGTAAACATTTTATAAGAACACAGCTTGGAACACCGTCAGGTCCACATTTATCAGAATATTTTAGATCCTGTACAGCTCTCAGTACCATCGATTTATCTAATTTTGGACAATTTATTATGGTTGCAGCTGGAATTGGATACGGATAAGTGGAAAGTTCATGTAAATCTTTATCAGAATAGGCGGATGAGAAGAAAGCAGCAAACATATCGCAAATATCTGCATCGTTTGAGGATTCTTTATCTCCAAATTTCATCATGGACGGATATCCAGAGACTCGACGCTTAGAATTTACGAACTGGTAAAAATATTTTGGATTATTTTTAAAGTTTCTTTTCACCCTAAAAAGATAATTATTCTAACATTTGATATTTTCCGAATTGTAAACTGATCTTGATATGGAGTACCTCATATAATCAATAGATAAACCGGATTTTTTGTATTTTCTATAATGTTTGTTTTTCAAATTTTTCAAGCCATTGAGCTGCTTTGTAGTCCAAGGCGGTTCATGTGCAATTTTTTTCTCGTCATTGGTATTGATTTCTTAAAACATTTAAATAAGCCATCATAGAATTTATTCAAAATGAATTGTATGGAATTTATTGAAACCAATTTTCAGAACAAAGTAGGTGATTTAATTTGGAATAATCAGTTTTGCTAAAATCAAAAACCATCTCGTCATTTACCTTGGATTTTAATGATATCTTTGTTTCGACGTATACGCTTATTTCAAGAGTGGGGTGATACGCATCTTCAGGTGTTAATAATGGATTAATGCGAAGAATATTAAATTCTTCAGGTTGATCAACAAATACAAGATCAAGTAGTTTGCTAAGCTTGTTTACTATGTTGTTTATTTGGAATAGTCCTAAATCAGCAATAGCATCCAGTAATTCAATAGATGTTTCCGATCTTATTGATGGGCTTAAAAAGCATGAATCAGGAGTTTCGCACCATTTAATATTTGGAATATTAAAGTCACCAAGAACACTTATGGAGTCTCCAGGTTTGGATTGATTAGCTACAAATTTTATCGCGTTTGCATGTTGTTCATAAATTTGAATGTTTGATGCAGAAGGAATATAAGAGCAAGTTATAAAAATTGTTCTAAATTTTGCTTTAACACATACGCCGATAAATTCAATATTTTGATTATTGTTAAAAAATATTTCTTCTGAAGGAAAAATAGTTGAGACAGAAATCAAAACTCCCCCACCTTCTTTGCCCACTCTATCACGTCTATAGATTTGAAATTTACTGCACATTATTTCAGAATTATGAATTTCTTTATCAGATTTATTTCGGAGCCACGTTTCAGTGAGTACAATGATATTATGCTCAATATCAAAGCTCTCTAAATAAAGGGATTTTAACTCTAACATTTTGGTATGCGATGGAGATAGCTGAGAAGTTGTAATCATTTTTTGGACAAATATTAATATTTAACGGATTATTTAATTCAATTAGTTTTTTGGATTTGGATCAGATGCCCTGGGAAGAATTACGTTGTTATCATCACGATAAATAAATTGTCGAACAATTGTATTTTTTGGCCAAAATTGTGGATTAACGAGACGATCAAAAATACTTTCCGGGACAATTATTTTAAATGAAGCTCTATTGCGCGCATTTATCTTGTAAATTTGGACATTATTATAATCTTCGATGCCAAGGTTCGTTTTAATATAGAATTCAACATCATTTATTGTTGTATCTACTGAAAAACGGCTAGCAAATATGGTTTTCCTTGGAGCAATAATTTTTAGAGGCTTTGGAGTTACTGTTGTAAGAGGATTGTTGACCACATTTAAATTAGTTGGGATGTTTGACGATGAGGGAGTTAATAAAATAAGCTCTGGAGGCTTACTGTAGCAAGATTTGGAATCATGGGCAAGTTCGACGAATTAGATACCGTAGGAGTAACTAAAGTCGACTCTGACGGAATTATATTGTAATTGGAAGCATTTGAAGTATGATGAGGCGAAATAAAATTATTTGTATTAGGAGTTACAACAGCAGCAGGACAACTACTTGTATTTGCGGTTGGTAACGGGAGAGTATCATTATTAGTAGTAATAACCCCTGTATTTTTAGGAATACAAGGAGGTGTTGATGATGACTTAGCAGTTCTTTTACGTTTTGATCTCGGGGAAGCAGCAAAACTATCTAAATTTGTGAATTTAGAAAAAAGTTCACTATATTTAGTTAGTTTTCCTTGTAGAGAAGAAAAGTCTTTTTTAATTCCATCGAACTCTGCTTTATAGCTTTTGAAAAAATTGTAAAATTCAATGCCAATTACTCTGCAATTTGGACAAGTCTACTGTAAGTTTTTGGCATTGTCAGATAATGCATCAGAATCACGAGCTTTGAGGCCACAACATTTTAAGTGGTAATTTCCCAAACACAACCAACAGGAAACCATACGTTCTTCTCCGGAAATACTGAAGTTTTTATTCATACAGTCCATCTCAAACTTTATTAAGGACACACACCAATACAAATATTATCTAGGATTAAAACCAGTAATATGTAATTAAATGGCAACACAGCAGATAATTAGCAAGGACACTAATTATAATATAGATCTTAATAATGGAAAACGAGAAAAAATCTGAAATCTGATTTTTCTAGTTTCTTAGAGTAATTTTCTTAAAATTTTGTGCAGATTTCATTTTTCTATAGGTTTTTCGCTTCTTTTCTACATACATTAAATTGCATTGATTTGTATGGAAACAAAAACTGTTGCAAATGTACCGACCCAAAATTAAAGATTAATATGTTCTTTCTAAACTAATCCAAAAAATATTTCGGTTTAATTATTCCGTTTACGTGTGCTGGATCATTTTTAAAATACCTCCCAAAATATGATTTTCGATCAATGGACTTTTTGTAAAAAAAAAACAAAATTACAACATATGATAGATAAGTGATGTTTAGTGCATAATGGGTAAAAAATAAAATTAGTTTTCATTCTTGCGAAATTCAAACTTTAGTAAAATTTTCTATGATTTTATTTTAAATAACATTTTATTAAAGTTTGAATATTTTATGCATTATCCATCATACTTTATACTTTAGGGTATCAATGGAAAGGTCTCATTCAAATACTACTGATATATGTACTCATTTAACTCTTTAGTTGCATAAGAAATGTGTTTGAATTTCCAGTTCATAATTGGTTAAGTTAATTTTTATGTCATATAAATTGTTAGTTAAAAAAGTAAGTGCCACCAAAAGCATACATTTATCATAAAAACTATAAATTGGTGTAAAATAGTTACTAAATTTCAAAAATCTTTTTAATTCGATTATTATCGCGGTTTTAAAGGAACTTATTATATTTTTCATAAATTAATCTATACTTTAGCATAATAAATACTTCCATGTGACTTATTTGCAAAAATTGCTAGTTTCGGGAACTAAATACATAAAATTGTACCTCTTGTTGTTAAAGGGTTAATTACGTGTAATCTCCAATAGTAACAGAAGGACCATTCCAATGGTACATTAAAATTATAAATTATAATTGTAAAATTATATGTTTGAATAAAGAAAATATAACAAAAAAGTTAGTAAAGTCTTAATATTCCATGACTAAAAAGAGATATAACAATTATTTAAATGAATATTCCCGACCTTAGTATACCTCTATTACAATTTGAAGTTAATTTTCTTTTAACGAAGATTTTGATAATGATATTGAAAGAAATATGTATTTTTAGAGGTATTTTGAAAATGGTTTAGCTCATCTAAATTTAAACATTCAGATGTAATATTTTGGGAATCATATAAGAATAGACAAATCAACATTTAGAGGGGTACATTTCAACTTTTTTTCGTCAGGCTCTTTGACATATATACATATATAATATCATTTGAGTCCATTGTTTTTACAGAATATATTATTTTTTATATTTTAGTTACATACACTGGGTAAAATTTATTAAGTTCCCCTAAGTAAGTTATAAATTACATACATATTTGTGTAGGTTTATTTCGCTCAATTATCGTTTTTTTAGTAAATTGAACGTGAGAATTTTCCTATAGGCAGACGAACGACATTCATAGCTAAATCTACTCAGAATTTCATGTGTACCAAAAATACTCGTATATGCAATTAGTATTACCCTGGGAATGACAAACTTAGATATACTCCTTTTCACCTACTAGTGGTGCAGGGTATAAACATAATATAGAGTAGATGGAGGATCTTTCGCCACAGTGGCACATCTGCCGATACCAATTATCTTGAAAACGAAGAAATAATAATTATTGTGCCACTAATCGATTAACATTTTCCATTTATATATGATCGGAGGCAGGCGTAATTAGTTGTTTTTTCGAAATCCGCGAAAATATTTAGCATTAAGTTATTTTCTGTGACAATTTCCTTATCTTACTTTACTTAGTTTTTGGGATTTAAAAAAGGTATTGTTAAATGTAAACTTGATTGATTTAAAGTAAGAAAAAATGATAACTTATACATAAGACTCCCCTGCACTTAAAAAATACTAACATAAATCTAAATGGAACAATTATATTAATAAATTGTATTCATATGATATAATTTTGGTTGGACTCGGCTTGGCTATTCTTGTCCCGACCTAAAGTTTTTTAGTTATGTTTCGAAATTAAGTTGCAAAATTTATGGAAAAACATAAACAATTGTCAACAAATGTTTAAGATAATGCATTTGGACTCAAATCTCATAATTTTTTTATGTAAAAGATTTTCTGCCACATGCTAAGGAACATCGCTAACTAATAAACAGCGCAACTCTGTAAAACAAAATATTGAATTATAATCGTTTAGTATAAATTAGAACATTTATATGCCAATATTTTTTTTTTCTTTATTTGTGGAATATTTTTTTTAATTTTTTATTTTTTTTTTGGTATTTATTTTTCAGAAATTGTCAGAAAAACAACAAAATACACATAAATTCTTAGTACGGGAACGAATTCCTGTAAATTTTGACTAAAACTTGCAAGTACTGGAACAGGATAATAACTAAAGGCATGTTTTTTTCAAAATATATATGAAACATATTTATAAATAGGTAATGAAATAAGAAACTACATTTTTTTTTAATTTTAATTAACTTAAATTATCATTTGCAGTTAGATAATTCAGTTTTGTTTTTGACAAAAAATAACAAACTACTTCAAAATAGCACTTTTTATTTTCATTCACAAAAGAATCTAATGTGAGCTGTAGACTTTCTTGAGGACATCACAAAACAATTTTAAAAAATTTTGAAACATATCTTAATTTTTAGATATTGCAAAAAAATTTGCAGGATAGTTCCTGCACTATAGATCTCGTAACTTTATACATTTTATGTCAATTAAAGATTTTTAAATTGATTTAGAAAGAAGGAGGAAGTACCTTTTTAATTATATTACAATTATTAATTATGTACACTCAAATTAAGTAATTTACCATTTTTTAATTTATTTCCCTTTTCTTTTTCGAAATTTTGATTTGATGCAAATTTTTCCATTTTTTTTTTTTTTTTTTTCTACAAGATTATACATATTTGCTTAGAAAGTTTGAAATGTTATTTTATTTAGAATGGAATGAGATATCCCTGTTTAAAATCGCTTAAAATCTCAAAAAATTTTTAAGCATTTTCTCAACTTTTTTAAAAAATTCCTCATATATTTTAAGATAAAGTATTTTCCGAGAATCACGGGAAATAGAAACTGCCAAAAATGTGCACTTTTAACATTTTTAAAAATCAAAAGTTATATAAAAAAAACGTTAATTGACCATAATCAAGCAAAAATAACGTTACATGATTATATTGCTTTGCACCCAGTTCGATGCAATTAACTCTAAATAGTTTATTAGAATACAAGGAAAAGTAATTTCCGAACTAAAAAATACTGAATTGACAAAACTACTAAAATACTTGACAATTTGTTATGTTTGAAACCACTACTATTAAAACACAAAACTTAGAAAATCTCGCTAATTTTTGATAAATGCATGACACAGTTTTGTAAGATTTTTTATTTGACCTTTCATCTTCAGAAAGTTTTGTACAGTAATTTTCTATATTTAAGACTAAAAAAAAATATTACTTTTATGTTTTGAAGAAGTCAATCGAAGACCAAGTGAGATTTCAAAAAAAAAAAAAAAATTATTCTCGAAGAAATTATTAATTATGGTTTCTTAGAAAAATTCCGTGGATGTGACAAACGATATCCAGGATTCTTTCTGTAAATTTTTATTGTCGATGATAAATAACCAGATACTTAAATTTCCAAACAATAAGCATTTTGAAAATATTAACACCCACATTCACAAACAACTTCTAAATTTAAAGTGGCCTTCAAAATTATTTTTCATAGAAATTTTGTATCTAAAATATAATATAAATTTAAAATTATTAAAATACGACTATAAATGTATATTTTTCATTTATAACCTAAAATAAACATTTATTAAAAATACCTATTATAATTTAATACGAGTATATTAAAAAAGTCATCTTTAGACATATATTTTTATTACAAAACACATAGATATAATTGCCGGGAATGCCTTAAATTAAATATATTTCCGGGAGATTCGAGAAATAAGAAACCTTAGTTATTGCAGATAAAATCGAATATGTTCTACAGTTTTTGTCTTATTTGAAAATAAGACAAAAATTTCTACAGAAAAATTAATTAAATTTTTATTCGATTTTGCTCCAATAATTAAAATGATAATATTAATTAAGAGAAAGTAATTGATTTTTTGGATGAATTTTAATTATTTTTTTTATTACATCGGTTATATATATGATTGAAATTTTGCTTAAATCCAAATAATGTTTTCTTCTGATCCAAAAATTAATGGAGGCTTCATTAATGCTTCCCAAGATTAAATACAGAAATTTTTATCAAGTCCTTTATTAGAAAATTATATACAAACATTGAAATAGTTATTTAGAAACATAATGTAGATCAAATTCTTTTATAAATGGTTCATCTTATTATTTTTTCTTTTTGAACTTATACTACAAAATATTCTTCTAATCCTCTATTTTCTGGGAAAAAAATGATTTTTTATCACAAAAGCAAAACTTAATATTGGTATTTTTGCATATATTTTGAAAATGAAAATTTAAATTTGTACAACTTTCATAACTTTGAACTAGCGTATAAGCCTGACAATGCCAGGAAAAATATTACAATACAAATATGCACAAACAAATCCGAAAATCCTCAAAAATATATGAATAACATTTTGACGCTTTTTTCTCCCTAAATGGAATTAAAAGATTTGAATCCATTAGAATTCGATGGGTAAATAATGCTTAGAGTATTAAATTGGTAAACTTTTTTAAACCAAAAAAAAAAAAAAAATTAATCGGCATAAATACACTCCCTGATTAAAATACAAAACCAGTTTCAGATATTATTTGGAGAGTAAACCATGCGTATAGAAAATTTAAACTGTTTAAAACTAAATATGACTTTAAAGAATATTATATAAAATAAAAAAATAAAAATCCGCGTATCTCCGCTCCCAGAAAGAAAATTCAAAATTTGTAGTTTTATGAGTAAGCTGAATTTTAATTTCTCACGTCACAAGCTTCAGAAAGCTCTGGAAAGAGAAAAAATACTTAGGAGATTAAATATAAATCCGGTTATCTACGCTCTCTAATAGAAATTTCATCTGGCTCTGGATTTGTAGGATGAATAGTTTTATATATCAGCCGAATTTTAATTTTCTACATGCAAGCTATGGAAAGAGAAATGAATGCTTAAGAAATTATATATTTACTTTACTCAAATCTATGCTTTCAGAATTTCTATTATCATAAGTTTAAGTATTTATTAATGATAATCTTTCATGTCGCATTTTATAAAACACTTTATTCCGAACTTGTGATCGAAAAGTAGTGCAAATTCGGATCATTTCCAATGAATTTAACATAGGCTTGTCATTGGAAGACGTTCGCTTTTATGATACCTTTTCATTGAGAAGGAAGTCATGTTCACGATTTCATGTGAAATTGCAATGAACATCCAGATTCACTTTCAACGGCGCAAAGAAATTAGTTTTAATTTTTATTAAATCAATACATTTTTTAATAAAAATAAATATGCATATCATTAGTTTCCATTTATATCAGTTTTTTTAGTAACAAGTATTTTTAAAAATAACGACGGAATCTCTACGTTTTGTAGCAAAACAATTCATTTAAATCTCTTTGGATGCGCATTGCGTATTAAGCGCAAGATAACGTACACTTATTGATAATTTGGAAGTAATAAAAAAGTACTTCCCTAAAAATTACTTTCATTTATTTTTGCTAGGATATAACAGATATTTAAAAAAATGTAGTTGATATAAATTTATCATAAAAGAGTCTAATTTATAACTCTAGGAAACTAAATGTTAATCGGTTATTCGGCAAAAATTATTCGGGTTATTCGTTATTCGAAAATTTAAAATTTTAAATTATTCAAACTTAAAACTAATCGGTTAACCGAATGACGGTTAATGGATTGGATGCCCTAGTCTATACTTAGCCCTGTTGGATAATTGGGCTCGTTCTCTACTTTAAAATCATCTCCGTGGTGTTACCTCGGAAAAGTAAGGAAATACTTTTATGTGTATTCTTACAGAAAATTTTATTTTAGAGAAAAATGAGTGTAGTTACATTTTCGGCCAAAAAATCATAATCTTTGCAATTTATAATTTTATGATCGTTTATTTTTAAACTTGGAAACTCGTAATCGACAATTTTTTCTATTCGATAGATAATTTTGTTTGTTAATTTTTTTCATGATCCGATGAAAATATTGGTCTATGTAATAAAAAGTCTTGATCAAGATTTTGCAAAATTGAGATTATTGAAATTTTAAAAACAAATAACTTGAAAACTTTAAGAGATAAATAGCACATGCAAACATGTTTTTCATAAACCTTATCGAGGGTTTTAAGAAGATGTAAAAATTGTTAAAATAAAATATAGAAACAAAAATTTGGCAAGCGGTTAAAAATTTTCTATATCAGAGGTACCCTGTTTTGCACCTCAATAGCTCCAAAAATTTCCAAAAATTTTTGATTCATGCCCCACGTACAGTGCTGGAATTTATATTGCAATTACGTAATTTTGCCATTATATCGTCTAGAATCTAAGTATTCTAAAATATTGTATATTATTCGCTTAGTTATTTCAGTTGAGTTTTAATAATTAAAATAACAAAATGTTCTTTATTCTTAATAGAATATAAGACAATATTTATTTTTATAATTCTAAGATTTTCGATTAAAGGACTACAAATCACTTTTGAATATTAAAATATCTAAACAAACCAGTTATAGAAAAAAATATTTATAGCTGTCATCTTAGGTTATAAATAAATACCAATTTAGAGAGACCTCGAAATGTGAGATGATTACAATTTTACTAAGTTTTCCATTTCTCTTTCCAACCTTATTTTTACTTTTTTTTTTTTAATTCATGCTCAATCTCCTTGCTTGAAATGTGTGCTTTTTCATATGTATGTAGTCGTGTAAAGGTTTATTTAGGTTTCCGGTACTCGCACTTACTTACACTACAAGCAAAGTATTAGTGTCTGTGTATATTCTCATTATTGCAGAAATATTTGTGTTGATTTGGTATTTATATATGTATGTACATAAATATTTGTATAGAATATGACACATATACACATACATAAAATTTTATCTCTTTATGTTTAATATATGCACATATAAAAATAATACCTGTGTACGTTTACTAAGTGTGTTTAGGTTTTGTTCTGATTTGTTTTTAGCTTGTTATGTTTTGATTGGATTTTATACTCAACTTTCAGTTTTTTTATACCAACCATTAAAAATACGGAAGTATATTGGGTTTGTCATTTCGTGTGTAACATGTCGAAAAAAGTAATTCAAGATCCCATAAAGTATTCTGAGTTTTGGTAAGATTCTGAATCGATATATCTATGTCCGTCCGTCTGTATGTCTGTTGAAAGCAGTAAACGGCTCGGTGCGGACCACCTAAAGGAAAGAAATTTCGCTCAAATATTTGTTTATGAGTGTCCGTTGTAATTCCAGTTTATACATTTGCGCCGATATCTCTTAAACAAAAGCATGTACAACAATGAAATTTAGTACAAGTAGTTCAAGGATAGATATTAGCCAAAAATGGGCGTGATCGGCTCACTTTAACGCCCACCTCCAATATAAGATGAAATTTTAAATTAGGTGGCCTAAGAGTTGCAGATGGTGCATATTGTAGTTTTTTGTTTCGTTTTATAGTTTTTGTTATTGCTGTAAAGTGCGTGTACTTTTATTATATTTATTATGTGTTTTATTTTTTCTCTATATGTTTATATTCGCAATTGCATATCTCTCAATGTAAGTGCATGTGCGTACTCTATATGTGCACTTGTGACTGTAAGTTTAGTGGGGATTTTATGTTTGTGTTAGTAAATCAATTCTTTTTTTTTTTTTTTGGTTTTTTTTTCTTTCTGTAACTGAATGAAATAAAGTCAAGTGTTATGTGTGCCATTAAGCTAGATTTTTCCAGCAAGTAATTCTTTTTCTAATATTTTTTTTTTTTTTTGATCTATTTTTTTCGCTTTTTTTATTTAAAATAAGTGGGCTTTAGTATTCAAAACACTTTTTGTTTGATAAATTAAGGGAACAAAATGTGATAAAATGTGATTTGCATAACTTTATATGATTTAAATAAGAGAAATATTATAAAAAAGTTTTATTTTCCAAATACATAGTTACGGTGATAAAAAAAACGTAGTGTCAACTTGTATATATCTAAGAATATCAATTTCGAACTAAAGGAAATATTTATATTACAAATTAAATTAAAAAATGATCTATTTCAAAATTTTTGTTGTTGATATAAATATTGATGTATTAAATGTTAAAAATCACCGATAATTATGTTTTTTTATATGTATATTACTATGTTTATACGTTCGGTTTTTGCACATAAATAAATTTTACAAACAAGACAGAGGCACAGGAAAAAGTTGCCTCAATAATTCCAATGCAAAATGAAAGCGTACTAAAACCTCCATAGTTAGTACGAATATCGATTTTATGGCATCTTGAAATTAATTCGAAATAAAAAAAAAAAAAAACATATAAATAGTTTATTCCAAATGTTATTACATGCTTTTGTTATCTTTTAGACTACTATCAATATTTTAATAGATTATTACTGGATGCACAACCCTTTTGCACCCATTTTTGTTATTATATTGTTTACTTTGTTTAACTTGACGCATATCTATGTCCTTGAAGGAAGTAATGACTGGATGCCAGAATAATTTTTTTAAAGCGGCTTTGCTTGGTAAGCAAATTCAATTTTTTTTTAAATCCTAATATAAACCTCAAAGATTCTATGAAGCGGTCGTAAGCAAGGGGATTGTTACAGATTATTAAGTTAAATTGTTCCATTATTTTCTTTTTTTTTAGTTTATTTAATATTTTTAAAATCTTTATGTTATGAATATGAAAAATATATTTATGTTATTATGTCAATAATATTTTTTTTAATAAAAGTGGGTATACGGTATTTTCTATTCTTTGTGTATGTCAAATTTTATGTGAATTATGTTAGTAGCATCAAGAAAGTTGCAAAACTGAATTTTTATGAAAGTGGGCTAAAGACTGGGATTGGTATCCAGCTTTTATTTTAGCTCATAACTTTTTCTACAAAACACTTGATATATGTGCTAAATTTCACTTCAACTTTCAAAACAAAAAGTGGGCGGGGAATTTTTATTCATATTATATCCTAAATTTTCTTTCGGAAATTGCAAGAAAAATATATGTGCAAAATATCAGTTATATCGTTTAAACAATGTGACCAGTGTTACCGTTTTTGTTTTTTAACCAAAATTGGTTATTTTATTTTCCAATGTGACTAGTTTTTTATTTTGGCTATTTTTTCGTTAAACTAAAATTTCATTTTTATAAACTAGTTTATTACTTTGTAAATCTTATATTTATATATATATATATATATATATATATATACATTCCAACAATAAAATGAACATAAAAAAAACCATCATAAATTTTATGACTTCTTTTTCTATATTGAACTGACAACGATAAAGAAAACACAATTTTAAAAACATCAAGAATGCTAATGAAGTATGTCGGGGCACACCAAATATGTACCCCATTGTCTAGTTTTGTTCCGCCAAGCAGAGATAATTAGTATTTCAGTTTCAGAATGCAACTTGTTCAACATAAGTGTGATTTATTACATGAACGAAATCTATTAAAGATACAATATTTTCGCAAAAGATCTTAATTACATATCTTTAACTTTAAATCTTTTAGATGTGACAAATTCCTGAAATGACATTGCTAAGATCGATCCATAATAGATTATACCTTCCATAGAAATTATATTTATTAATTTTAAAGGTAACAAACATATAATTATCATAACTTAATGCACTTACATCAATGATAAGCAACGTTTCCATTTGGCGACTTTAGTCGCCAATTGTAATTTTTCCAACCACCTGGCCACTTTTTGGTCCCTTTTTTAAAATGGAACCGAATTGTGACTTTTTAAGACTATGTGATAAATGACGAGGAAATATGTTTTTTTGAAAAAATTCATTATTTTGAGAATGTTTCACAGTATAGTGATGTAAAAAAGATCACGAAGAATTTATAAAGGAACTGAAACTGTTAGGAAATAAAGCTAATGAAAAAATGTATGAACATCTATTTAAAACATCAAATACCGAATAAATTTTCCAACAGATTTCAGTCCTAAATTGGACGGTAATTTGTAAGACTAGAGACCGAGTGAAAGCCTCGTACAATAGTACGGAAGTTTAATATTTTATATTTGTAAAATTATTTTATTATTAATAAAATTAAGTTTAGTATCTTATATTTTTGTTTTTATCAAATAAACAAACTTTAATGATTTTTTTTAGGAATTGAAGCAGTTGGCTCCTTTTTTTCAAAAAATCTGAACAGTTTTTAAAAATTCTCAACGGTAACGCTGATGAAAAGTCCCTACAAATATCAATTTTTGTTTGCATTCATCTTTAATCCCTATAGTTGTATTTAGATTACTAAAAAAAAGTCTACATTATTTTCTGTTACTACTCGAATCAGTAGTTTTGAAGTCCTGATTTTTCTATAATTTGGCCAGCTATCAACACGCTGAACATAGAAGATCTTTTAAGGTTTTATAATATTGTTACTAAAATTAATTTCATAGGTTCAAACATCAGTACAAACGCATAGTACCCCAATCACCTATGGTGATGTATGGTATAATTATATCAAATTTTTCAAAATTTTAATTTTGGTTATTTTTTTTTCTAATTTGGTAACTTTTTTCAAAATGTTCGTTATAAAAATTTGTTTGCTGTGGCAACGCTGAATGTGACTATACTTATGTATATTGCAAACAATATTATGAAGTGGGCATAAAATGGGAGGGCATTTAATAAAAATCGTACATAATATCAAAGAGAAGCTCATCCATCAAATTTCGAGGTTGAGTAATTTTTTTGTCCAGTTTTCATCTTTTTTCATTTTTTTATTCTTAAGCGAAATTAATATACTACCAAACAAAACAATAAAATGGATTTTTTTTACAAAACAAAACTATAAACTATAGTGACCCATAACCAAAATAATATATTTTTAATAACTATATGAAAATATTTGTCATTTAATAAATTATTTGTAAACAGGATATAAAAAAATGCTATTAAAAATATTCCATTATTGTTGCATAAATGAATATTTGTGTATGTGTCCGTTTCGTTTTGTGGCAAATAAACATTTAAATTTCATTTTATGGTCATCAATTTTAACAAACTTTCTATACAAAAATTCAAATAAATAAATAAAGAAGAAGAAAAAAATATTTACAATTTGCATGACAGTTGATCGTATTGGGAATAAATGGGACAATTTTAAAAAATACATTTCACTAGAGGATACACACACTCACACAAATAATAAACAAGAAACGCGCACAGACAAAATGGTTGACAAATTGGTAAATAAATCAAAATGACAGGATGCATTTAAAAATGAAAGAAACTTGATGTGTTTTATTATTATCGTGGTATAACACACATACACACACATGCCTGTTAGAGATATAAATTATTTTCATTTATTGTATAAAGTGTTACTGATTTAGAGGCCAACCTGCTGTTTCTATAGTCATGACAGCAATTTCAGAAAAAAAGACAAAATAATGGAAACAAACAAAAACCCCGGGGAGGCCACTAATGGTTTTGTCACATTTGCTATTCAGTCAAATGGTCAGTTAGTTTGTTAGCCACTGTTCACCACTCACACAAACATGATTTTTGTCACCCAGCAAATGTAAAAATAAAAATTTTAATTATTATACTCGTAGTTATAGATTTGAAGTCAAATATAATATTCAAATTTTTAAATTATAAGTAATGATCACAAATACTCTATCCATAGCTGGAAATGCTGATGATATCGTAATTGAGGAACAGTCCAATTTTGTATTGCCAAAATTTAACTAAGAAGTTTACGCATTTTTGAAAGCTTGAAATTTCAGCATTTCAAATAGCCGTCTGATTATTTTTCTTTCGTAATAAGAATGTAACAGAAGCAAATGTTTGCTGGTATATAGTATGTATTTATGTACGTGTATGAATCCGTTTGTATATTTGAGAGTTAATTGTCCGGCAGTCGAAAAGTAATTAGGAAATTCATAATAAAATAGAAAAAAACATTAAAATTAAAATATTCAATTGTTGGTTAATGGTTTGTAATTTGCTTTTCCCAAATCGCATATTGTAATTTAAAGTGATTTAGTTGACACACCAATACAAACATACAGTAATATTGGTTGAAGTTTTAGTTTGTTTAGCTTTATATATTCTTTTTTCTTTTAGTTTGACAGTTTTGTCAAATTGCATGTTAGAATGTCTATTTCAAATATTAAAAACTTTATAATAATATAAATATATAAATAATATAAATAATAATTATACAGCAAATAATGATTAAATCTATAGTATGATTTTGTGGTGTACCGTTGATTTAATTCGGCAATTTTTAGATGTAGAACATATTAATGTTCGTATGCTTTCGTTCTGTATGCTTTCCAGTCACACTTTGAACGTTTTTTTTAAGTTGAATTTGTTAGAATTTTATTCGAATTTTTCTAAACATACTTTTAATTTCTATTTAAATTTTTTCGTATGGAAAAAAAAATTCTTATAAATTTCGAACAAGTTCAAATTAAAAAAAGAAGAAATCCGTTTTATTATAATTGCTAGGGAATCATATTTTTTTTTATCTTATTTTGTCAAAAATTTCTATGTACAAAAATCAAATATGAAAATTTGTTTGAAAAATTTTTAACACAAAACTTTTGTTATGCCGTTAAATGTGGCTCTTAAGGACGTTTCTTGCAATACTAAATTAAGTTTGACAGAAATATGAAAAAATAAAAAATAAAAACAAAACGAAGAAGTTCTTTTTTATTTTCATCCAGCTCGCGGAGGTATAATGCCAGGATGAAAATTTTTAGAAATAGCACATTAAAATTAAATAAGTTTTCATTTGATCTGGAAACATCACTACCTTCAATTTTAAGTCCACCTTAATGTGTATGTCGAGGGCCTACATTCAAACCCTCTATGTCAAAAAAACACCACTTTTCAAGAGAGGAAAAAATTGTTTATTTCTCTTATTTTTCAAGTACTTAAAAACACAACTAAATCTAAATGTATTTTGCTTTTAATATTTTTATAACCCACACTACCTTAGGTTATTGGGGTATTATGCGTTTGTGCTGATGTTTGTAACACACAGAAAAAAATCATCCAACATCCACCTTAAAATATACCAATCGACTCAGAATCACTTTTTGAGTCGACTTAACGATGTCCGCTGGCTGTCCATGTAAACTTTGTGCACAAAGTACAGGTCGCAATTTTGAATATAATTCAATAAAATTTGACTCGTAGAACTTTAATGGCTCAAGGACGAAACCTATTGAAATTGTGTATGATTGGTCCATTATTTCATGTAGACCCCATAAAAATGTCCTCCCAGAATAGGGGTTTAATCAAATTCGGTGCAAGGAAGTTTTGTGTAAGTATCAATCTTTCTGCCAAATTACACGAAGATTGGTCCACAATTGACCATAGCTCCCATATAAAATCCACTTCCGAAAATCACTTTAACGTGCATAAATCACATACACATGTTAGTATCAAGTCTATATTCTTCACAAACAAGTTTTATATAAGTAGAAATCACAGTGACAAATTTTATGGGGATCTCTCCATAATTTTCCATAGCTCCCATATAAGCCCACTTTCGGGAATCACCCTAAAGTGTATAAATTCATATAAATATTAGTATTAACGTAATATTCTGTATTCGTATATTTTATTTTACATTTAGTAAAAGCATCGGTCCACAATTTTCCATATATCTAATTTTGATGAACATGAATGAATGACAATATCTTTCTTAATTGTTTTTCTCTGCGTGTATCTACATTGTCGTAGAAAATACAATGTAATATGTGGATATGTTATTAATAAGAGATCAGTTGTCATATTTTGTAATAGGCTTGGAGGGTAATGATTACATTCTGTAATCTATTACATATACCATTACAATTAACTTTTTAATTGGAATTTTCAATTAGCAAACGTAATTGACGTTAAAAAAATGCAAAATTACTTCAAATAAAAATCGTACATTGTATTCTCCTAATAACATTTCGATATGATTTACTTTTAAATGATCACGAATTTTGATGGACATACACAATGTGTATGGTCGGCCTTGACCGATTATATCTTTCTTACTTATTTCTTTTTTTTTTATATACTGGTAATTTTAATGAAAGATAGGGGTTTTTTTCTTTTTAAATATTAATGTTTATAAATAAAATAAATGTATAGTGGGTTTTGCATAGGAAAAAATATATTTAATTATCATTTAATGTATGATTTTTAATGTTTTTTAAACTAGTTATTAATTTAAAAAGTGACATAATTTAAATTGGGATCGTGATAATTTAAATACAAACAAAGCAATAATTATTGCATATATAAAGAACTGTTACAACGAAAATTTTAACATTTTATAGTAATAATTTCTCATCAACTTCAACAATTGAGATGAAAATAGCAGGGGTAAGTAAAAAGTAAAAATCTTTTATAGCTTAAATGAACAAAAAAAGTTTGAAATTGTGACTCGCGATTTTGTGATAATGATTTACTTGTCAAGTTCCACAATTGAGATGAAAATATGTAAGATTGGTTTTCAGAGGGTAGTAACCGCCATAGAAAGTGAATATTTATTATTGTATATCTAAAAAACTATTCAACCGATTTTTGGCCACATTCATTTTGAGTATGAATAATTAGTCAGAAATGATATATGTTATGTTTATATTATCAAAAATTAATTTCATTAAAACTTCAGATCGACGATTTTGAATATATGTGCTCGGTATGTCTTTTAAGTAGACAAACAAGAAAATTAATTAAAACTTTTCGTTCATTTCAGCTTTTAAATTTTACACAGTCCATGTTATTATTTTTGGTATATCATCATTTATCAATTTAATTTTTTTGGCTAAATACATTTCATTTCTATGAATATATTTTCATCACCCTCGAGACATTTGTGAAAAAAATAAATAAATAAAATGCAACAAAAAATTATGTTTAATATACAACTGTAACAGAGCAGAAATAAAGAAAACATAGCTGAAATAGCCTTCACCTCTTTTTTGCAATATTGCCTGCAAAACACACACACACATATAAACCCAAATATTTTAACATTTACACATAAACCACTACAATAACTAAACCACACACAGTTAAAAATTCGATCGTACCTTCAAAATACAACATTCACGTAGGCTTTAATAGAAACCACCACAAGTAAACTAAATATTACTATACATATTTTTAAATAGTAGGTATTTTTTGGATTAAACTTGTTCATATATGAACGAGTAGACACCCATACTTATATATGTAAATATAACTATAGCAAAGGCAAACTTAATAAGTCTCTATAATAATTCCAAAATTTATAAAATATTACACAAATTACGCAATGCTAAAAGAAAAAATGACCTCAATAAAACGAAAATGTAACAGTTGTCCAAACTCGCAGGATTTTTCAAAGTTTTCATAGTCTCTTGATGTTAAAATTTTTCTGAGCTCTTTTTTTCAATATAATTTGAAATAAAAAATATTTAAATTGCTTAATCCAAATGTTATAATCTATTTCTGTTATTTTATAGAGTGCCACTCCCTTGCCACTCCCTTTTTACGTCCATTTTTGTTATAATATTGTATACTTTATTTGACTTATTCTTATGTCTAAACTACTGAACTTATTAAAATGAAACATGGCACATATGTATATCCTTGAAGGAAGTACTGACTGGATGCAACGCTCATTTCTTTATTATTTCTTTTTTTGTTAAAAACGTGTAAAAATTCGGATCATAATAAGAAAATAATATATATTGATTTCTCAGTAAATGCAGTCCTCATTAAGAGGAGTATTTTTAACTTAGTTACATAACAAGACTTTATTTTTGAATGATTATGAAAAACATTTTATTGCAAATAGCATTAAGAACAATATATATACTAACGTGTAAGAAATTGTAATTTCATTGGCTATTAAATAAATAAATAAAATAAATCTTCATCCGTTACCAATTTCTCTTCTATGTCTCTATAAACAGGGAATGCTATTTATAAATATATTAGAGTCGATTACAAAAAGTGTTCTAATTCTAAGCAAAGATGAATCTAAGGCCATAAAAGGAATTCAATTAGAGGAAAATATATTAGACTATGTTGGGAAAACCGAACGAATCCACTTCATTAGTAGTCAAAATTTCTAATAGTAAGACGTATAACGAACTTGAAACATGATACAGTCCCCCAAAATAAATTTGATTCTTACTTATTAAAACCTAAGAAAAAGCATACCTACCACCTTTAATTTTATTTGTACTTCCATAATTTAGAATTTTAATTATAGGAGAGGTGGTTGGTAAATTGAGGGGATCACGCAAATTTTTGTTTTTCGGGCCTACCCTTGAAAATGTACGAAATCTCGTTGCGGTGTATGTATTTCATTAAGAGATATCAGCAGAAAAGTATGAACTAGAATTAAATAAGACAATAATTATACTCTAAACCACTATAAATCGATGGGATATTTTGCGGTTGTGCTGCTATTTGTAATGCACAGAAAAAATTGTCGACCCCTACCTTAAAGTATGCCAATCGACACTTAAAAAATTTCTGAGTCGATTTAACGAACAGTCTGTTTGGATGGCTGACTGTTTTTCAGCCCACGTAAACCTTGTCACAAAGTACACACACACACACACACACATATATATATATATATATATATATATATATTTTCAATTTTATGTAATCGTAATTGAAAAAATTGCAATTACAATTACTTGTAATTGAAAATTGTCAACTGCAATTATATGTAAAGTAATTAAATTTACCATGTTCTGCATTAAAAACTGTTCACTATTTATTTAACTAGAATATTTGAAAGCAAACTTTTAGAATTTAATATTTTTTAGCTGCTACGTATTAATTGCTATATATATGTATATATAGGTTAAAATGTAAAATAAAATTAATAATTAAAAATACTATACATAATTATTAAATATTAACCCCCGTATTCATTTTAGAGACAAAATTTGTATGAAAATTTTATTTTAAAATACATTTTAAATTTAAAAGAGTTTATTCTGCAAAATTTTATATTTGGTTTAATTTTTATTTTACATAATAAAAATATTAAAAAAAAAAATTAGATTTAATCTGATAAAAAATGGACTACAAGTTATATCGGATTGATGTGGCGTTTATTAAGATTTGGTCACTAAATAATAATATAATAAATAATGCTAATTAGTTATTCATTTTAATAGTTTTTTCAACCATGTTATATATTTTTCCTTCATTGACATTTTTTTTTTTTTTTGCTAGACATATCCTTCATCAGAAATCAAAATTTTGCACAGACAATTGTAATTACTTACATAAGACACATACAAAATTTCATCGAATTTCAACAGTTTCTGCGGATTTTATTCAATTTTTCACTTCTAGGATATATGACAGCTATGGGTATCCTAAAAATAAAATCTGTAAATTTGGAAACGTTTCAAACCTTTCTATTTCAGTAACTAGCTCGCCACTTCAAGAAAAAAAAAATATTATAATATATGAGATCTATCACCATAAACCTTTCTTAAAATAAAGTTTATATTGCTGACATTCTTTTTGGTATGAAGATAGTAGTATATATTATTCAACAAATAACTTTAACATATAATTGTTGGGAATTAAAAAATTTTGCAATATTTTAAAATGGTAGCTGTCCTTGGATAAAAAATATAATTTTGAGGAAAACTTATTCAATTGTTCCCCATTCGTAAAATATTTTCCCAAATAATAAAACTTATTTTTATTTAAATATTTAATATACAGTATTAGACGGTATGGAGGAAAAAAGACTCAAAAATTTATTGTTTCTGATCAAAGTATCGCTGATGAAAAATTGACTAATTTAGTTTTTGTTTCCAGATATTTGATTGAGAGTTAATTTAGGATTCTGTCTGTTCCAAATTCGTTAGCGAAAGCTTCCTACAAAAGAAAGAAATGTAATTATTTTATCTGTGTCGAGTTGAACTCAACAAATTTGATCCTGCAATTTTAAAATTGCAGGTAACATTTTTACTAAAATTATTTAATAAAAATATGCTTATAATCTATTAAATTACTGTGCAAATGTTTGTAATTAAAATATATTTACAGAAAATTAGTACCATTATGGCGGAAAAAATATGTTTTATTTTTATGATTCAACTTCGTTATATTATTTACCATAAAATATTTTATAACACGTTCAAATTTACTCATAACAGGTTTCATATTAATCTTAGTATGATCAGTCATTACTTGTTCATTAATTAATTTTATTTATTTTATTTACACATGTCTTCGAAGATAATACAAGATACTTTTTATTAACTAATAGTTAATCTAATACTGCTTGAATCACACCATCATACACCATTCAAGTATAAACTAAATGAGAATTACAATGTAGTTGGAAAACAAATATTAAAAACAAAATGTATTAAAAAACAAACACGTCATGTGTTTTCCAATCACATTTGTAAAAAGCATACGTATTATATTTATTTGTGGCATCCTAGCAAGCACTTTTTGGTTCTCGGTAATGGCAACTACTTATTAAAGTAGTTTCTTGGTAATAAGGCATCATTATTATTTGCCTACTCCATATTACATAAATAAGTACCCAATAGTATAATAGCAGAGTAATATTGCAATCACGTGGATTAACAACTGCTGTTAGTTTTTTTTTTTTTTTAACAAAATGTCTAAAAAGATTTTTTATACTAAAAAAGTTTTTGTCACTTCGAAAATAAAGAGCGAGATGGTGTATTGAAAACTAATGGTTAATTTGTGTCCAAGTTCAAATCTCACTGACGGCAAAATTTTTTGTTGTTTCTTTTCTATTTTTATAATCGTTTAAGTACATATTTTTGAGCATCCCTAAAGTCTAAAAATAACTACACGAACAATATTAAGTTATTTGTTTCCAAAAATAAACCTGTTTGCTTACCAGGAAAGCAAAGTTTTTGCTGGGATTCTATTGTTATGGAAATAATAATATTAATACGGTTTAAAAACAATATATCATTTAAGGACAAGGAAAAATATTGGTAATGTTTTAATTTTTTAATATTTGTAGAAATAATGATATTTTTCATATAAATAAAATTTTGTTTATGGTAAAAATATTCAACAACATAAAATGTTTGTAGTCAACTATATTAAAATTTTTATTTAACGTAAACATTGAATGATAACACTGAAACAAAAAATTCTTACAATGAACACAGTATTATTAAAATTAATGAAAATTTACAAATAGAACATAATATTGTTGCAGTGACAATGTCGTAGCCATGCTTTTTCTCTGAGTGTAGACAGTAAACATTGGTTTTAATTCTTAACAAAATCGTGTTGATATATTTGAATACATAATTTCTAAATATTCTATTAATTTTTTATAGAATTACACATATATATATATAAATTTAATTCAAATTATTGCCATCAGAATCTCCATATTATTACATTTTTGTCGACTCTCTAACGCTCTCTTAGCCATAGTGTATTACAATAACTTTTACAACTCAAAACAATTCTGTTTAAGCAACATGACTGAGCTTTTTAATTTACTTTTTTATCGTGTTCAACAAAAACTGGTGAAGAATTGATATAAAGGAAAAGGGAAAATCCTGTGATGTTGATGTTGTTGATATTTCTTTTCACATACATTTACCAAATTAAAAATTCATTGTATGTAATTTCTTTGAGTGGCACGTGAAAGCAACACAAACGCAGTCAATCATTCATTACTCACATAAACCCTCATACTTATGTATGTATACTAGGATGGCCCCGTTTGTATGGAGAGAAAATATGATATCGATGTTCCCAGCTCAAATGAAGATTTATTTCATTTTAAGATAACTTTTCTTTAAATTTTCATCCTGATATTATCCTTTCGTGAGCAAGATCAAAATGAAAAAAGGTCCTTTTTTCGGGTGTTTCCGATTCCAAAGAAACAATATGAAAATTTGGTGTCGTAAGAAAGGCCTTTGGAATAGGTCCAAGTGAGGCCGAAATTTTGCAATTTTTCACAAAAAATTTGTATATTTGAATTACTTACACATAAATATTAAAAAAAATACGACCAAAATAATACAACATAATAATTAATTTTAAGTGAAATACCCACAAAAATTATGCTAAGAAGTGAATTGGTTTACAATTTGTTACTGTGTGTTACTTGTAACAGGTAATAATTGTAAACAAATACCGTTATTATCTTAAATTTTTTGGGTACTTCACTTAAACTTAATTTATTTCGTTGTTTGTTAATAGAATTATAAAGTTTTATATATCATTAAAAAGGTTATAAAAAATACGCTTATCTTGATGCTAAATTTTATTATTTCATTTCTCTTCATATAGATACATTTGTATATGAAGAAAAATATGTTTCAAAAAAATCGAATAAAATTCAAACAAGGTCGAATTTTAAAAAATGGAAAAAACCATTTCGGAAAATCCATTTTGTAAAGAGACTAAAAATGTTGCAAATGTACCACCCTAAAATTAAAGATCGATATGTTTTAAACTAATCCCCAAAGTATATCGGTTTAATTATTTCGTTTACGTATGATAGTCAATATATAATATGAAAAAAAAATTTGAAATTATTTTTCATTCTCACGAAGTTAAAATTTTAGTAAAATTTTTATGATTTTATTTTAAATTCTATTTAAATGAAGTTTGAATATTTTGGACATTTTCCATCGCATTTTATATCATTGGGATGGTCTCATTCAATACTATTGATGTATGTATTTATTTAACCCTTTGGTTGCACAAGTAATATTTTGTGATTTTCGGTCTATAATTGGTTGAGTTAATTTTTGAGTTAAATAATTTGTTAATTTAGGAAATAAATGTCACGTAAAAACTATAAATTCGTTTAAAATAGTGACTAAATTTAAAAAATTTCAAAAAAATTAATTCTATTATTATGGCGGTTTTAAAGGAACTTATTATATTTTTCATGAATTCATCTATATTTAAATGAAATAAATTTTTCCATGGACCTGATTTGCAAAAATTGCTAATTTTAAGCTTTCGAAAACTAAATGCATAAAATATACTCTCTTGCTGTTAAAGAGCTAATTGCGTGTAATCTTCTATAAAATTAGGATAGACCACCCCAATATATGTCGAAAAATATTCGAAATATATAAAATTATATGTTTGAATAAAGAAAATATGACAAAAAACATTCGTAAAATCTTAATCTTCAGCGACTGAAGAGAGACACAGCAATTATTTAAATGAATATTCCAATCCTTAGTATGCCACTATTACAACTTTAAGTAAATTTTCTTTTAAGGAAAATTTTGATAATGATATTGAAAAAAATACTTATTTTTAGAGATGTTTTGAAAATGGTCCAGCTCACATAAATGGAAACATATAAGTACATACCAATCTTCTTTTCTAGCAACTTTTTTTCGTGAGGCTCTTTAATGTTTATACGAGTACTTGAACAAAAAGTAAAGAATTACAAATTATATTCTGGTGTTCATTAATGATTCCAATTAAAAATTTAAAGTGTATTTTAAGTTCAAATATAATATAAAGTTTAATTCAACATACTACGAATTGGATTTCATTAAATTTGTAATTTTATGAAGTAGGTGGAGTCTGAAAATTAAATTATGCAATAAAAATAGACAAAATTTTATAAATTTGTTAAAACAAGATACAAGTTCTATTTAAATTATAAATGTAACTTAAATTGTGTAAGTTTTCATAAAACCCTTAATAATATGAACGTATTTTTAAGTTATAAGGTTTATGCTAATTTGTTTTCTACAATTTGCTCACAATTTTTTATATGTTTTTCTTACGTTTAGTAAACGCTGCTGTATCTAAAAAACAACAAAACAACCACACACTCACTATATCTCTGCCTCATTTACACGCCTGATATCAAAAGCGCCACAGCTACAGTTGCAGCTAAAAAAATGGGAACCGGCCATTATTTTTGGGCGATATTCTATTTTGCCAGTTTATGTAGTGCATCACTGTAAGTACAAATTTCACATTTTATCTTTAGTGAAGAGTAAAGAAAATTGTTTGTATTTCAAGTACAAAATTTTATGCAAATGTTAATAATTTCTTAAAAAAAAAAAAAAAAAAAAAAAAAATACCAACAGTGCTTTATATTTTAAACACTCTCCGAAAATATTCTTTCAAATTAACAAAGAACTAAATTATAATTTTAGTAAAATAATATATTTTTTTTAATTTTTGTCGGATTGGACATTTTGGAATTATTGCATATTTACAAAAACAATAAATAAGCATATCTAAAATGTATTAACAATCAATCAGTCAGTCAATCAACTAACAAAATCTTAATTGTCAATATTCATTTAAAATATAAATGAATGAAATGCTTAAATGCCACTAAATAATTGCCTTTTCACAACAAAAGAACACTTTATTTCACAATATAAACACACTTCACTTACTAACTCATTTACAATGAGAGATATGCTTAATTTCTTTATGATAAGTGCGGCAGTATAATATTTCCCAAAACAAAAAAAAAAATATAATAATAATAATTTAAAACAAATACAATAAACATTTACATCCATAATTGGCAGCCTTTTATTCATTTATATTATTAAGTTTCTAAAAATTTTTTATATTTAATTTTTTAATTAACAAAGCTTTCTGTACATACAAACAAAACGAAATACCCTCAACCTAAAACTATGCTAACGAATTTTAAATTATATTAGTGTGCTATTCAGTGTTGCCAGTGTAACATTTTTAAGGCTAAATCTAGCCCTTTTATTTCGCTTTTAGCCTCAAAATTTTCGTTTTAGCTTTTAGCTATTTTTAGCCTTTTTTCGTTCTCAAAATTGCCTTAAAGAGGCTAAAATTTTAGTACTTCAACAAAGAAAAAAAAATAAGTTCTGACTTTTACTATTTTATTTGTACAGAATAACCTATTTAAGCATTTTTGTGAATTAATTCGCACAAAAAAAATCGAGACTATTTATATTTAACTAAAATGTTTGTCTGTGGCGCTTCAATCTCCAATTAAAATATAACTTAGCTACTTTTATTAACTTATTTAATTATTATAGGTAATTATTTTTTATTAAACTTCATTAACCACAGAAAATATTTATGAATATAATTTAAAAAATTCTTATAAAAGATCACAGACAAATTTGAAGTTGATTAATCAAAAAGGAATTAAAATTCAAAAATGACGAGAAATCACTCCAAAATATTGGATCATTTTTCATATGAAATACCATATGAAAACCCAAATTTATATGGAAATTTTGTAGGCGATTTTTTACTAGATTACTTTGCTACCAGCCGTTTTATGTTCTATTTATAAATTTATTACAATATCTTCAAAAAAAAATATATATCAAAAACTAATGAGAAAAAATTTTATATATTTTTAATAAATAATATAATATTAATAAATAATATAAAATAATAAATATAAAATTTTCCGCAAATTATATTTATATAATTTGCCTTTTCTTAGACTATTCACAAATGAGTTCCATTCATTTAGTCTGTCTAATTCAGGAATAAATCGATGCTTTCTTGTAAGAACCCATAATTTTCATTTTCGATGAATTTCCTAAGCTTTCCTAAGCTATTTTCAACCAAATATTATTTTCTCATTTCATAGAAACAATTTGTAAGTGATGATAATAACTTGCATCTGCGTTACTTACTACAGTGGGATAAACAAAGAATTGTTTTAAAACAATATATTAAAAATACCTGTCAATAAAGTTAAAAATTATGATTTCTTAAGAAATTTTTTGTTTAGAAGAAGATATTTTTTGCAAAAATTAAAATAAAAAAAAATTTCAATAGAATAGAATATTATGTCTACTATTGAGACAATATTCGACCCATTTTTTAAATTAAAATTTCGATTAAAAATTCATCACTTTCGATTTATCCTAGACGTTGGTAGAATGCAATTCTCAATCAAATGTTTTCCTAACCAGCCTTACATCTTGAAATAGGTAAGAAATGTATTAATAAAATTTGTAGAAAAAAATAAATGAATTCACGTTTTTTACGTTTTTGTTAAAAAAAAATAAAATTTTCAAACCTTACTTTGGAATATATTGAAAATTATAAGATATCCAAAAGCATTTTTCACTCCTGTACTATGGAAATGATGCACGAAAGAAAAATAAAGTCAAAGCAAAAAATCTAAAATTCAAGCTTAAATGTTTTTTTTTTTTTTTACTGTAAGAGACAATTTAGGTGTTTCTGTTGTATCTCGCCAAACTTTTTTTGTAGAAGTTACGAGCTGAAATCTGACCCTTTAGCTCATACCGTATTATAACAGAGTGATTTCAAGATAATTTTTCTAAAATCCTAAGTCGTCTTCCACAACTTTCTTATACATTTCAATTCAATCCAGACAGCAGTTTAGGAGAATATCAATTTGTTTGCGATCGAAATTTCCTTGTGTAATATTTAAGAAAGATCATGTTCCATTCTTTATAATAATATTGTCAAAAAATATTAAAATGTTACCAACTGATTTAAAACGGTAAAGGACATTTAAAAATTTGAGAAAATATTATTTTGAAAATAATATTTGCTATTAAATTAAACCCGTAACCAAGCACATTTTAAACAGTTAAAATTTAGGTTGGAGGTAATAGTACAATATCGCCTTTATTATTTTTCACCTTTCCAAATTTATTTTTTTACTCACCAAAACCAAATACTTTATGAGAAAAAGAAGAAAAACACTTATTATACGTTCGTACCTATCATAATTTCAGAGCTAATAATGCCAAAATAAATTTCCGAGAAAAGGAGAAAAAAGTCTTAGATCAAATTTTAGGTGCAGGCAAATATGATGCAAGAATACGACCATCCGGTATTAATGGAACGGGTAAGAATCTTAAAACATTTTATTTTGCTTAAGTTACCAAAAAAAAAAAAGAAAAAAAAAATTATTTCAAATACTTTTCTTTTAAATAGAATTAAGTTTAAGAGAACTTTAATAGCTAAAAAAATATTTTTGGAAAATTTAATACGTTTACTTAAAATTATTTTCTTTATAATTTTATATATAATTTTTATTAATTTATATTTTATCTTATTTATATTGTGATAACTCAACTAACATTGTAAATATCGGTTAAAAAAATTAATTTAAGTATAAAAACAAATATAAAAATAAAATAATGTTCAAGAACTAAATTATTTAATTTATTTTTAGAAACAAATTAACAAAAACAACTATAAGATTAACTAGCATACTCATCTTTATCATTGATTATTTATTTTAAACAAAATTTAGTTTCTAGGCAAATTATACAATTTAGGTAGTTAAAAAAAATATTATTACGAGATTATAAATAAATCATTTATTAATTATGTATTAATTATGCAAACAGTAATAAAAACAATCTCAAAATTAGTTATAATTTAATCATTAATACTGAACATTCTTTATTTATATTTTATATTATTACAATAACAACTACTATATATTATGTATTTATATACATAATCACTATGTATATTATATACATACTCGTATATAACATTGATATAAAAAACTATAAAAAAATTAAAAAAATCAAACAAAAAATGTAAAATTTTTCAAAATCAAAAAATATACCAACTTACATACATACAGATGGTCCCGCTATAGTCAGAATCAATCTTTTTGTACGAAGTATTATGACGATTAGTGACATTAAAATGGTAAGTTTCTCAGTAAACATTACAAACCAAACCAAAAAAAATCAAATAATACAAAAAATCTAAAAAAAGAAAAAAAAAACAGTTGTCACAATCAAAACAATTTCTTAGTTATATATTTTTTTTTTCAAATTAAGGGTCAGTTTCTTATGGGACAGTTTAAACGTAGTTTAATTAAAGTTTAAGTAAACTTTAAAGAAATTCAACAATTGTCACCACGGCATGATTTCACCACACTTTCGTTTTGTTGTTTTTATTTTGATGACGACTTAACGTTGGCAATACTTAACGGTTGTTTTATTGGCTGACAAAATGCTAGATATGAAAGCTTTTGCTAAGGCAAGACATTTTTAGGCTTTTTAATTGTCAATATTTCAGGGGATAAGGATTTCCATGGAGGCAATCTATAAAGGATTTTAATTTCTTATCGTATGTTCCGAAAAATGTTTGAATTTTAATTCTAATAGTTATACAGCGCTCTCAGATTTTTATTTTAATGACGATTGATTGACCTTAACAACTTGCCATATATGAAATTTAAAGCCTTCTTTGTTAAAATTTAGTGGTATTATCGTTGTTTTTCGAAATTTTTACATATGGAAAATTATATGCCTTTAGAGTAAATTTACTATTTTCAAATGAACATTTCTAGGAATATTATCTATTTATTTAGACATACAATTAATTATAAAATCTAGTACAAAAGTTTTAAATGATATGTTTAAATGATATGTTTAAATGATATGTACGAAATCGTTATTATGCAGTAAACTCAATTGTTTAGAAACCTGTTTTTACAGGATTACTTTCATACATCGACTTCGACCGTTATCGATGTCAATAGTGTGTCAAATGATGTTTTCTTTAAAGATGACTTGATGTTTAATCCCATAAGAGGCTGAATACTCTTAATTTTATCATAACTTGTTGGATTCATATTTCCTAATTCATTCATTATTAGAAAAATTTGTATTGGAATGAATTAATAGTAGCCAAATTAAATATTGGATAGATAATTTGTCTAAAAAAAATATAGTAACTCAATAATTATATGCTTATAAAGTTGTGCCTTTTGATATTTCTTTTCAACTTGTAATAGCTCGAAAATAAGACAGTATGAATGGTTGGTTTAGATCTTGTTTTATTTTGAGAATTTTTTTTCTAAATTTCTTAGTTTTATTTATCAGATTTCAGCTCTACTTAACTTGTTGCTAAAACAGATTTCGCTCACTTAGTAAATCCAGTCTTCACACACTATCTTATTTGGTAAAAATGTGCTACCATTTGTTTTAGAAAAAAGAGTTATTTCAACAAACAGAATCAAATAAAAAGCATTTAAATGTCATCTGTGATTTAGGTTTTTCATGTTAAAGGAAAGAAATGTGGTACATATTACTTAGTGGTTATGTAATTTTCGTTGAATATTGTATTAGAAAAATATAAGCTAACTTTCTTCTGTATACACATGACGAAAAAAATCTATTCGTAATATAAACGAAAACTTAAATATTTATTACGAAATATTTATTGATTTTGCACCAAGAAAAGATAGTGTAATATAAACGTAAGTTCTTAATATTGATTTACTTATTATTTTTCTTTACGAATTCTGAAAAATGACAATAATAAAAAATAAAATGTAAAAAAATATTGTTGAACTACGAGAATCATACAATTACGAAATGAGGATATTTTTAATTTCGCCCATATAATCATTTAAATAACTTTTAGCATTAATTAAGGTTAATTATTTTTGTCAATTGCAGTTTTAAAATTTTTGAAGAAAAGGTAATTTTGAAAAGTGTGGTCTAGTGACGTTTTTTTAGGGAGCTAGTGAAAACCTTGGACGGTATTACTGTAGAAATTTATTTATCTCAAGTTTTTATCCATTAATGCTACGAAATATTTTTCGTAAAATGTCTCATAGATTTTTTTTTTTTTTTTTGGTGTATAAATATCTCTTTTTCGCTGGATGATTTTAAATAAGTTTCATTTTAAAGTTACCTGTCCCATTGATTTTAAATCTTGAATAAATAATAATATTCAGTTATAATCTTGGTATTGAAAAGAACATCTTTCAGTTGGATAGTGACAACTGATTCGATTTGCATTTTTAACGTTTCGCTTTTTTTATCATTTCACTCGAATTGACTTTAAGAGACATTATGGCATTTAACTGACGACATGTTGTATTCATGTCTTGACTAAGTAAAAGCTTCATATAAAATCAAAAAATTAAAAAAAGAACAGAAAACAACAGCCGAATTCATAATGAAAATTTTGCCACTAAAAGAAAAAAATAAAATCATTGACTTAGGGCTTATTCGACAACAACAACAATAATTCATTCATTATCAATGCTAATCTGAAATATAATCTTAAAAATTCCAACACTTGGCTCACTCTTGACTAAATTCTGACATTTAACCTAAAAAAATGAAAAACATAAGGTTTCATTCGTTCATTAAAACAATCATAAAGGATCACAATTAGAGTTGATTTTAACTATAACCGGGATGTTTTTAGTCAAAAGACAGTCAATATTTGAATAAACTGTTGGCTAACGAGTGGCTAAGTCTAAAATCTTAAACAGAATGAAATAAAAGACTTAATACAAAAAAAAAAAAAAAAATCTAAAATAAAACGAATATTTTAGTTAGCCACTCCCAAAGGAATATACGCTGAAATGAGAAAGGTATAAGGAGAGGCTAACTTTTTATTATGAATATGGCTGCAGTAATGTTGAATTTATGAAATAAGGATTCAACATATTTATAAAAATAAAACTATTTATATAAAATAATTAATTGAATAAAATATTAATTATTTTAAATAACCATTGTACAAAAAAAAAAATAATATTATAAAAAAAATATATATTAAATAATAAATAATATTGCCAATTTGTAGAAGTTGTAGTGAAATTTTAATTGTAGTAACAATTTTATTTAAACTCACACTAAACTTTAGATTAACTAAAGTTTAGCCAATACCCACCATTTGAATTATTTAATTGAATTCCTTAATCTTATTACTATTATTACTACTTAATACTTACTATTACTACCATTATTATTAATATTATAATCAATATTCAATCAATCAAATAAAAAACTGACCCTTAAAAGAAAATCCAAACAAATCTATCAATAATCTATTCATTTTATTTACCCCCCATATTATATTTTTACAATGTACCTACGATAAACAATATAAACCTGTAATTTCACAAAATCCCTACAAAAATTGTATTCCGTTTTTTTTTTTTTTTTTTCTTTCAAAAAACTGAACTCAAATCAAAATCCATGCATTCATTACCAATTGCAAAATTATTTAATTAATAAATATTTTAAATTGACCTAACAAAGTTGTTTGTCAAAAATTCCATAAAAATAATACCTAAAGTTCAAAAATAACTAAAACTTAACTTAAATCATTTAACAATATTCAACTACATCTACTACTATTTTCTTAGATACGCAAGTAATTATTTAAACAAAATCAAATAAATAAATTTCATTTAAACTGTAGTGAATTCTTTCCATTTCATAATAAAATATAGAAAGTTTTCTTGCATTGAAAATACTAAAACATTTTTATATAAAAATACATTCAGCCAACAAATAAATCCTTGCATTTATTCCACAAAAAAAATCTCAGTTTTAATCACTCTGCAACAAAAGTACTCGTATGTTCTCGTATTAGAAAAATCATAAAAGTTCTTTAAATAATCATTTTGTCTTGTCTTTTTTCTTAATATTTAAAATTAAAATGCTAATGCCAATAATGATAAATAATGATTAAAAGCTAAAACTTATACAAATGTCTGCTATAATGTAGAGTCTACATGAGAGATTTTTCTATCATAACAAGTATCAAAACATCGGCAGTGCTACTGCAGTTTGTTGATATCAGTATATGGCTGAACACGTAGATAAAATTTTGTTATAATAATTCACTTTTTTTTCATTTTTCTTAGAGATATGTTGTCAAAATTTGATGGTAAATTTTTTTATTTTTGAAACAAATAATAAATTAACTGAGATTTCCATGAAGAATTGCTCTTCTTATTTAAAAACAAAATAAATGTAAAAAAAGACAAAAAATTGCAATTAAAATGATGATGGCATCAAACAAATTTGTCTTCGTTTGAGCTCTAACAGTTATATCATAACACTGCAACACTATAAATAAATTTAGTCTACACCTTATAAATTCTTATCATGGTAAGAATTTGAGAAGAAGAATTTTCATGATAGAAAAATCTCTCGTATAGACCCCACGTTAACAATTCAATAATATAAATAAATTTGATCTACACGTGGTAAATTCTTATCAAGATAACAATTTGACGTTTGTCATGATAGAAAAATCTCTCATGTAGACCCTACGCAATGTATTATTTGATTTCTCAATTGTATCCCGTCTGCAATACTGCAGCACTTATCTTATATGTTCATATGTAGTAATGAAAAATACATACATTTATAGATTGCATGTCTTACTAATTTGAACATAATAAATAATCTTACTGTAATAAAGGCATGTTATTTTTTAAGAATTTAATATTTTCTAACCTTTTTTTATACTAAAAATATAATACATATATGAGATGTAAACCGTTTATAGGTTAAGTAAATTTCCTAAAATTACTCAAAAAGTACTAAGATGAATTCAAATCTTTCGTCCAAGGACGCTTAGGTAGAAAAGTCCATTTTCTAAAAACTTTACATATTTTCGAAAGTTCTCTAATATTTTGAAAGCTTTAAAGAAGAGTAAAATCTCACAATTTAGACAAATCATATAGACCACTACTTAATTGTGAATAAATTTGGCATTTATGGATTAGTATTAATTATAACTCGTTGTATTTGTAACATAAACAGCTTTTAAGTGAAAAAGGAGAATTTTTAGTCGTTTACCATTTCTTACGAAAAAGAAATTTTATTTTGGAAGAATCATTTTTTTCTCCTAAAAAAAAGTTTAATATCTCCGAAACTGTTAATCAGATTAAAAAAATTATCGTTTCGAGATGTGTTGCAATATATGGCGCAACCTCATTAATTTGCTATATAACGGTTTTCCTCGAGACTATGGTCAACTCAAAAAAGTAATTTATAAGCTTAGAACTCCATGATTATGAGTGTCCATTTACATTGAATGAAAAATTCGATATCATAGAAAAAAAATTTTATCACCCTGTGCAATTTTTTTATTATATTGAAAATTTAGAACTTTGTTTAAATTAATAACCAGTAGAATATATATATATATATATATATGCATATATATATAATAATTTGTTATTATATAAGTACAATTTGACAGACATTTAAGATTATTTAAAGAACCTAAATATTTCAAATCCTTCATATTGACTAATCGGCCCATCATCTCTCCTCTTTAGACATTAAAAATACACAATTTAGATAAAATTAAAAAAACAAGATAAAATAATGTTCCAGTTTCTTATTGTTAATGTTATTTTCTTAAATTAAAAAAATAAAGAAAAGAAATAAATAAGCAAAAATTGTTATGAACTTTTATAATTTTCTCTTTTTTTAATAATAGATTATATGTTATATAAAAAAAACAAATATATTTAACAAAACTTATTTTTATCTTCCATTATTTGCTATTTCTTGTTTAATTTTAAATTAGTTCTATATTACAAAAAAAAAAAAAAAAAAAAAAAGTACCAACTACATCCCTTTAAACCAGCCAATGAAATAATATTTAAATTTTATTTTTCCCTTAATTTACTTTTAGTTCTATTTTTAATTTTTAATAATTTCTTATTTTATTTAGATTTATTTTCAATAAAAACACTTGCATATATTGCGTAAGATTTTGAGAAATAAAAAGTAACACTTGAAAAATGCACTCAATTTGAAATATTTTGTCCCAGTGTGTAACAAATAAATTAAAAACAAATAACGAACTCAAATTATTTGAAGTTCCAATTTAAACAGAAAAATCCTTCATTTTACTAAGTATTTTTAGTAAAGAAAATAAATATCTAATTAAAAAAATATATCAAATAAACTAAAGAAATAACGCATGTTTTTTTAGTCTATTTAAAATTTATTTTGAAATATTTTATAGTATTATTTAATATTTTTTTTTTCAATCATTTTCATTTTTATATTTTGAATTATTATTATTATTTTTTTTTTTTTTTTGATTATTGTTTGTTATTTAAATGTTTCCTTTTAATTAATTTTTAAAATATCATAACATTTTATAAAATAATAATTACGAAGTAACAATAATCAGTTAAATTTTTATAAAAAAAAAAAAAGATTTTCATAAATTTTTCTTGGGTTAGTTTTTAAGGTCTTTTCTAAGGTTTGAGATTAATACCTCTCTTTTCTTTTGTTTCTTAACATTTCCCTGTACATTAATTAAATAGTGGGCAAAAGTATAGCACATTCCTAATATGAGTTTATTACTAGAACTTAGATATAAATTAGTTCAAATTACTATTTGTTTTTCAGCACGAAGGAGTGCAAAAATTAAAAAATAAGAATATGTAATAATAATTACCATTGACTAAAATCATCATAGTATATGAGATGAGTTATTAGTATGGAGTAAGAATTTAACATAAAATTGGATAATAATATTTTGACAAAAATCTTAGGATATTATGGTATCAAAATGTTTCTACAAATTTACCAAACTTTCCAGACTGTATACGTAAATATGAAAATGCAAATTCTTACTGAACTGTAATATCTTCTCGCCTTCAAAAACCGGATTTTTTCACTGAACTAGTCAATTGCACTTCTGACAGAAATTATTACAAAAAAAACAAAGTCATTTGATTTCTTATGTATAAGAAAATTGTATGTATAAGAAATAAAAAAAGTTTCACATGTATTTTCGAAGAGATGAAATAAAGAAAATAGGAGAAATTTATTATTTTATATGGAGTTAGACAGTTTAACAAATCAAAACAAATACTCAGCTGGCCTAATGATATCACTTTATTAAATGCGCCTTGGATATGAGTTTCAGATTTTGATTAAGAACTCTCTTATTATTTTGTGCTATAATTTTGTCCACTATTTTTTTTTTAATGTACTGGTATATAAACATAATGAATTTTTAGTTTAGGTCTTTATAAAATAATAAATAAAATATTTTAAGTATATTTGCAATTCTATTTGCAGCATTTAAAACAATTATAACTAGAACAGGTTGAAGCTGAAAAAAGTTACAAATAAAATTATTTTAATCGACATAATTTCTTCTAATTTATTAGTTATATAGTTTCGATAAAAATAAAAAAAGATGAAGTTATATAAATCATTTTGTTTTTCTTTCTACACGTCTAACTACTTATTTGTTTTTGTATTGTCTATCATTGTCTTAATTATTACTTGTTATACATACAGATGGTCCAGCCGTTGTGCGCGTCAACATTTTCGTAAGAAGTATTTCAAAAATCGATGATGTTACTATGGTAAGTGCGCGTTGGATAATGTATCGCATTTCAAAAAGACAAAATGATGTTTAGGATAAAAAAAATAATAATAATAAAACGAACGAAGTAAAATAATATTTGTGTGGCCTTCCACTCTCTAATTCTATATATTATTCTCTGAAATCTGTCAGTCACTTTCTTAAATTATCAAAGATAGGCTTAGACCCTGACCCTTATAGACCACACAGGATACATTATCTTTCAGTTGACCTAATGGTAAAATGTAAAGGGCTATTTAAGGTTTTTGTTTTCTAATTTTTCAACAAAACAAAAAATGCAACAACTATTTAAAACAAGAAAACTTATGGGATCCATTTCCCAAAATATATACATTCTTTTTGAATTTTTTTAATATTTTACAAAATTTTAATTGTAAATAAATAATATTTTATTACAATTCTCCTTAAATTATTATTACAAACTTAAAATATTTAATAAAAAAAAAGATAGAAATTGTACATTTACCAAAATGAAAAACAAAATATACAAATTCTTCTGTGAATGCGCAGTGATCGATCATTTTATTTAATACTTCCAAACTTCTTTGAGTTTATTTACCTTTTATTCGATTTTTTCATCTTAAATAAACGTAAATTAAAAACGAATCAAAATATATATATTTTCTTTCCTCTTTTAATATCTTTCTTTGTCTATTCTTTAATATTAAATATCGTTAATAATATAATACAGACAAATATTTTATTATTATATTTATTACAACAAACACAATAAAAATAATTTTAAACGTGATCTGAAATTTATTTAAATTTAATAATTTAGCGGTAATTTTATTTACAAAAAAAAAAAAAACCAAAAGAAAAAAAATCATTATAAAAAATAATAATAATAAAAAATAAAATTTAGTGTTAATTTATCTACAAACACAAGGGAACGTACAATTTTTAAACGAAAAAGTATTTACACTGAAATAAAAATAAAAAGATACTATCGGAAGATTTGGTACAACGAATACACATATGTATTTGTATTTAAGATACTATTTTCTTTTCGAAAAACGATTACTTAAAACATTTTAACTATATTGATGTGGTTAATATTTTTTTTTGAAACGTTAAATAAATTTATAATAATAATACATACACGTATATTCATTTTTAGTTGTATCCTTTTTATGATTTTATTTAATTTTTTATTAGTAATTTTAAATTTTTAAATTAAAAATTCTATTATTTTGAATATGAGAGTAATTTGTAGACATTTCTGTTCTACATAGAGAATTATGCTTTAGAGCATAATACAAAGCAAACAACCAAAATAAACAAAATATGCTAAAATATTCTCATAAAAATAAAATATGTAAATGTATACTCTTAATAGTAAAATATAAAGAAATATGCTTGTAGTAAGACTGAAATACATATTGTTTCAAATAAGTATTTTACATAAAATTGATGCAAAATATATTTATAAGAGTCAAATACTTATGCTCGAAGAAATAAATTTTCCAATTACTCAAAATACAACAAAAATATGATACTTTATACTTTAAATTGCGCTTATTATTATTGTACAATTAATATTAAATAGATCCTTAACTGAAGTAAAGAAATTCCTTACTATTAAATATTTTCTTAAGTAATATTTTAGGACTCTTCTGATGGCATAGACTTAAAGTAAGGTTTGAATATAAGGGAAAAATTCCAATTGTTTTAAAACTTTATCTATGTTTTTAAATTTAATTTTTTTAAAAAGGTAGATAGAAACCTTTAAAAAAATACTTTTAAATAGTTTTTGATAAATTAATAAGTAAAAGTAATGCTATTTCCAAAAAAAAAATAGAAAAAATCGAAATAAATATATCATATGCTAAAAACTAAATAAAAAAATGTGGTTTAATTATATCGGACCTTTATTGCCCATTTGTCAGGATCACTGACTTTTTATCTTTCATCCGAGGCGCTTCAAAAAATGCATTTCCTTTAAGAAAACATGCTACAGTTAAACATTGGACTGTATTTAATTTACTATCATATTCATTTAATGTTATTAAAAATTATTTTAAATTAGTTTCCAAATTTTTAATTTTATTTAATAATAAAAACATAAAATGATTAGTACATATAGTTTGTTATTGGCAGCATAAAATTATAATTTCAAAATTTGTTATTTGATATAATTATTATTATTTAAAAATAAAACGAGAATGAATCTGTAAAATATAATTTATTTCTTTATATATTATAAAATGTCGTTTGGATCTCTATTCTTCTTTCTCTCATTCTTATTCTTAACTCTCAGTCTTTAACTAAATCTGTGTTATTATGTCTAAATTATTTAATAAAATATTTTTATATTAAAAAATTAATTAATTATTAATATAATAAACTAATATTTATATACATATCAGATAACAAAAACAAAAAATAGAGTATGCAAATAATAATATTAAAAATAAACCAACTGTGATTTGATGTTAAACACAATAAAATTTTATTTAAAATTATATTTATTCATATAATTTTTAATTTTATTTTTTCCAATTAATCTATTAAATAAAAAAGAACAAACCAAAGAAAATAAGAAAAAATATATTAATGTGCTTTAGACGTAATTCTAGCTACAAAAATAAATAATAACCAAATTTATTTTATTTTTTCTTTTCATATTTAGTTATCAATTAGCTTTTACTCTTTTTTATACGATTTATAAAAAATTTCACCCTAAAACCAGAACTTCGTTAAAAAAAAGATAAAAGAAATAGTTAAATAAATTGAAAATGTGTGGCATGCATTTTTCAATTTTATAAAAAAAAATAACAAATTAAAAACAAATTATTAATTTTAATTATAATTTTTTATAATTATTTTTAAATTTTAATTTTGTTTTTAATTTAATGAGATCCATACAGACATTTTTTCTACACAAAATTATTTTCCGTTTCCCTTTTTAAGTTTATATTTTTGTATGATTTCAACTTCCATTACGTTCATATGTCATCACAAAAATCTACTCGTATAATTCGTAATAATTTCATGCAAATCAATTTATGAAAATTACTTACCAAATAGCTTATGTCTTAATATTAATTTAGCTTTAAGCAGGTAATTTTATTTATGAGAATTTTAAGTCTTAATATTTTATTAAACTAACCAAAGTATAATTAAGAAAAAACTTTTTCTTTTAATTTTAACTGAACTAAATTTATAATTTTTTAAATTTTTTTTATTAATGAAAAAAACTAATTTTCTAATTCTTCTCTAAAATCGAATATTATGGATCTTTAACATTATACATATCTACTAAATTATGATGTTATATAAGAAAAAAAACTTTATTTCTAAATCCCCTAATTTTTATAGAAAATTTACCCACGTATGTCTATGTCAACATGTTCCTACGGTCAATTTCAAAGATCGACGATTACAAAATGGTGAGTGAGTTTCGCTAAAATTTTTAACAAAATTTCTTTATACAAAATAAATTTGTAACCGGTACTAACTGCAAATAACCAATTATTTAATTAACTAATTAATTGAAAAAAGCGTTTACTACGATGCTTATTAAATCCTTAAGCTTTTTCCACATTCAGTGAAACTCTTCCTGTGTCACAAAATACAACACTGCTTTTTAGTAAGACAACGCTGTTTCTTTATTCGTTTGTTACTAATAAATTTCATAAAACGTTGCGACTTTTAGGAAAGGGTTTTAATTACAAAAAAAAGAACGAACGAAATGTCACTTTATTCTAACAAATGTCAGATCAGTGTAAATTACGCTAAAGCGTGCTTTTCCTTTTTTCATTATTTAATGTTTTTTTATTGTTTTCACTGTACATTTTTATTGAGATCAAGGTGATCATGATATATGTCATAATCTTTATTATATTGAGGCATATTTTGTGGAGTTTACTATAAAATATATATGTTTAAAAAATTGATATACATAGTTTAATTGATTGGTGGACTTTTCCAAAATCTTATAGATGCCAACTAAAACTATTAAATGTTATGACAATTATCTGCGATTACCCAAATTATTACCCTACATCATATCGAAGTATAATATTATATATTTTTTCTAATGGTTTGAATATGTACTAGATTAATTAAGCGGTCAGAGAAAAAATAAAATAATATACAGAACAATATACATAGATAGAAAATAGTGTATTTCAAGAATTGTATGCTATTAGTAGTTCCTTCTCGCTGATGAAGCCGTTATGAAATGTAAATAAATGTAAACAAATATTCGAATTCCTTGCTCAGTATTTGGTTTCATAATTTTCTATATAAAAATGGATTAAATCGCATATAATATAACCTCTATTAAATGCGATTAAGTTAGCTCCTATATAATCCATATAAGAACTATGCCTCGTCTCGAACTAGTATGAAATAAATGGGAATCACATATTAACTTATGTTACATATTTACGGAAAGGCTCATATAGCGAATATTCCAAACTAAGGATCAATCGGCTAAAGTAATTGACACGACTTTCTTCATTCGTCATAAAATTTTTATCTCTTGGAGAATGGCAACTAAACAATTTCTCTGGATATGCCTTATGTAAAAGCTAATAAAAATTACAGACCAGCACTAAAAATATTATCTCTATTTTAACATAGGCGTTCTTAAGATGTTCTTAAAAGTTCTTAAAATTCGGACATGGCATTATAATAAATCAACAGACAATTTTAGGTAGTAAGTTGTTGCCACTAAACCTTATCTACTACTTTAATATGATGTAGAGTAATTCAAAAGCATTTTTTATTTAATTGAATCAACAAATTGTTTTTTTTTATGTTACTCTTTGTCTCTACTCCTCTATCTGTCACTGTCTCTGTATCTATTTCTATAAATATTTTATTATAATTACAATTATAATTATTGTTAAAGTTTCATTGTGAATTATTTTTAAATATTAATATGTTTACATATAAATTATAAATAATTATGTTCTTCTATCTAAACTATAAATAAAAAAATAAAAAATATTTATATTTTATTTTATTATATTATTATACATAATGAAACATTGATTTGTTTGACATTTAATCGTATATATATGTATATATATATATATATATATATATATATATATATATATGAGAACATAATAATGACAATGATGATGTTTATTATTTTGATAATGATGATGATTATATTGATAATGAACATTTTATAATGAAATGTATTTGTATAAAATGAAATAAATAAAATAAAATAAACAATAATAAATTTTAAAACCATAATCGTATCTATATATTATATCCAACATACATATACATATAAATATAATAAAAATAAATCAACATAAATATGTATTATAATATATTTATTGTAAAGTGACAACAACAAAATATAATTAATAAAATTATATACATAAATATGTGTGTTTAAGTTTGAAATTTTCATAAACGTCTAGTTTTGAACTTTCTGTTATTTTTTTTTAAATTTTGTCCAAATTTTTTTAATTTTCTGTCTAATGATGGTTTTAAAATTAATTTTATAACACAAAATAAATAATATAAAAACAAAAAACTAAAACTCGATTGTATTAAAGAACGCCTACATAAATGTCTATATGGATTATTATAATTACCTTTTTTTCTTCTTTTTTTTAAACTTCATTTGTCCTCTAAATATTTTTATGACGTAAATAAATTTCGTTTATTTATTTTTATTTTTTTGTACAAATTTATTAAGTAATTTTTGTTTGTAATTTGGTATTTTCTTTCGAGTTCACTTGCTTTAGCTTTCAATGATATAAATATATATGATTTTTTTACACTATGAAATTGGCAAATTTAAGGTTTGTTTAATTTTATTTATATCTTTGAATTTGAATTTATGAAATACAAACAAATGATGGGTGAATAGTTTAAGATTTAATAGAATAGTTTTAAGATTTACGTAGATATTTTATTTTTATTGTTAAAGTGGTATTTACACTCGTTATAAATAACAGTTATTACAAACATGGACATATGCGGCCCTAAAGCAAATTTCTTAATATATAAAAGTTTTGAAAAATTCATATTCCTAAACAGGTTAATACAGAAATAAAATTACACAATTAAAATTTGATAATTTCGTTTAGAAAATAATTATATTAAAATAAACATTTTTAAATTTTTAACTAAATATACATTCGATAACTGTATATTTTTAAAAATACAATGTGTTTTTGCTAAAACACACGCTTTGGATACATTAGAAATTTTATTGGGAAAGTTATAAAATGAGGTAAAAACATATGAGGCATTTAGTGAAACTGTGATAGCCATTCTGAGCAAACCTTTTTGTGTTGAGCGGAAAAATATTTTTTTTAAATATTTTTTTTTTTTTTAATTGCGTCTTTGCTGAAATGGCTACTTTGTGCTTTTCTAATGATAGGAAGAAATCTTTTCCAACGATATTCATTCACGTATATTTCAACTTTTTAGACAGCGTTTATAATTTCGAAAAAAATTAATCTCAATAATTTTCGTCCTCTCTTTTGCCTCCACATATTTTTCTAGCAAACATATTTGGTTTTTTTAACTTTTGTTATAAAAGATTCAGAGCAATTCAAGGAAAGAGCAAATTCGCATTATTTTATCTGCGGTCCTACAGTCTGAAAATCCGGCGACCAGGTTTCTTTTCAATGATCATGAAATAGTAAAAGAAATGCCTTAAAGTATGCTTTCATATTTTCACATTTATATTTAAAAAAATAATCAAAATTTTTTTCTAAACCGCAAAAAAGTAAACTTAAAATTAAACTCCCACTGATCACATAACCTTCGAGAACAACAATTACAACATTTTGTTCGCAACTTAAAATTAAAAGCTGATTTCATATTTAAAGTTATGTTTTGTTTTGAATTTAACTATATACCAAATATTAAAAAAATAAAATAATATTAAATTATATTTTAAAGTTGATTAGCAATATAAACAATTAAAAACTTCAACCTCCGGCGACAGTTAGAATATATTAATGGTCCCAGAGGAAGTTATCAAAATTTTTTCTCTCAATAATGTTAGTTTATCTGTTGTTCAAATCCACATTTTTTAGGTCAAAGTTTACTAAATTAATTTGCAAGAAAATAAATTAATCATTTAGATAAATATTCAATTTAGCAAATATCTTTGGAAAAGTAGAAAATTTACTTACTGCTTTTCTAAAACTTGAATAATATTTTATACGAAAAAATTCTTGAAATTAAACTAACATCATAAACTTTAAAGAACAATAATTTTCAACCGATCGATATGAACTATGACTCAAGAATGACATGCACAAACAAGAAAATATGTTGCGTTTTGATTAAAGTAACAAAATATTAAGAAATTAAAAAAAGTAGATAATTTCTCGAGATTTTATCGAAAAAATTTAATATAGCGGTAATCGATATTTTAAGAGTTCTCGAAAATACCTAGAACCTGTACTATTGAGAAATTATCGAGTAAGTTGCTGCACTGAATCATTGCAATGCTTTTATTTCCAACTAAAAAACGTCAAAACATACATAAAAAATTATTGTGTGTATATACAAACAACAAGTACTGCCCTTCCAGCATTTGGAGGAGAGTTTTTCATCCATCCACTAAAATGTGTCTTTTTTGACACTCATGTATATTCGAAAGTAGAATATATACAAATTTGCAATAATAAAATACATTAGTACAATAATAAAGTACATTAGCACGTCATAATTTCGCTCAGTAAATGTATAAATTTCAAAATGATCAATGTTGTTGCTTAATGTGTTGAATAAAAAATGTGTTAATATAAACAAATTTTAATTACTGATTTTTATTTTTAAATATTTCATATTTAAGCTTAAGTTACAGTGAGTTATTTATTTACGAGTAGTTTAAAATTATAATGAGTTATTTCAGTGTTTTTAAATATAAGGTAAGCTTTTAACTCAATCATAATTAAAAATATTTACTAGAAATACTCCAACTGAATTAATAAATAATAAGGTTGTTAAACAAAAGCAATTATATTTCGATACTTTCTTGATGTACTTTGATACACTTCTAAATGATAGTATTCCGACACCCAAAGAATGTACTAAATAGTGTCATCCAAAAAGTAATAGAACTGCGGCACATTTCTTCCCGAACGGGGACTCTTCTTAACATAAGAAAATGATATGATATTCGACTGTTATTAACTAAATGAGGTGTCGCTTTAGTTCAAATTTAGGTCCCAAACTAACATTTTGCATGTAATTAGTGTTTTAATTCACGCGATATATAAAAATTCTGGTCCCAAAATGTAATTTTGTACCCATTCTTAACCTTGTTTTACACGTTTTTTAAATTACGTGTACAAACAACAACTACTGCATGCTTATACAAAAAACAACAACATGAAAGTCATTGCAATGCTTTTTATATATGTTTATGTGTGTATATTTAAATAATAAATTTTTCAACTTTTTGTTGTTTATGGACCGATTTGGTTAATTAAAAAAAAATTTAATAGTTGGTGAGAATAATTACAAATATAAACAAGTTAACGGTACTAATTTATTTTATGTATAGCAAAAGTAATAAGAATTAAAGTGTGCACCAATTTTCGTGCACAGTCCTTATTTTTAGATATAGTTACCTTGTGCGCCAACATTTAAAAGAAATTTCTAAACAATAATATGATTTTGTGGAATACAACTAGAATTTTTCATGGGAAATCCCGTAACGTAAAGAAATATCTAAATATATTAAGTAGTTTCTGAGTCCTTCGTGATTTTTTTTATAATTGATGGAAATTAAAATATTTCTTTCTGCTTATTTTTTTATTGTGGTCAAAAATAATATATTGCAAAAGTACTAGTAAGTAGTAATGTCCATAAAATGTCTGAAATCCTCAAACAACAATTTGTATTTTTAAATCAACAGTGAAAACGTGTGCCCAATTAAAACTATTAACTGTATATGGATTTTTTATCAAATAAATTAAAAATTAAAGCGGTACAATTATACAACAACTGAATGTGATGTAAATTAATTTTTGAGCTCAGGTTTTCCTTAGCTATATATAAATAGTCTAGCATAAAAATGTAAGGGACTTAATTATATAGTTGTATGAGAAAAACGATTATTTACAGAAATGAGTTACAAACCTGAAAAGAATAAGTATTCTGACATCTGTCAAATTTTTTGGGGCTTTCTTCACAAAAAGCTAACTTCCGTAAAAATATCGAGGGATCGAATTATTATATAATATTTGTATAATAAAATGTATTCATTTAATTCTCAGAATGCAAATATTTTAAAAAGGACTGAACTATTTTATCGTTTTATGATTAATTAGTTTATTTTAAGATTTTGTATTCGTCATTTAACTGAATTATTTTATAAACATTTTTAAATTTTTAATTATCTGTTTTTGGCGGGAATTCCCAGGAAAAGAAAAACCCTAAATACAACATAAATATTAGGTGTGGAAATTAATACGATATTTCCACAATAATAGTTCTTTTGCCACGTGATAGTAATTTATTACTTACAAATTGTGATGGGTTATTCTCAGTTTGTAATGTATTACTAGGTCATAAAGAACCCCATGATTTAGACCAATCCGTAAATATATATTTGCAAAACAATGCAATATTTAATATGCTGAAGTTAGTTTTGCTGTGGGCTCATTTTTGATTACAACTACTTTTAATAATCTGTACCATTTTTAACAACGTTTGAATCTATTTTTACTTCCATTTTTATACAAATCTGCTGTAAGAACAATATTCGACATTGATGCCCCAACAGATATATGGAGCAGAAATTTGGAACCCTAGTTGCTATATACGGTATATCTACAGTGATATGGAAAAATAATTTTCGTTAGATTTTTAAAGTAAACTCCTTATATACCACGTTTGGAAATTTGTTGTAGAAATATTCGACTATGAACTAACAAAATAAAATTTATATGTACTTAATTAATTTGTTTCTAATGGGGTTTTTTTTTAATTTTTGAATTACTATATTTGATGCTTACGTGCTCACCTTTGAATAACGTACTTCTCTAAAAATCTTGCATTAAAAAATTTTTTTGATAAAAAAATGTATATTAAATGGTAAAATTATGTTAACGGAGTTGCTTTTGGACATTACCAAAGAATTAAAAACCGTTGCGACCGGCGAAAAGTCTTCTAATAAGAAAATAATTTTTCATAAAGTCCATTTTTGGAAAAAAAAAATAAAAAATACAAATAGTTTACATAATTCAACTCTTCTATAAAAAGAAATCTTACAAAAATATTTTTAAATTACAATAAATTTACATGTTTAAAATTTTTAGTGAAATAATTAAAAAAATATTATGGTACTGGTCCGGACCATAATAAATATAAGTGCACTGAATACGCAAACAAAATTGAAAAATCTTAACACATTTATAACCAGACAGTTAAAATTTGAAAATTTTCATAAAATACAATTAAATATAATGATTTTTTTACCTAAAATTGCATATGTTTGTGTGAATTTGCCACTTTAAAAAGTTATTGCAATAATAGAATAGATATTCAATGATTTTTATAAATATTTACAAAACAAACATTAAAATTAAAATCTAGATATTTAATTAAGTTTATGTATTATGTAAATTTTAGAACCATTTCCTATCTTAAAATATAAAACTATAATTTTTATAAAAAAAAATGCTTTTAACAAGTTCCCGATACTTGATCCAACGCGCACTTTTAAATAAACAAAAATGTATATGTATATGAAATTTTTATAATTTTAAAATACTTTTATTAAAAAATTTATTTCTTTTAATTCATAACCTTAATTATAAATCACAGCTTAAGCGTAGTTTACACATTATTTATTTATTTACGTATACACTTGTGTAAAAAATACCCAGCAACATTCCTTTAAATCAGAATATCGAAAAAGGCCATACACTAACATTTTCTGAAGCATTTTTTTTTTCAACAAACGAAAACCTACATAATTATTTAATTTTATTTTTAAACAAAATATATATGTAAATTGACATAAAATTAAAAAATATATTATTTGTAAAATTAATATAATGCTCTTAATTACTTAAATATCAGCTGGACAAAAATACCAAACGTCCGCTTTGAAATTGTTTTATTGAATTTAGCTCTGAAGTTTGTTCCAAAAATCTTTCAACTTGTTTGTTCCAAAAATCTTTCAATTTTTTCCAACATTGTTATAGAGTGAATTTGTATATAAAATTTATGCAGAATCATCCGCAATGAAAATCAGTTAACAACAGAACAAACTACTTTAGAAGTTGTATGTGAATTTGTAATTGATACTAAATAAATCAAGTCCAGTTTTTAACAATGTTGATTATTCCAATACTTTCTCGAAGGTTCTTCGGATAAAATTTCAGTAATCTATGGTTCAAATTCAGTAACTCGATTTTGTCCATTGGAGAAAGTACTTTTTTCAAAAAATTAACTCATTAGCTAAGGAAATAGTTATACGCATATTTTTTTATCTGTAAGTTTGAAGTCATATAAATAGAAATCATGCATAATGCAAGCTTAAGCCAAATTAAGTTTAAACTTCAAATTATTTAGTTTTTGTTTTCACAAGATATTCTGCAGAATCAAATAATTCCAACTGGCAACAGGTTACTGAAGTTTAAGTTATGAGGGCAAACTCTGCAAACCCTTCACGATCATAACACAATAAATATATAAATAACATGAAGAACAGTGTTGACAGCAAAAAAAAAAAAAAAATAGAATTTAAAAAATATTAATAAGATAAAAATAGATTTTCAGTTCCAAAACATTGAAAAATTGTTTTTTAGTAATTATGGTCCCTAATAAAGCAGTTAAAAAATGTTCACAAGAATTCATAAAAAAGTTTCCCATGGGGAAAAGTACTTTTTTCCATAAAAAGGGAAAAATGACGATTTTTTTAGACCTATTTCGATAAAAAAAAACCTATTTTGAACGTTTTTTCGAGCTAAATGTACGAGACCCACGATATTCAGTCGCTGGAACTGAAGACCAATTTAAAAATTTTTTAGGTATTTTTTTGTATGTATAATAAAAATAATTATTAAAAATATGTAGAGATGATTTTGAATTTTTTTTTTATTCAATTTACTTTTTTTATAAACAAAATAATTTTTAGCCGGTTTTAATTTGTAACTATATATATGATATTAAGTAAAATATTTACAAAAATATTAAAATTAATTTATTATATATTTTTGTATACATCATATTAAAAATCCTTAAAATTTAAGCATCACTAGGAAAATCATCCATCCACAATTCAAATCAATCAAAAAATAAATATTGTTTATTTATCTTTCTATATTTTTCTTTGTTTAAATAATAAAAAATTCAAGTTCTTTTGTTAACAAAATTACAATAAAATTATAAATATGATTTTATAAAAATTCTTAAAAGAAAAAATAATAATAATAATAAATGCTTACCACACAGGCAATCACAACGTGTTAAAATTTTAAAAAGTAACCATACACTGCAAAAAAAATGTAAATTTTAAAGATAAACCAACAGTTAAAAAAATACAGATAAACAGTTTATATACTTGAAGAAATACTGTATGTAGAACAAAAGAGACTTTTTTTCTCGTTTATTCTTTATTTTAATACACTTAACACTAAAATTGTACTTGTATTGTAAAAAATAAAAAAGAAATAAAAAATAAAAAATAAAAAATAAAAAATAGCTTATATTGTAAGTAAGTTCTTGTTTAAATAAACAAAATATTATTAAATAATTCAAAACAGTTTAGGAGCACCTGAATCATCCAATTTTTTAGTTTATTCTTAAATTTAGTTTGAATTTTCAATTTTCTTTTTTTTTTTATAAAGTCTAAGTTAAGATTTATTTTAATTTTATTTAAAGTATTTTTTTTAATTATGTAAATAAATGGAAAAATAATCAAAACAAAATAAAAACATGCCACTCAACTTAGAAACATTTATTTAATATTAAAATCTCATGTTAAATAAATAGATTCGATGTAAAATCTATTTAATAAGGATTAGATTTCAATAATAAGAAAATTATCTTTCCTAATTGAAGATGCAAAACTCTTCAAATTACTTACTTAAATATATAAAGATAACTGATTTTTTTAATTCTAAAAGATAACTAGCTTTTTTCATCAAATTTTATTTGAACTGAAACCGTAAATAAACGTCCAGGTATTGTTTTTTATAAATATATTTTCGTTTATTTGATTTAAACTCTTTCATAATATATTTTGAAGTTTCTTTTCGTTAGCTGAATAATTTATTTATTATTTTTTTAATTTTATTCAAGTTTATTTTAGTTTATATTTATTTCGATTAATTTATTTGGGTTTTGTATAAACTCAAATATTTTTCTTAAGTTTTTTTTTTTTAAATTAAGGCATGATAATTTGCTTGTATTTTTCTATAATTAAAGTTTAATGCATGAAAATATTTAAAAATTTTTAATAATTAAATAATTTAGTTTTGTTTAATTTTGTTTTATAGGTTACTAGCAAAATAAAAGAGGAAGTATACTTTTAGAAAATAAAAAAATAATTCCTTTAACAGATAATATCTGCTGATTTTATCGATGTTCAGTATTTTCCAAAAAATTTTTACATTCCGAGGACTTCCTAAAAAATGTTTAAATTTAGCTAATTGCTTCGTAAATTTCATAGCCTTCAACTGAAATATGAAAATTCTCTCATCAGTAATTTCAGTCATTGTACAATAAATCTACATGTCTTTCTAAAAATTAAACACTTAAGTTCTCATAGCCAGACATTTTGGACCAATTTATGTTTTACTTAAGGTACGTTGACACTAGTCAAATATTTGATCAAAATGACGTAACCACTATATAAAATATTTTTTTATTTTTCTTTTTTAATGGGAAAATATTTTTTACGTATCACTAATCATAGCTGAAATTTTATCGAATTTTGTTTGACGCTGTGTTCTCTTACAAAACATTTGCAAGATCAAACAACGGCAAACAATATTTTTGTAAAATTAGTGGTCACGCAGTATTGCTCAAATATTTGCCAAATGTAGTTTTAGGTACTAAAATTCGTTGCAATAATGGATTACACTCCAATTCATTTAGAGAAAATACTATTATTGTATAGCGTCTGAATAACATATTTTCTAATTGAAGAATATTATGTGTAAGAGCGAAATATTCCTCTTTCCATCTGGCTAGACGGTCCATTAAACCTTGTGCGCAAGATTTTGAATATAAATTTATTAAATTTAGTGCATGAGATTTTCTTATTATGAAGCTGGTTCTCAGCAAAAAAATAACTGAAAAAGAGCAGAAAAAGTCATGATCTGAACATTATGTTGTCATTGAAAGAAATTACTTAGTGCTGAAAAAGCGCTGCAGAATTTATTTTTTAATCCATGGTTGCCACTAGCAGGATGTTCTTCTTTCATGCTTATTGTTCAATGCTTTTGAAGTACTTCTATTAAAAATATATTTATAAAATTTTTTAATAAAAATAAAAATACTTTTTAGTTTGTGAAATTTTTATTTTCCTATAAATAATTCATGTTTTTTCCTACTAAAATACATTTTTTTCACTTTCTTGGAAGTAATTTTTATTAACTTCTACAAAAGCGCAAATATGCACTTAGTTCACTTTGGAAGTGGTGAAAAAGGTTTTTTTTTTTTTTGCTGGGTTGTGAACAATTGACTAATTCAGCGAGGCCCTGCACATATGTGCATAAATATTTGTACCTATTTATTGCATGAAGATATTTCCACAATTTATCATAGCTTCCACTTAAAAACATAAAAAATAAGTTTATAACAATTTTAATATAATTTGTAATTTTTTCAAATTACTTTTAGGCGCCCCTTTGAATAATATTTTGACTTATTTGATTTATAATCTAAAATTTGCTTTTTTATAATTTTACGTTATATTTTATTTACAATTATATATTTTACAATTTCGATAATAATTTAAAAATTGAATACCGAAAGCTCTATTATACTAATTATTATTATACTAATTTTGTATATATATATATATATATATATATATATATTATGTTTTTTTCTGTTATTAATTTTTCACTTTTTTTTTTTTTGCCCATAAGTATGCAATGATCCATTGCAAATTGCAAAAAAGGAATCAGGCAGTGAATGAAAATATTATTATGAAGAAGCTTGTAAAATTGTGCTTTTGCATGCAATTTTAACTTAAACATACGTAAATTTAAATGTAATATATGTTATATGTAAATATGTATTGTATATTATAATGTATGTATTTATTTTTATGTATTTAAATGTTATACATATATTAAATAACTACTCACTCAAATGTATGTGCCTTATGTGCTCGTTTATTTATTGAATGCTTACTTCCTTTTCCAGTGCTTATTTTTTAATTTGACTGCTTTATATTATTGAAACTACTCATATTTTTTGAAATTAAAATGAATGAAATATTCAATGCTTAATGCTTTTTAAATTATTCTTTCTTATATATATAATTCAATTTTTTTTAATTAAAGTTGTTGCCATGCGCTTTTTGGAATGCTTTAAACCAACCAACAAAATAAAAATCTTAAAACATTTTCTTTAAAAAAAAAACAATATAAATGCGACATTATTTCAAACCAAACTAATTTTTAACCAAATATATAAATTAAATCAGACCAAAAACCCCTCCATGCTAAAAACCAAATATTTATAACAAAACAAAAATTTCTATAGACCACAAAATTTCTCAGCCTCATTTATCAAAAACAACTACAACAAAAACCTTCCCATTTTTATATGGAATTTGAGAAGAACTTGAATCGGTTACAAACAAAAAATCGCAACATCAGTTTCAAAAACCAAAATTAAAATTTCCAATAACAAACAAAAAAAAAAAAAAAAAAAACAAAATCCATTAACGAAAAAAATCGAAAAATCACTAAAAATTTTGTCTAAATCCCCTTTTCCAAAACTGCAAAATAAAAACGCTAAAATGATTCGATCTAATTTATCACAAAAATCCCATTAACAACTAGAAAAAAAAACATTCTTATTAATCATAAATGCAATATTAAAAACCCTTTAAAATCACACTGAAACATTTTTACTAATCGTTTATTTTTTTCTTAAATTTAATTAATCATCATCGATCTATGATAAAACAACTACAACAAATAAAAACAGGAATACAGTGTACAGCTGACATTCCGTGAACAATGGACGGATGAACGTTTGAAATTTGATGATATTCAAGGTAATTAAAGAAAATTTGATAAAAAATAAAATATTTATAAACTTGTATATTAAAAATACAATTAGTTTTATTTCAAGTGTTTCCGTTGTTATACATACTTTTTGCAAAAGTTTATAAATTGTAAAAATTAAAAATAACATTTTCAAAAGGATATTTTTAAAATTTTTGTGCTGCAACATTTAAATTAAAAATTTTATGATATTGCAGTAATTTTTAGCAATATCATAATATTTTTAATTTGAAATAATATTCATAAATATTTTTCTTTTTTAATGTGTATGTGTCAGATTTTCTCTTAAAAGGACTTGAGAGTTTCGAATCAAGTCCTTTTTGGAGGAAATTTGACGTCCTTGGCATGTATCGATTTTTCATTTGCGAAAATTGAGAATTCGGAAAATAAAAAAACAAATTCGTTTTCAGTGACCACAAATCTATCAAATTCGATTACTTAAAACTTCATCAAGTTATAAAACAAAATTGTTAGCCGTCATTTTGATTTTATCTTTTTTTATTGCTGAATCGTGATTAGTGCCCTCAAAAACCTTCTATTTGAACAAACTGAGGGATCGTGGCCCTCCGAATTCGGAAAATCTGAAAACAAATTCATATTTAGGGACCACAAATGTTTCATCTTTCGTAGGGAAGCAAAAAAATTTTTATATTTTCTGGATCCTTATAAGAAATGATACCGATAGGTCGATGTCCGTCTGTCCTCCCATACGCCCGTCCGTCCTTCCCTTCATCCGTCTATTAGTTTAAATGGGGTTTATAATGCCCACGGATAATTGTCATATATAATATATATATGAAACGATCGGAAATCGTTTCGAAAATTTTACTATTGAAATTCAGCAAGTTTATAAATGGCGGTGTAAAAACCGGTTTTTTAAGGTTTTAAAAATCGTTTAAATGACGTTTGTGAAGCCTCCCGATAACATAGATATATGATATATAACGTATATCTTTTCTATTAGAAGATCAGAAATTCTTTCCAAACCTTCTTTATTGAAAGTCGGAAAAATCCGGTTCAAAAATAGCGGAGATATTTAAAAAAATGGATTTTTGACCGATATCCAAGTTCTAATTTAGCTACGAACTTGATTATTATGTAGATTGTTCACATATATATTTTGTTTTATGAGTACTGAAAAACAACTACAATAAACTAAGATCTATTTGGCTTTATCAACTTTTTGAAGCACTTCGTTCTTTCACAGAAAAATCTGACATTTTTTTAAGATTTTTTTTTTTATTGAAAAATAAACTAAGTATATATCATTCTTGCATAAATCTATCACAAATATTTTTTTTAATTTAATATTGTCTACATTTATAAAATATTTGTTCTGCACCGTGTGATTATATCTTCATTAAAAATGTGCAAACTTTTGTAAAATTCCAAAGTATTAAATTTGTTATTTACTAGCTATTACCGGTGCACTCCGTCACCCTATTTGATACGATAACTTATATTTACTTTATATGGGAGCTACTACTTCCCTGGACCTATTCACCTAATTCGAAATGTGATATGAAAATGACTTTTTTTAAGACTTTCACTCTAATAGTCCTTTTATGAGAAAATTTATATTTTCTTTGACCTATCCGTCCTATTTTCATTTCACCAATGCGATATCACTATAATATTTCCTTTGTTATGCCACAATGAATATTTGCTACAATCTCTGCTCCGTTCTATTTTAAACTAATCCTTTTGAGAGTTTTAAATATCAAGATACACCAAAACCTATAACATTCTACCCACTATCTGTGAGTCAAATTTGATATAATAGCTTCATTAACAACATGTCAAATTTAAACAATAGATTTTTTTTAAGTAGGCGTAAAATGTGGGTGTGACTTCCAGCCGAGATCTGATGGAGATATTCGTGTGTCAAATTTTGTGAAAATCAGTTTAGCCTTTTTTATAATATGTAAAAGGATTTATAAAATCTTAATTCTATTTCTACTTTATATGAAAATGCAAATAATTTTTTAAAGGTTTTAGTGCTCACATGGATATAGAATAGCTAAATATATTTGTAATTACATCCAACATTTCATTTTATAACGTATTTCATTTTCATATAACACATCCCAACACGGGAGAAGTGTACATGAGATTCGGTATAGTCGAATATAGCACTTTAACTTGATTATTACAGATTTGTAATGAGCGTCCCCAAAAATCTTGTATGTGATATATATTTTTACGTACACCAAGTATTATAATTGTGCCCAAAATCCACAAATCGTGACCCAGTGTTTTTTTTTTTTTTTTTTTGTTAATTTGTTCAGGAATAAATATTCTAAAGTATGTATATTCTAATATTTTAATTCTGCTGAGTCGTAAATTAGAATTAAGAAGTGTACCATCCAAATAGTATACTCCAATTTAATTGATGTTCCTTAGTTGTAAAAAATTAAAAAAGTACATACGAAATTAATTTATGGCAAATTGTTAAAGATAACATGTATAACTGAGGACAATGGGGCCTTATATATCTAACAAAAGCTACTAAATGAGTTGTGAGGAAAATATTAACACATACACGGAATTTCAACCAGTAACAAACTCTATTAAAACTCATAACTTAAATTAATAACTTAACATTAATTTTTCAGGTCGTCTCAAGTACTTAACATTGACAGAAGCTAATCGTGTTTGGATGCCTGATCTGTTCTTCTCCAATGAAAAAGAGGGCCATTTCCACAATATCATTATGCCAAATGTTTATATACGTATTTTTCCAAATGGTTCAGTTCTGTACAGTATTCGTATTTCTCTGACATTGGCATGTCCCATGAATTTGAAATTATATCCATTGGATCGTCAAATTTGTTCACTACGTATGGCCAGTTGTAAGTATAATCCGTACAGTCTCCTTCTTTTTATCTTTCTGTAAAATTTGTATCAAAATTAATAATTGACCTATCACTTCCCTAGATGGCTGGACTACAAATGATCTTGTCTTCCTGTGGAAAGAAGGTGATCCTGTGCAAGTAGTAAAGAATTTACATCTACCTCGCTTTACACTCGAAAAATTCTTGACTGATTACTGCAACAGTAAAACCAATACGGGTACGTTTATTTTATTCTATATTACTATTTCCTGTTCTTCTTATTTTATAGTCTTCTCTATTATTTTAAGAAATTATTAATTTTATTTTTATTCCTTAAGTTTTATTTGAAAGATTTCTCAAATCAATTTTATAATAACTCTGTTCAATGTTAGCCTTTTGTTCATTAACTTTAATTATTTGAATTAATTATTAAATATTAACACAATATGGAATTAATTATCATAATTATATCCTCTGTTTGATATTTAGTTTACGATTCACTTTTTTAATTTCATTAAAAGCTTTTTAAATTTTTCTAAAATTTAAATATGGTTTAATTAATTTGTTTTAACAAAATTTGCCTGTCTTTTGTTTAAATGTTTCCTTTAATTTTTTCTTAATAAATTTTTTATTTCGTTAAATAATAGCAAATATTTTGTATATTATCACCTTTTATTATTCATGAAAATAGAAAAAAAAAAAGAAAAAGTTGTTTGTTACATTTAAAACGTAAATTCTAGATCACCTACAGTAGAAACTCGATACTCGAAAATTTTTGTTTTAAATTTACTCTCGCTAGGAAAGAAAACTCATTTAAATGAAAAATATCTTTTCTGTAATTGGAATTTCAATTTGATTTTTTTTTTTTTTTTTTTTTTTTTTTGTCGAAATTCTACTGTAATTTAAAACACTCATCTACACATTTTTAAATTAACAAGCTAAATTGGCAGCATTTGTTGCTTTTTCTAAGCCAGCTGCATTAAATATTTAAAAATATTTTTAGTTTATTTATTAATTTTATTATCAATTATTTAATTTAAATATAAAATTTGCATGATGTTGATCTTAGAGCGTAAGTTAGTTTAAAAAACATAAGAGAATTTTAAAGCTATAATTTTTGTTTCCAAAAAAACAGAAACATTGAACTGTTTGTATGCGCAAGAGTAATTAATTCGTAAATATTATTTAACAAGTAAGAATTTTACATTTGATTTGACAATCTGCAACATTTTTTGTGTCACGCTTGTATAAAATTTCACTTTATTGGTCTCTTAGCTTAAATTGATCCTTGCATTATTTTTATGAAATTTCGTTGACACACATACCTTTTTTTGTGAAATATCGAAGGAAATGATTCCCCTCGAGCCCTACCGCACTTCCAACACACAGACGGACAATCGAACTGAGCTAAATCGTCTAAGGATTTCAAGAGGACTCAGACTATATTTAAACATGTTATACGCAGAGAAAAAAATGGTTACAGCATTATCACTACAACAATATTATGTTCTCATTCTTAATTTTAATAACTCTGTCTTCATGATAACACTGTTTTTATTTAAATTTTGTCATTTAATGTTCACACTAAATAAAGATTTTAATATGGTGGACTGTTTAAATTATATGTTTAAATATTTTTACCAGAAATAAAATTTTATTAATATGAAAAATATCATTACTTTTACAACCATTAAATATTTGCAGTATTTTTCCTTGTTCTTAAGCTATATTGGGTTTTTAAACCATATTAATATTATTATTCCCATAACAATAAAATGTTTCAAATAAATATAATACTTATCCTTCTCGTGAACTTAGTGGAAAAAATCAATGCTTGTTTTTTTAATATTTTTTGTTTTTAATATTTGTTTTCCAACTTCATTGTAATTCTCATTTAGTTCATATATGAATAAATATAAATAGACAAGTTTGGTTACACTCGGTGTGATTTAAGTAATATAAGTTATTGATTAACTATACCACAACTATATTTTTTCTCTGCGTGTACAATCTGCTTCTATTAGTGTTAGGAAATAATTTCGAAAATAAAAAAAATGATTCTTTTTGAGATGGTTTTGCCACTAGCACTCTCATTTAATTAGTCGCACATATGTAATTAACTTTTTGTGTTACTACATTTAAATAAAATTTTTTTATTATATTGCAGGGAATTTTAGCCTTCATTTGACACCCATATTGAGTTAATATAATCTTATTAAATATTTTATATATTTTTTTAAAATGATGAATCCTTCGAAACTTTTAAGTCCTTTTGAGAAAAAATTTGACATCCTGGAAAAAACTGAGCACGCAGTTTTATTATGGATATTCTCTATCTTCATGCATATCATAATTGGGGGGTAATGATTACATTTTCAATTAAATTACCTTAGATGTAATTATAATTATATATTTTCAATCATAATTAAAAGGTAATTGTAATTGCTATTTTTTCAATTACAATTTTCAATTTTCAATTATAATTACATGTAATTGTAAATAGCAATATTTAATTACATTTTAAATCCTTTAAAATTAAATCTTATATTATATTATTAAGAAAATTCAATATACGATTTTTATTTTAAGTAATTTTACTTATTTTTGACGTCAAACCATCGTTATTTTTTAAAACAACTTATTTATTGCGAAATCAATTTCTAATTGAAATTTTCAATTAGAATTACATGTAATTGTAATTGTACTGTTACAGGTAAATTGTAATTGTATACATATGTAACAGATAACTGAATGTAATCATTACCCCTTAAAGCCTGATATGAATAATGATTTTTTCATGTACATATGTACATGACTGTTGCAAGGCGTAATATATTGACATATTTAAAGATAATATTCAGAAAAAATTCAGAAATGAAATAAATAACTGTATTTATTTAGCATACAAAAATAATAGTAGATACATATTTTTATATTTCTCTTCTACGTTATATTTTAGACATAAATTTAATAATTATAAATCTATACATCGCTCATTTAAGAAACTAGGTTTTTAGAAATCGCATTCAAAGGTATCAAATGTCATTTAGCTTAATAGAAAAATTAACTTCAAATTATCTTCTCAAATGGTGGCAATAAAATATATTGGCCAGTCAACTGATTAGGTTCAAAATTTTCGTTACATTAAAACTCGTATTATTTTTAATATAAAAACGAAAGTTAAATTTTTTCATCTTAATTTGTAAAGTCTTTAATTCTAAGACATTTAGTAACAAAAAAATAATTAATTAATAATTATTACTTTTAACTTTTTTCCAACAAATGTATTTTTTAAGTTTTTTTTTTTTTTTCTTTTTTGAGTCATCTGAATAGGTTCCTTAAGAATAAAATCAGATTGCATCAAACAATGGTTGAATTCGGCCATAATTGTATACTTTCCTAATATTTTCAACAGTTTTCTGTAAGAACCTTTAAAAATAGGTCACGGAAAACAATTGCCAGATAAAGAAAAAGGAAAATTTATAAAGAATAGGCAATCCAGAATAAATCTAAGAAATATGGCGAAAAATAGTTGAGCGAAATCAACATTTTATCAGTAAATGCAGTACATTTAAAAAGACTAAAAATTAAAAAAGAAACCACTTCTAAATTCATTATTTGAAGAGATTAGAAAAGATTAGAGCAAAACATCTCTGTCATAAATTTAAAATCTTTTTAATTCCCTTTCAAATAGAATTTGAGATTATATCGAATAAGAAAGGTTATGCTCATTATTAATAATTTCCTAATAATATAACGAAAAATAAAATAAAGTATTTAATTATTACATAAATTTATTTTGCGTTTTGATATCTTAGAATGCAAAACCTTAGAAATTAAGATGAAACAAATTTAAATTTCCTTTTTTATATTAAAAATAATACAAATTTTAATGTAATGAAAAATCTGGAAGCTAATCAGTTTACTGAAAGTGTATGTTCACGATATTTTTGCAGAAGTAATGCAAATGTGTCGGGTACAAGGTATCAGATAGATAAAGGTATCAGATAGTTAAAGACAGTTAAAGGTAAGATAAACTAAAGTGAACAATAAAGTAAGCTTTATCTATTTTCGATTGTTACAACTTTATAATTTTGATAATACGGCAAGGCTAAAGCACGATTACTTTTGGTCAGTTAACGTAGTGGTAACATGAACAATTTGAACGTAACGGCAAGTAACAAATAAGGAAATTTTTAAAATAATTGATTTAAAACAAATTTAAAATCAGCGCAGAAAAAAATATAAATATAAACAGAAAAATTACTAAAAACTACATCAGAATGTTTTTATGTTTTTATTTATTTATTTTATAAAGCAAAAAATATGAAAGCTCTAAATGCATAAACCCTGCGATAAAAGTTAATGGTCAGATGTTATATTTTATCTTCAATCCTTTTTTTATTCAGTCGGTTACCTCTCAGGTAGTTCGGATTCTAATACTGATAGATGCGGGGTTGAAAATTCGCTTCCCTCGGGTATTATGCAAGCAGGATCGTTTATAATACTAGTACGATGATACGTAGGGATTCAATCGGTTACTTCTCAGGTAATTCTATTACTGGTATGTGCCGGCTTGAAGATTCGATTCCATTCGGTATTGTGCAGTATGCCGGAACGTTTATGATACTTAGAGATATCTTACGAATATTGATTTAAATAATACAATTTCTTAAAAATAGATTACAAAATTCAGACTTAATATAAAGAGAATAACAGACGATACAATTCGTTGTGTCAAAACCGATGACCGAAGTCACGGTGCCAAAATCGACAACGGAAGTTGCAGTGCCGAAACAGACGACCGAAGTTGCTGTCAGGGCTGTAAGATGTGGCGATTTTTCGCCAAACGTGGCGATTTTTAATTGATTTTGGCGATTGAATTTTCGTTTGTCGACATGGCGAATTTTTTGGCGATATATAACATGGTGGCGATTTGTTTGGCTAATTTTTATTATAAAAATTATTTATTGTAATAATTTCATAAACAAAACAAATAATTTCTATAAATTTAAAATTTTTTCTCTTTATATATTTTCCTCTTTATATATATAAAAGCTACGGTTCTAAAATTTGCTAAACAGGATTTATTTGGTTTTCAATAAAAACTAGTTAAAAATGATTTTTGATTTGTATGGAAAAACCAAAGAAATTTATATAGTTTTTTATTCAAAACCAAATAAAGCCAAAAACTAGTAGTTTTTGTTTGGTGTAAATGGCATATAAATAGGTAATTGTGGAGAAAAACTATTAAATTTTCATACTAGAAGTCGACTATTTTTAGTATTTGACTATTTAGCAAAATGAAGTGCTTTAAATAGCTTCAACTAAGTTTACGAAATTTTATCCCCAAAAAATATATTTTACAATAATTACGCATTAAATGTTTGATAATTTGTTTTCCATCATCTTTCAAATATATTAAGGATATTAATGATTTCGGTCACAATAATATTACAATTTATAAATTTAATAGAACCAATGTTGTTATACAATAATAGAATTATTATTTTAAAAAATATAATAAAGTGCAATAGACTTTAAAATTTGATGACCTAAAAAGGGGCTACGTCAGAAAAGTGTATTTGTATTTTTTTTTTTTTTTTTCAATTACACTGTGCTCGATGAGACTAATATTTTTAACTGAGACTAACTTTTTTTAATGCTGAATTTAGTGGTGTTAACTCGCTCTCATTTTAGAGACATTTCATTTTGAAAGGCTAAAACCAGTTTAGGGAAATTAAATTTTTAAATTAGCTAAAATTTAATAATTTACCCCCGTATTCACACAATTCACAAGTAACTTATAAATTTAAAATGTATTTTAAATTTAAAATTTTTTTGTGAATACGATGGTTAATATTTGATTTTAAACAATATAAACAATTAAGATTCGATTGAAGTGTACAATAATACATTTTTATTATCAAATATATTTTAAACGCTAATAAACAAAACTGACAAAAAATATCACTATAATTCTGTAAGCAAGTTAACTAGTGTTACCAATGAACAACTTTTCAAACAAAAATATAAAAGCATTTAAAATCGTGCTAAAACTGATTTAATTAATGATTACAGTACATATTCAATTGATTTATTGTTTAATATACATAAATAATGTCCCTTTTATTTCAAATTTTTAACTGATTAGCTACTTCCATAATTAAGTTTAAACTCAAATATTGCCAATAACATGCCTTAATTTCGAAAAACGGTTGTCACCAGTGTGACCATTTTAGCATTTTTGCAGCTAAATTTAGCATTTTTTACTACGATTTAGCCGCAAAATTTTAATTTTGCATTTAGCATTTTTTTAGCAGTTTTTAATGATGTATTTAGCATTTTGTAGCATTAATTAAAAATGAGAACAAAATTAAAATATTGAAATTAAATATATTTAATAGGGTATTCAAATTGTATGTTTTTTCTGTTGTTCGAACAAAACGAATAATTCGAATAAGGCATTTTAATTTGTCCGAATTATTCGATCACGTATTTAAAGTTATTCAAATTATTCTAATAATTAAAAAAAAAATTAATAAAGCAAAATATTTAAGATTTTGTAAGTTTTTTTTAATTTGATTATAAAAAAATAACGGCAAGATATAAAAAGTTAGCAATTCATTGGAAATATTTTTAAAAAAGTATTCGCAGTAAAAGCATATATATATCGTCCATTTTAAGAAATATTAAAAAAGATTATTTCTTGACATGATTTTATCAGATTATCTTCATATTTGTAAGCTGCATTAAGCCTTTTTCATTCAAAATATAAATTTTATTCGAGATTTTCATTTTTCTATAAATCAAAAAATCCTCAATATATGTTAGAGCCTATTTACATTGGGGATTATCGGAGCGTTTTTTATGATATTTTGTTTTGGAGTTGCTTCGAAAATCCTTCTACGTTAACACATTTAAAGTTTTATTGTTAATTTAAAACGAAATATGTGTTTGTCAAAAACAAATAATTAGAAAAATAAAATTAAAATCCACTGAAATTTCAATTTTTTCGATGATGAACAACTTTTCTTAACCCGCTTGCTTTTCTACATCTCTTGTCTATAAATTCTCCTGGAAAATTTAAAAATTAATGTTAAATTTAATCTAATTTTATCTAATAGCTTTTTAAACAATCAACAAATACGATGAAAAAGTTAATTTCGCAAAAGCAAACCATCGATGTCATTGATGGATATAAACAATCCGTCTTCAAAAGGTTTAAAACCTTCAACCTGTCAAAAGTCCTCAGAAATTAACTTAAAAAACAATAAAATTTAAATGAGTAGATTTAAGTAGATTTTGTTTTTTGTTTTTACAAAATTTGATTTTAAAAAAGCTCAAATTTTTGTTGGCAGAATTGACGAAAGAAAATATACTTAAATTTAGCACAAGGGAAAATTTTTATAAACATTTTTTTTATAAATTGCAAAAATATTAAATTAATCGTTTTGTTCAAAGATTTGATACAAAAATATTCGAATTATTCGTTATTCGAAAAAGAACATTTTTAAATACTTTAAATCATTCGTAATAAATGTTCGAATAATACGAACGAACATTATTCGAGTGAATATCATAATAAATATTTACTAGTGTGTGCGAAATTTAGACATTAACGAAAGTAGCATTTATTTTAATATCAGCACCAGTAAGAAGTCATTAATGTAAACTTTAAGATGCGGTTTAAAAATTTTTAAATACATTTTCCAAAGTTTTGAAATTGAGGTAAATTTATTTGATGAAGTGTTTAGTTTTTAAATATATATTGTTATTTGCAAACAAATGTTATTTTATCATGAACTTGAAGGTATTAAAGTAGTGGATCTTGGACAGAACTGACTATGTAGTTTGTAAGATGTCAAAGGCTTTGTAGACCGGTCTGTACACAGTAATCTTACGCATGAATAGAAGAAGTTTAAGAATTACAAATGGTATTATCGCGAAACACTCTCCGATCATACTGAGGTTAAGTAGATTGGACAACAGCACACAGTATTTTTTTTTTAGGTTATACGAGAATATAATTTCCACTGTTGACGGTTAAAACAATCAGATGGTACGCAATGCCAGGACAAACTGTATAATGTAACTTGGCGCAAATGTGAATAATATTGTGGGCTTTATCATGTGAATTGTATGGCCTCTTCTTATTCTCCTTACGTTCTTCTCTTTCTTCTTCTGTTTATAATTACATAAAGTCAACAGCATGAAAAATTAACATATACCACTGAAAAAAGTATTTTATAAATTTAGCATTATTTTTAGAATTTTTAAATAACTTTTAGCATTTTTTAGTTTTATTTTAAACTCCATTTAGCTGAATAACTTTTTCATATCTGGTCACACTGGCTGTTACAATTGAATTCAACGTACTCGAACTAGCTTTACCAGTAGTGCTCAGTTTAATCAAATTTGCAACTAGCACAGTGTTATTATTAGCTATTGCAATTATTTTTGTGGCTTTGTTAAAGCTGAATTTACATTTACAAATTATACGAAATTTTAGACAACCTGACAACCCTGGTCGCTGTGCCAAAACTAACAGCCGAAGTAGTAGTGCCGAAACTAACAACCAAAGTTGTGGTATCAGGACTGACGACCGAAGTTGTAGGCCCGAAACAGACTAAGCAAACAGGCAATTAAATGCTGTGCAAGGTATCCCCCTGACGCTCGGACTTGATCTGAGTACCAGAGAAAAAGTGACTGAATTTACAATATCAGATGTCTTGGAATAAGGCAGATTATATTGGAAGATCAGCTTAAATTCCTTAAACTGAATGAGACTTATTACTTCTTTATAATCATAATGTAAATACGATGGTTTGTATGTTGATGGATATGCAAATACCCATACACTTTCTATGTGATTTAATTTGTTTACAAAACACAAATAGTTTTTTGTTTTTAAGACCGTACTTTTGCGCTTTTAGAACATATATTTCGTTTTTTACTACATATTTAATGCGCATAAAAAACAATTAATTAAAGAAAAATATTGATCTTCTAAAGTATGTTTTTTGAATTATTTTATTCCTCGAAATTTGTAATCGAATCGAACATATGTATTGACAATTTATTTTTTAAAATACAGAAAAAGTAACTTTTTTGCAAGTTACCTCTGGCAACACTGCTACAAAGAACAAAACTCTCCCATAAAACCAAGATAAACAATTAAGAGATTTAAATTTAAACAAACAGACGTTATAAACTGGAGACTTCCAATACGTTACAAACTAGAAAACTCGTAAACATCACAAACTAGAAAATTGTAAAATCGTTAATTTAAACTTATAAAACTAATTTTCTTAACAATATGCTCAACATCAGTACTTTAGTGTCCAAAAATTCTCCACACAGAATCGCACTCTGAAACTGAAAATTCTCAAAAAAAATTATATGTATAAACATTTTGATACTTTGATAGACGCAGATTTTAATTTTAATTGCACAGATCGATAACTTTCTTTGTGGGAAAATAATAATTCAAAATCAAAATCTATGGTAAATGCAGATAACATATAGGGTCATATTAATTAAATTGATGAATAAGATGACCTTAAAAATGGACAGATCACACCCGTTTTTGTTTTCAAATTTATATTGACGCATGTTGGCTAGCTATTATTAGCGCTAACAACAACCGTAAAAAAAACTATTCAGCTTAACTACCATTTTTATCTCTTTAAGAAAAATTTTAAAAAATCATTTATTTTTAAACTTTTTTCTTATTCTATTTGTTTTAGTAATTGATATAACAAACTAAATATCTAGACCTTAAATTCTCTAAAAATTTTACACTAATTATATTTTTTACTGGATTAAAATATATAAATTGATTTCACAAAATTTTGCTCCGATCGTCAGACAATTAACGCAGAAATACCGTTACCGAAATAACACAAGTTATTGTTACCACTAAAATTCCATTTCGGCTATTTTAAAATTTAACAAAAAAAATATTCATTTTGAATAAAATTATAATAAAACATGTAACAAAGTTATGTTTATTCCAGCCTGAACATATATGCATTACTTCACATTGTATTTTGTGGTAACGGACGGATATTTTCGAAATTTCTTTGGTGCAACATAAATTATCGTTGTCCCCAAAAAAACTCTTAACGAAATAACTGGGAAAGCAATTACCGATAAAATGCTAATACAAAATAAAACTCAAAATACAATTTTATCTCTATATTTTATTTGATTATATAGTATACATTCGGATCAGATGAGTTTTATGAATTCGAAATCTCTAAGTCCATGATATTGTAAAAATTTCCAATTTACTCAAAGACATTCTAAAAACTAAAATTAAATAGAAACGGAGCACCGAATCAAACGTACTGTGGGAAATTCTAGAATACGAGCTGATCATAAATATCTGTTGAAGATTGTTGAAATTTTATAAAATTTTTAATTTACTCTAAAGCTAACATATGATTAACTATTTAATGAAAATGTTGCAAAATTTCAACGAATATAACTGTTTTAAAATATTCACTAAATTTAGTATATTTGAAATAAAAAATGTTTGTACAAAAAGCTATTACATTTAAAAGAGTATTGTTTTCGCACCTTAAACTTCTTGAAATATAATTTATATCATATTAGATGGCAGACTTTGCATAAATTTTATTTTTAGTTTAAATCAATATAAAACGAAAGATTGATACATTGTTTACCACCAAAATGGTTTAAAATAACCAAATATATAGATGTGATTTACTAATATAACTGTAATAGCTCTGTAAATATTCATCATAATTACTCAATTGATTTCTGAGATTAATAAAAATGACTTGTTTTGTATGATTTTTTTTACAATAAATATTTTATTATTATTATTTTTTTTTTTTTTATGAAAATTGAATGACCATAACAAGACGTATTTACATTAAAACGTATTACTTATCACAATTTTTTTATTAATATCGGAGAATTCATTCAATTCATTACAATGAAAATTTGCATGGAGCTGGAGGAGATAATACTAAATAACACTTAAATTACCACTGACCATTATAAAATTATATGATGTCTTTCAAAAAAATTAAACTTTAATTATCATGGTTTAATTTAATTAAAATATTTACACTAATTTAAGCCAAAGATTTTAATGTTCCTACTCTAATTTCCCCAAATGTCATATATTTTTGACATAATTTAAAATTATGTAATTAAATAGCAATAAATTTGAAATTCAAGGAGAGATTGTCAAATAATTTGCAAATGGATTTAGCTCATCTCAAGATTATTGGTGCAAAATTTTATTTATTTATTATAGAAAGTTAAAAGGTTGCAGACTTATGATCAGAAAATTACAAAAATTTCCTACTGTGTAACGTAGTAAAAATAAATCCACAAAAACCAATATCAAAATTTAACATTTAATTTGCCTAATTTTATATGCATGACACATTTTTATTTACTTTTTCAATTTATATTCAAATATTTATTCTAGCTTTTATTTAGATTTAGTTTAGTGATTTAAAAAATGACATTATTTAACATAAGAAGTGAAAAATATAAAAATGCTAATTTTGATGATGCCAAAATTTAGTAACAAACCAAACTCAATAAATAAGTGCAAATAAGTGTAAAATTATATAATTTTTAAAAAATTAATAACATCATTATAATGACAAAATCATCAACAGCAATAATAATAATAATTATATATATATATATATATATATATATATATATATATAAATATATATATATATATATATATATATATATATATATATATATATATATACAATGCAAATGTCAAAACTCCAAACAACAATAACAATAATAATATTAATAGCAATGAAAAAAAACTAAATTTAATATTAGATCTTTGACTCTAATCACTCACTCTGCTCTTTATTTTTTTTTTGTCCTCTTCCTCTCTTTTATTTTTGTGGTTGGAATTATTTGCCAGATGCATTGATGAGATAAAATACAATTACTAAAATGAATGAATGAAATGCAAATCATTTTTAATTAATTATTTTTGTTTTATTCAAAAAAAAAAAAAATAAATAAATAAATAAATATACATATAATATTTAAATATTTTTTGTGTACTTAAAAGCGAATAATATTTATTTTGTAAATAATGAGCCTGCAATAATAAACAAAAAATACAAAATATGAGAATATTATGACAAATAATTTGAATTTTTATAAATATATATATTTTTATTTTAAAACAATAAAAAAATGAAGAAAAAATCAAATTGAAGTAATGAATAATGAAAAATAACACCAACAACTTTGTCTTGAAGAGTATGGAACGCAATGCCAACAAATTAACGGAAATGAAATGTTATAACGAATTTTTTTCACGCTGTGTAATTTTTGCCATTTAAATTCATTTCCGTTAAATATTGTTGATGCAAATAATTAAATGCAATATTGTGTTGATTCTACTTGCCTATGAAACATTAATTTTATTTTCAATTTATTTTATATTTTATTTAATTTTTTTCTTATAAGTTTTTATTAAAATACAATAATTTCCGCATTTTTAATTTTTCTAACACTTTCAAATTATTAATTTTTTTGTGTTGATGTTTTCGTTTTTATATATTTATTTTATTATTATTATTATTATTATTATTATTATTATTATCATTATTATGTGTTTTTAGTTTTGTTGATTTTTTTCTTGATGTTTATTTTTTTTTTTTTTTTACTCACCATGTGTATATACACACACTCCTGTATTTTTGTGTTTTATTTGTTTTTGCATATATGTTTTATACCTTGTATACTCATAGGTGAATACAGTTGCCTCAAAGTCGATCTACTATTCAAGCGAGAATTCTCATATTACTTAATTCAAATTTATATCCCATGCTGTATGCTGGTAATTGTCTCATGGGTGTCATTCTGGCTTGATCAAGGTGCTGTACCAGCTCGTGTATCATTGGGTAAGTTAAAAACAAGCACGACATCAACGTCAACAACAGTTAACTGGACCACCAGGTTTTCAATAGGTATATTTAAGGAAAGAAAAGGACCACTCACATTTAGCACCCTTTAAGATGCAAAAAAAAAAAAAATAACTTCTTTCTTACCACTACTACTACTACACTTACAATCACAATATATCATTTATTTGCATATATATTAAACCTACACCAAAATTTACCGACTTTTAAAATTTGACTATTCAATATTAGTTTCAATATTTGACTGTGAAATATTAGTGAAATCGGATATTGTTAACCCATGACGCATCAGATCTGAATGTTGCTTATTAGGTTTATATGGGAAAAATATGGGTTTTTGCAGTTTTTAGATAAATTAAATACTTTGTTTTGTAACCAAATGTTAAAAAAAAACGTAATCTACACATAATTATCTATCAAACTAGATATAAAGAGAAAAAATCGGTTAAAAATTCTAAAGTCATTACGAATTCCCCAGACCATTAATGTGTTTTAGACTACTTGTGTAAGAAGTGTACAAAAAAAATGATTTTTTATTTATTTAGGGAAAACATCACGAAAAATATATATTTTTATCTGGATTTGGATGCAATGGTTTCTGTGAATAATTCTGATGGCTTAGCACGACTTTATTTGTCAAAATATGGTAATTATCCTTTTATTTGTCCATGATATGAATTAATAAAATTTACTTTACAAATATTTAAAAAATGCTGAGCCCAAGCTCACTTGAGAATTAAATTTGCCTATTTTACTGCTAATATCAATGGAAGTTTTGCAGTTATATTTCCATGAAATTTTATGGAAATCCAGATAAACATAAATAAATTTTCATCACGTATTTCTTAAATTTTTCAAATATTCCAAATTTTGACATTTGACCTTCGATTTGACGATTTAAAGATTATCCTTATCCTTATCTTTCTGGAGTTACGATTTATCTTATTCCGTAATAAATGAATTAATTCTTCTATTTTGTATAGTGTTCTCTATATGAACCTGCATAGTTTTATTCGAACTTTTTTAAAACTTGTTTAACAAAATTAATAAAGTTTGAAATTGGAGTTTTGAAAAAAAAAACATTTTTTATCCAAGCATGAAAAGGGGTTTGAATTATCCTGCAGAAACAAAATTATGGTTCAAATTTAATTAAAAGTAGCATTTGATTTAAACATTTCTCAAAAAATTAAAAATTTCTTTGTATACCCCTTACACAGGTGGTCTAAAACACATTAATGGTTTGGGGAATTTCTAATAGCTTTAACAGTTTTTAACCGGTGTTTTCTTTTTATATCTTGTTTCATAGATAAATATGTGTATATTAGGATTTTTTAACATTTTGTTACAAAGCAAAGTGTTTAATAGCAACATTTTTTTAAAAACTATAAAAGAGAAATATTTTTCCCATGTAAACAACGCACCATACAAACTTCAGATCCGTTGCGTCACAAGTAAATGATATCCGTTATTACTAATATTTCACACAATATCTTTTAACATCCGAATGTACGAATGTATGAACACCTAAATGAAGGGGAAGTTAAGGTGAAATTTCAAAGGTCGGTAAATGATGATGCAGTCTAATATACATACATATACTATGTATTATTATTATTATTTTTTTTTAGTTTTACTTGTATTCTGCTCTGTGAACATTAAAATAAATGCTTTTGAAAACATATTTATTGAGAACAAATATTAATTACGTTTACAGGAGTGTAAGTTTCTCGTCGGCTGTTAAATTAACTAAAGACCCATTTCTTTTTTATTCTTCTTTTATAGAGAAAATTAACTTGATTAACCGTTATTGTATTGAGCTGCTTTTTATAAAGTTATTAATATTTATTTTCTCTATTTTTTCTTTAATGTTCGTGTATAGGTGTTACCACTCTCCTAACTATGGCTACTCAAACATCTGGTATTAATGCTTCACTGCCGCCAGTCTCCTATACAAAAGCCATTGATGTTTGGACTGGTGTGTGTTTGACTTTCGTATTTGGTGCGCTGCTCGAATTCGCCTTGGTGAACTATGCGTCCCGCTCAGGTTTGAATAAAGCTAGTAATTGAGATTTTATATGCTTCTTATTAACTGTATTTAATTAATTAATGTGTTTTTTTATTATTGTTGTTTACTTTAACTATATTTATTTTTTTATGAAATGTATGTCTTACTAAACACACTTACATTTATATGTATATGTTGTATATAATTGTACACATACAATCTTAATACACATATACAAATGTAATTCAATATTTTCTAGTTTTTCTTTTCTTTTTGCAAACAATATACAAAGTTATTTGAAAAACACCAAATGATTTTTGTTCAACAAATCTGTAAATGTTTGCAAAACCACTCACTAACACCAACTTATATAACTAACACACACTCACAGCAGTATACAATTTGATAATAAATATGAAAAAAAAATGTATTAATATAATAAAATGACAATAAGAGAAAAAAATATAAAAGTTAATACGTTAAATCGACAATGGATATTGGAAAACCCGACATGACAGATTATGACAAATTACAAATGACTGAAATTCGATTAGTGTTAAAATGTCAAAATTTTGCTTTCATCGTTGTATTACATGCTAAAAGCTAAAAATAAACAACAAACCATTTTTTTATTTGTTTTTATATTAAGAGACATTCAACAAGAGATTTAATTAAACATAAAACTACATAAACTTGTTTAAACATTTTATTTACAACACCATTTAAATATGTTTATTCACACTCAAGGAATTAATGTTAATGTTAATGTTACTGTGTATCAGAGAGAAAAAAATGCACACTTATATATGTAATTGATTTGATTCATTTTGTAAAGAAACAAACATGTATTAAGTATTAACAATTCTTCATTAATTTCAAAACCAGAGTAGGGAAAATGTTTCAAAATTTTTTTTATTCAACAAAAAGCTTAAACAAAATTATATGTTTCCATAAGCATATATACATACCTTGATCATTCTCAGGGTTCTCAGTCCTTCGTAGGAGTTTAGCTTTCTCTTCTTCTTCTTTAACCAAAAAGGTTTGCCTCCAAATGAACTAGAATCTTTGAAATGGATTAATGAAGTCCTTCGGTAACTCGAATAGTGGCTCCATGAAAAAGCTCGATATAAGTACTTAAAACTGGTGTCGAAATCAGTAAGATCATTCAGTTTTCAAAAGCATTTCTCTTTTTTTCACTTATGTACTCTCAAAAGTGTACTAAATCGATTGAATCGAAGATTTTTGGAAATATATATGTAACTTCCACTCGGCTGGTTGGATTTACATAAAATTTCACATAGAAGTCCCATAGAAGCTCTTATATTTATCGAGTTATTTGCATTTGAAATTTCAACTATCTCAATTTTCCAAGATCTCGATTCAGTTTTTTTATATATAGCCCAATATATCTGACTGATTTTGTCAAACTTTTTTTATTTAGCTAAAAAAAAAATTATCTATCGAATAAAAAAAATTTTAAGTCGATATCTTTACCGATTCTCGCATTTGACCTGTTTTGTATCAAAATTTTTATTTTAGTCTACATGTTATAAAATCCCAAAATATGAATATACAAACAGAAATCTGTTTTGGGAACGCTGATGTATTCTTACAACTTACAACAAATGTGGACTTTATGGGCAAAGTTTTTGAATTTTCGCCAATATTTGGGAATTGTGGGATTACTATTATCAATTTTTTACACTTTATCATTTCAAATGATAAAATCATTTGAAAAGATTTTATCATATTATAACGAAATTATCACCGAAAATTTCATTGTGATATCTTAACAAAGAGTTTAATACAAATACAATATTTATAGTTTCTCCAAAAAAATAATTTTCACCAATATTTTACTTTATTATTATTGACTCCAATTTATTCAAAGAAATTTCGTTGTCTACCCGACGTAATGCAAAAATATTTTTTGGGACCAAAATTATAATACTTTAAAGTTTTTTTTGTGCCCCATTGTGTAGAACAATCGACCTATAGGTTTGAAAATCTTTGAGAAAACGACTAATAGTCGAAAATAGTCAAAAATAGCAGGAGAAAGTTGAAAAAATTTACTTTATTTAAAAGGAATAGTTTTTTTTCAGTTTTTATTTTAAAAACTTCTCTAATTGTTGGAAATATTATCGTAAAGACATATTTTTGTGCGCAACCACAAATTTTATATCATAGATTGTCTGTTAATATATCAATATATTTTATTTTTATTTTATTTTTGTATTTTATATTTTTGAAGCTTTTATAAAATAAATAAATAAATAAATAAAAAAGACGAAAAGTCGACTATTTAAAAATTTAAAAAGTCAAAAATTCGAAAAATCGATTTATTAAAAATTGACCATAGTTAATAACGGTTATACTCTATATTCTCTGATATAAATGGCAGCTTCCAATAATCAACATACTTTTTCAAATTGTAACAAAACACCTTCAAATAAGCAAACAAAACGAGTTTCCCAATAATTTTGTGAATATTACAAAAATACTTCTACTAATATGGTATTTTTTATATAAAAAATCTAAAATCTCCTAAATCCATTATTTACAAAATTAAAATTGGTTACCACTACATTTCCCAACTCTGGTTTACACAAGACTGTCTATTTAAACTAATATTATTTATTTTTATAAATAATTTTTTTTTTTTAATAATAATAATAATGATAAAAACCAAATTATTATGAATTTAAACTAATACAGGTTTCTTTTATTTCCCCCCTTTTCTAATTTTGCGACGTCCTTCAACAAAATGTTTGTAATAATAACAACAAATTTTGCAACAATAACAACCACAACTGCAACAATTGCTACAATACTATGACAAAATAACTGCAACTGCAACAACAATAATATCAATAATGTTTATTAAAAAAAAAACAAAACAAATGTAACAACACTTTTGCACACCACTGTATAAAATTGAAAAAAAAAATAAAACCACATTTCTTTCTAAATCATTAAATCACAAATCAATCAAAACTAATCAATCACTTTAATTATTGTTACTTTTTTTAATTTTATTCCAAAAATTAACAAAATATTTGTTCAATGTTGTGATAAAATCGGATTTATTTTTGAAAAATTTTATATTTATTTTGCGAAAATATAAATATTTTTGTTTTTTTTCTTGCGTTGAATAAATTTGTGCCCATTGTACATTAAATTTTTAATCTGCCTGTAAATGTTGTTGCTAAATTAAAATACAACTAACCTAACAACAAAAACTACTAAAAAAATTATTATTTATTAATATTAATAATAATTTATTTTATTATAATTTTTTTATTTTGTTCCATTGCACCATTTATTTTTATAATTTAATTAAATGAATTATTATTTTTTCCTAAACTAAATTCCATTAAATTAATTATACGTGTATTTCTATGTGTGTGTGTGTGTGTGTGACTGTGTCTGTGTAAATTATAATAAAAATAACAATGAACAACAATTACTAACAAAATCTGCGCGAATAAAAAAACATTATTTTCTTCAATTACTACTAAAACAACTGCTAATAATTTCTACTACGACTGCTATTATTTTCAACAATTGTTATTTTCTACTACTACCACTATTGTTACTACTTCTTATTCTACTCTACTCTACTCTACTCTGCTGTCAATATTACAACTTTATTTATTTATTTTTGTGTTGTATGTAAACTCTATGAATCTGTGAATCAATTTCAAACTATCAATCAAAAATACAATTCCAATTTGTTGTGGAACAAATAAATTCTTGTCAAACATTTCTACCACATGCAACATATACGGATCGGGCCGCAGACATGCACAAGGAGAACATGAAAAAGAAACGACGGGATTTGGAGCAGGCCAGTATAGATGCTGCTTCAGATTTATTGGATACAGATAGTAATGCAACATTTGCAATGGTATATATTGATTAATTTTATTATCTGTATTATATATCTGTATTTATTTTTAATTATATATAATTTAAATTATTATTTGGCTTTAAGATTTTAATTTAACATCAATTCATTTTATTCATTCGAACATGAGTTTAAAGATAATCAACATATAAATAATACATTAGAACGAACCTTAGAAACACTTGAATTTGGCAAAGAACCAATTAATTAAAAAACAGGGAAACCGGAAATATGTTCTGAAAAGTGATTTCTGTGTATTAAATATGCGATAAAAAATATGCTATGACGTAAATATATGACACCTATCTGCGTCCGGAGAAGTGCGAGACAAAGTGAAATGACGCAAATCGAATCTCTATTTTCTACCTATTTACATTGTTTTCATATTAATTGGCTCCAGAATAAAAATATTTGATCAGAAAATAAGTTCTTCTTTAAGAACAGGCAATACAGAGAGATGAAATTAAAATATTTATATAAATTTTATTTTGCTTTTCAATCGAAAAACAAAGAATTGACTCCACATTTTCCATTTAAAACCTTATTAATTTTTGAACTGCAAATTGGTTGGGGAATCTCTATCATTTAAACAATCCATACTGCAAATTAAATATGTAATAAAGCCTACATATTGTGTTATGTCCCTTTTCCTTTACAAATCAAATAATTTTCTCTTTTTGGTAATTTTTGTAATAATTTTTTCTTCAACAGTTATTATTCCTTATTTAAACATATACATATGAATTGTATATATAAACAAATCTGTGTTTGTATGTTTGTTTGCTTTTTATAGGTAGTTAAACCGCTGGACCGATTTTCATGAAATATTCACAGCATCATTCTATATATCTAAAGAACTATTACAACGAATGTCTTAAGATTTTGTGAGAACAATTTCGTTACCAGATACCACAGTTGAGATGAAGATAAAGCGGATAGGTCTAGGGGGAGTGGTAGCTCCCATACAAAGAAAATATTAATTGTGTCATAACTAAAGATAAAGGATAAGTCTAGAGAGAATGGTAGCTTCCATACAAAGTAAAAATTAATTATAGCATGTTTTATTTGTTTATTTTATGTAGTATCAAGGGAAATATTAGCCCTATATAAAGTAAATATTAGTTATCGTATTAATAGTGATAGCGAAGCAAACTGGGATAAAGTAGTAGCATATATAAATGTTACCAAAATATAACGTAGAAAAAGTTTAGAAGGATGCTCTTAAGCCTAAAATACAAGAAAATATATAGTATTAAGGGTGAAATATGCCAAAATAAATATGTGCATACAAATCGATGCCAAATGCTTTAATTATTCTGTAACGGATAAATATTTTATCAATGACTTCAGCAACGAATAGGAAAATCATATAATTGCATATTTTCGATTCCTTGTTAATAATTTCAAAATTAAGAGGTTGTAAAATAATAGTTAGTATTCAAATGTTCAAGTCAGTACCGACCAACGAAAATGATGAAGAAATATTAAAATATTTCGATCAAAAACTGTCGAAGCAATAGACTTATAGACTTTTCCAAGGGAAGATGGTCATGATAAGTTTGTGTGATTAATCTAGTAATTGTAACAGTTCCATAGCTGGACTGTGGGAAATGTTGGAATACGAGCTGATCATAAATATTTTTAGGAAAATTTTGAAATTTTATCAAATTTTAATTCTATAGTAAAATTTACATATCGTGGCATAGTGTGTGTATGACTATAGTATGAATGTATAGTATGGCTATCTCAAAATATTGATGTAGACATTTTGAAATAATATAACAATATTTCAAATGGTATTATTTATCATGACTGCTTATTATCACATAAAAAAAATGGAATTACTAGTATGACCGTTCAAATAGAAGATTTAAATTTGTTATTTGAAAAAAAGAAAATGAAAAAAATACAGAAAAATATTTTATTTACATAAAAAATTTGTAATGTATGAGAAATACAAATATCTAAGAAACCAATTAGTTCATTATAAAAACTATACGATTATCATTTTATGTCCGTCCGAATGTCTTTATGCAAAATTTATTTATACAGTGCAAGCTCGGTATTCACGATTACCCATTATCGCGACGGCACGGTTATCGCGACGTCTTAATTTTTAAAACTGCAAGTACTATATTCTCGACAGTTTACGAAAAACGGGTTCTTTTTTCGCGACCTCTATCTGTTTTTTTTTTTTTTTTCTAATTAATTACAATGACTATAACCAAAAACGGCAAATCCCCGTCTTTTGATATATTAACCTTTTTAGATGATTTTGATCTTTAATTTTGTCAGTTTATTCGTGTCATTTGTTATGGAAATACATCTATTAATATGAAAAAAATTCAACATATTTTAAAGAAAAGGATTTCTCAAAAATTAGAGATTTAAAAAAAATTAAAAGTGAAGATTCCATAAATTCAATTTGCGTGAATGGAATGAAGAGGATAACATGCCCTTAAATATTCTACAAACATATTTTAAGAAGAAAACGAAGGTCTTTCAACTATTGGTACACTTGTAGCTCATATTGGTAAGGAACCTTTTTTCACGAATGCTGACATAAACAACTGGATTCAAGAAGAAAATAATGAGGAGCAAATGGAATTATCAGATTTGGAATCGGAGGATTTATACGATAGTGGTCATGAAGAAAACAAAATTAAAGTGGACGATTGTATAACATCGATAAACATATGCATACAATGGGCTTTGGAAAATGATAAGCCGACAACAGCACCATATGAACTACGTGATTCAGCTGTTATTTTAAAAAATAATTTGCCAAAAAAGCAACTCAAAATCCCCAATTTCTTTAAAAATTTTTAAAATATAAATATATCAATAAAAACAATTCTAATTTTAAAAATTACATAAAATTTTTCAATAAAATTTTGGGTTCTGTTATCACGACAGGTCTAGTTTTTAACTAGTCGAGAAAATCGAGCTTGCACTATATACATATATATCATTTGAGTTGGTAACATCGATACCATATTTCTTCTGCATACAAACTGGGCTACTCTAATAGATATATTTTGCAATATAACAACTGTAAACATCTAATTCTATCAAATATTATCCAAATCAAAGAAAATACATATTCTCAAGATTGTTGGTACAGACTTGTTTTACGATGACAAAAAATTCCCACTATAAGCGGTTTCAGTTGTGGCTTTAATCACAAACTTTAGCATACATAGTTGTTATAAATAACAAATTCTTTCAAAATATGTATTTTAGCCTAATGTTATTTTATGTAAATCTCTAAGAAACCCCGACATTTTTTTAACTTATAACCTAAATAAACTTTAATACCCAAGAGAAATGTATTAGTTCTACAACTAGTTCCAGTTGTAGTTTGGCATTACGAACAATGATTTTTGTTCGAAATTCTCACTCCACAACTATTTCTGTGGAAATGTTACCTAGCCAGTACCCACTCTATGGATTGGTTCTGGAACTAGTTCTTCAATCAATGATTTTTGTTTGAAATTCTCACATTCAGAACTATTTCTATGGAGGAGTTAGGAAACGGTTTTAGAACCAGTTAATAAAATTATGAGATATTTCCTGAAGGTCACTTTTTAAACAAATTAAATTTTGTCACTCTTTTTCTAAGTTTTTTAAAGCTTTTTAAATAATTCTAGGAAGCAATTTGTTCAGTGGATCCAGCAAAAACTTCACTTACTAAATGACAAGTTTTTTAAGCAAAACTAATATGAAAAATAGCTTGTTCTTTTGATGCTATAACTGATCAATTTTGTTCGTGATTTCCAAAATTTCACTATTTTTTATTTGAGCACTAAAATAGTTGTTTCTGATGCTGATTTTGTTTACGCACAAGTAAAACCATGATATGAACTAGCGTATTCAAAAGTGAAAATGGAAACCGGTTAAACGATTTTTACCTTTTAAAAAAGCGACTGGTTTCGAATAACTTTTATTTTCGAATAATTCGACAGGATGGTTTTTTTTCTGTCGGTGAACCGGTTTTTTTCTGAAATGATCTTTCTTTTATTTTTTTTTTATTAAATTAACTTATGTTATATTTTCATTTTTTATATTTTTATATTTGAAATTTTTTATAATTGAAAATAAAATATGTATGAAAATACGAATTTTTTTGTGTAGTTTTCATAAACGTTTTATTTTTAATACTTAAAAGTATTTTTCATTTTCATTATGAACTAATAAAGCTTTAACTTTATTTTATTTTTTTTTTTTTTTTAATTTCTAATTTGAATAACATCAGACTGAGATCTGTATATTTTTTATTGATTTAAACTAATTTTTATTAACAAAATCTGGGTAAGAAGTGAATTTTAGTTTTATCGTTTGTCATAAGAATATGGTGAATTTCAATAAATTGGTACATAGGTAGAGTTGGATCAGAAGAAACATTATCAAAATTCCGTTCAAAAAGTACAAAATTGGAGCATTATTTTCTAACTGGAGAGAAGTGATATGACTTTTTATGTTTATATTGCTTGTCATTATAAATGACCATGTATGAAATGAAAGTATACGTGTAATGTTTAAAGTATTTGTATTTTCAATAAAAGCTGGTTAACCGTCTTTTCCAAGTAAAAACGTATTCGAAACCGATTTTTTAAAAGGCCATTTTTCGAATAACTCGAAAACCGGTTTTATCAAGATATCGGTTCTTTGAATATACTAATATGAACACACGCATCACTACAGTGCTAATTTTTCTAAGTCACCACAATCGACTAGTATTTTTATGCGTTAAAAAATTTGTTCATATAGGGTTATGTAAATATTATTTGTTAAGAAAAACAAATGATTTGCGTCACTTGGGAGTTGCACCCTCTCTAATTTTTAATACTGACTTTTTAGTTAGACGATCTAGGCAACTGAACTACGTAAAAAATAAGAACTATTTATTCAAGTACTAATAGGTAATGCTGGGAGTGGCGATTAAGGCTACAATATAATGCATGCAAGCTGCTGCTTTTAAAGTTAAAAGTTAAGTTTTTACCGGGAAGTGACGTAGTAGTAATACAGAACTAGTTCTTAATAACTAGTTCCAAAAAAAAAAAAAAAAACATTCCTTTAAATCAATTTAGAATTACAATACGGTTCTACTCCATGAGTAAAAGAATTGGTTTCTGCACCACTACTTCTAGCCATATAAATCAAGAATCTGCAGTAATTCTGTTTACACCGATACTAGAACTAATGATATAGAGCTAGTTTTTCCTGTGCATTAGCAATATTTTTCTAAATTAGACATTAGTACTGGCAAATTCTACTACTTTCGAATACTCGATAGTACTCAATACTTTTCATTTAGTATTCGATTCTATTCGATACTTAACGGATTTTTAATTTGAATGATTAGCATGAAATTTTATAAATTTAAATTCAACATTAACAATAATTAATGAAATTATTTTCATATATTTAAAAAATAATTTGTGTCTTTATACAGAGTTGTACTTTAGCCGTTATATTTTTAATACGATGTCAAAAAAAATTAAACTCTGAAAGTATTGATTAACTACTTTACAGTATTGAGTACCCAAAATAGGGACAAATATTCGGTACTCGCTACATAATACTCAATACTTGCACAGCACTAAAAGACATATTGTTGGAAATATATTTCCTTAGTTTGTAATTGTTGAATATTTATTTATCCAATATGTATTACAATCTCAGATCCCATCATCTTGTAGTTAACTTAATTTATTTTTTAGTTTGTTTTTTAGCTCTACTCTATTGGTATATACTTAATACAAAAGTGTCCAAAACTATTTAAAACATGACCAATTTCTTTTTTCTTTTCTATAAAATTATTTTTCTATCAAAATTTTATTCAAACATCTTCATGTCATGCCTCTCGCTAATATCATATTCAATTGACAACTGTATCAAAAACAACAACAACAATAAAAACAAAAAATCAAAAACTTAAATAAATGACCAAACTAAAACAAACAACAACAATAACAACAACACACATCAACATCACACCCATACAAACTTAGAAACCTTTGGTACGTCATCCGGGTGATCCATTGGCATTGGAAAAGTTGAGGCAGTGTGAAGTTCATATGCAGCCACCAAAACGTCCAAACTGCTGTAAGACTTGGCTGTCAAAGTTTCCCACAAGGTAAATATGCGAAAATGTAGAGCATGAGCAACATACATACGTCTATACACCTCCACAAACATATACATACATATGAATATTTTTGTGTGTACGTGTGTAGAAGGACGCGTGTGTGAGTATGCGAATATTTTGTTTTTGTCGTTCGCTTTATATTTCCTTTATATCTTTTATCTTTTTGGATTTCCTTTTTGATGTTGTGATTTGTGCATTGCTTTTGACATTTAATTTCTTGGCATTAATGTTGAATATTACTTTACTCTCGTATAAATAAAATATAACCTTAAAAATAATAAATAAATAAAAATGTAATCTAACCTGCAAAGTGATTGAGTAAAAAAATTCTTTGTTTTTTTTTTATTTTTTATTTTACTTAATAAATAAAGTTTAATATTTAAATTAAATATTTAAGATGAGAATATACTTTAATATTCTTTTTTGATTGTTTAATGCTTGCTAAAATGTATTTTTTTATAAAATAAATATTTTCAATTTGTTTGTTTTAAATAATTATTATTGCATATTAATTTATTTATTTTGTAGTACAAAGCCAATGATGGATTTGGTACCATCATTAAAAAAAAAAAATATTCTGTTTATTAAATAATTCATTTCTTTTTATTTTGTTCGTATGCTTAAGTAGAGATGTTTTTGAAATGTTTTATAAATACTTTGTTATTATTATTATTTTTTTAATAATCCGTTTCACATATAATATAAATAAAAACATCAGTACAATGTGATCTTTAAATACACCCAATGAAAGATTTGAAAACATTTCCAATGGAGATATATGGTCAATATAAAATAGAATCGAAATAGAATCAAAAAATAGTTAAGGTCGGAAAAGAAAACAATTTTATACATTTAAGTGTAAATATTGAAGGTGCTATAAATAGTAATGCAAAAATCATAATTTTAGGTTGGCTCTACTCATGGAGTTTTAAGATAATTTAATATTTATACCCCATACCACCATAGGTGCTGATGTTTGTAACGCACAGAAAAAATCATCCAACACTCACCTTAAAGTATACCAATCGACTCTGAATCACTTTTCGAGTCGATCTAACTATGTCCGTCCGTCCGTCCTTCTGGCTTTACGGCTATCCATGTAAACTTTGTGCAAAAGTACAGGTCGCAATTTTGAAGATAATTCAATGAAATTTGGCAAATATAACTTTCATGACACAAGGACGGAATCTATTGAAATTTGGTTATAATCGGTCCATTATTTCACCTAGCCCCCATACAAATGTCCTCCCGGAATAGGAGTATAACGATCATAAATGCCTTAAATATAGCAATATTTTAATAAAATACCGTGTAAGAAAGTTTTGTATAAGTGTCAATCTTTGTGCAAAATTCCATGAAGATCGGCCAATAATTGACCATAGCTCCCATATAAAACCCTCTTCCGAAAATCACTTTAACGTACATAAATCCTATGTACATGTGATAGTATCAGATTTATATTCGACACAAATAAGTTTTATATAAGTAGAAATCATAGTGACAAATTTTATGTGCATTCTTTTGGGAATCACGCTAAAGTGCATAAATACATATAAATGTTAGTATTAACGTAATATTCTGTATTCGTATATTTTATTTTACACTTAGTAAAAGTATCTTTCCGCAATTGTCCACATGTCTAATATAAGACCCCTCCACGAATTTTGATGAACATGCACAATGGTGTGGGGTATCATATGGTCGGACTTGACCGAATATGTCTTTCTTACTTGTTTAATTATAACTTAAATTTGTTGCTTTCTTTGCTATACTCGTATGTTATAAGAATATCTCGATAAAAATGCCTTTAGTTCACTGAATCAGAAATGCATCAAATATAATAATAGCATTTAAAAATCTAATTTTTTTTTCTTTTAAAAGTTTATGTCCAAATTTTTTTTCCAGTTCACTTGCTATTTTGAATTTATTCGTTGGAATCAAAGTTTATAAAACTACTTCAACTATTTAACAGAACGTTGGGGTAAAATGTGTCAAAAGTGGCGATTAATTGAATTTTAAAAATTAACTTTTCCTAACAAAAATGGGTACCGAATAAAAAAAGATAAAATTACGTATCAATAGTAAAAAATCATTTGTACTGAGCTGTCAGAGTTAACAACTTTTTTTAGATATTGGAAAACAAATCTAATTTCATAAAATTTAGGTGTACTTTTATAAATAAGAATTTTCTTAAAGCAAAATTTTAAAATAGAACCAATAAATTCAAGTGTTTCAATAAATGAAGAAATGTTTCTTTAGTGCTTTATCAAGCATTACACAGTGGGGTAGAAACGAACATTTATGGAAATAAATTTGTAATTTCACATTGGCTGGTTGGATTTACATAAAGTTTCACGTAGAAGTAGCAGAGGGGAGTAAAATTTTAAACTCAGAATGAGAACCTTACATACATCTCAGGGACGGACTTTTGGGGGCTTAAAGTAGAATACATCCGAAATAGAAAATTTTTAGCAGCTAGCCAAACTATTGTTCCTTACCCGATTTCAAATGTTTTTATATCACCTTAAACGTCTTAATAAAACCTTTGAAAAACAAAATTTCAACTATCTCAGTTTTGCAAGATCTACGTCAAGTTTTTTCCATATATGTATAGCGCAACATTTTCGACCGATTTTATTATATTCCTTCTGTAATTACTTAAAGAAGAAAATAATCTATTGAATAAAGGAAACCTAAAGTCAATATCTTTTTTGACTTTGAATTTGAAAATTTTAAAAATTAACAAACTGATGGACGGGCGGACGGACATCATATATATATATATATATATATATATATATATATATATATATATATATATATATATAGTCTTTAGTACAGAAGAAAGATATCGTTTACAGTTATGATAAGAGAGTACTTTAAACAAAAAATTGGCGAATACCCGCCCTTCTGCCCTACTTATTTTTGACCAAAGAAGAATTTCCAAATTTCATATTTTAATTAAATAATATGTTAGTCAATACTCTCTATATAGTTGGTTACTGCCATAAGCTTACGGGACTGAACGATTTAAAAAAGGAACAGTATTATAAAAAATTTTAAAATTATGTATGTGTTTTTATACAATAATTTGTAAAAGTACCTAAAAATTTGAAAATTTGCGATCACAATTTCGTAACTTTTCATTTGTTTAAAGTTCAGTTCACATGGCACCCATATAGTATGTGAGAGAAAAATTAAAAACAAAGAATCGGATAACATGTTATTCTTTGGTTAAAATATTTTCCATGGTTTCAAAATATCTACAAAATTTGGCAAATCATAATTCAACGAACCAATTATTTTTTTCATCAAATATTCAATAAGGCCTGTCCACGTAAAATTGATCCTTTGCATTTTTTGTCATAAAATGGAAACCTACATTTAAATTTCAACTAAAACTTTAATTAATTAAATTATAAAATATTAACATTAAAGATTAAATAAAAAGTATGTTATTGTGATTTCTCTTCATGAAATTTTCGGACCATTTTTTATCACCACTCACTACTTTTTGTAAAGTACTTTTTTCAACATTAGAGCAGCCTCTTCGCCACTTATTCTGAAAATCTTGGCAGCTTTATGCTATCTATTTACTCTTATTTAATGACCTTTTCATCAGCGTCCGTTCAGTTTGAAAAATTTACTTCGTTAGGAACAAAATTTATATTATTTACATTGTACAATTTGATTGTGTCTTTTGCTCATTATGCAAAATGATGGCACAAAACCATTATGTTGTTGAATAAAAGTTTTTATATACCACTCTAAACACATTTAGATTTACATAAATTTTGGTCTTAATTAGTCTTTTTAAAACCATTTCTTTGTGTCTCAGGTAGTACAGCTACTAATAGATAAATTTCAAAAAAAAAAAAATATATAATTTTTGAGAAACTTAAATTTTATTGAAACGTTTACATCCCGTGTGGATTTTAAGTATTTTTACAAAATTGTTTCTAAAAGGGTTTTACAACTGAAAAGATTTCCAAAAAAAAAATGTCATATATTTTGTACCGATTTAGTTTATGTTTGCCAAGTAATATTAGTTTAAAAAGGGTAAATTTTTCCATGGACAGGCATTATTTCTCTGGATTTGTTAAAATATCTATGAAAAGCTGTTATATTTATGTATCCTTCTTTGTAGTTTTTATCCATTTTTTATTTCTAACAGCAAATGTGTAAAATGTTAACTCAATTCTTCTTTCATGCATGGATCTAAAATTTTCAAATAGTTTGGAAATCTAATAAAGTTGTATCTGTTACGATTGAATAAGATAATATTCCTAATATTATCTGAGATTTGTTCTATCTCATAATCAGTTTCACATTTCTGGGATAGTGAAATGTCCTTTTTAAAATAAATTTAAATAAATTTATATTATACCCAGAAAAAATAGTTTAAAACAAGTGAGAATATTATATTCGGTTTGACCGAATCTATATACCCACCATCTGCAACTTTTTAAAATTTCGAAATTAGATGATTATTTCGACATATTACACACGAAATGACAATCCCAGTCTACCACACATAATTTTTTGATGGCAGGTATAAAAATGAAAAATATGTACTTAATTTACAAGTACTTCTCTCTTTTTTTGCAGAAATATTTTAGATATCAATTTTTGTATTGTTAGTATCGATATTACAGCATTATAAAAATACTTACAATTTTAATATCTTGTTTCATTAGCGCAGAAACTATTAATTCTGAAATATAATCCAATACAATTATACTTTTAAATTTAAACATCGATCAGAGACCTGATCCATGACCTACACGCAGAGAAAAAATATCATTTTTAAAGTAGTTTTTATAATATTATGGTCACTGGAATAATTTATATAGTTGCAGCAAATATACGTTTATATATTTTTTATATATTATATATATTTTTGTAATTTCCAATACAATAAGAAAAACTGACTATAAACCTGCGCCAAAAGATATTAGTTTATATTTAAAATTTAATAAAATATTTTATCTCAATACTTTCGTTGGGTGAATGATCATGAAGTACTTACCTCGTTATCTTACTTAAAATATTTCCCTATTTTATATATTTAGAACTATTTAAGCTTAAAACAAACAAATTTTTACTTGTTGATTAATAAATTAAATAAATTGTTAAATATTGTTGCTATTATAACTTAATCGTATTGTTTTAAATAAATACTTAAATATTACTTGTTAACTAAATGATAAATTATTTTACTAAAAACTAAAACGATTTTCTTCCACAATCAAAATCAAAAAGATAATCTAAAAAATGATAATTAATCTTTATATACCTTAAATATTTATTCAAGACAATGTTCTAGATCGAAGAGAATCGATGTTATTTCACGAATAACATTTCCCCTGGTCTTCGCCTTATTCAATCTGGTCTACTGGAGCACCTACCTATTCCGTGAAGAGGAGGATGAGTAAATGCCAAAATAAATTATATTCTAATTTTAAGAGCAAAACCTAAAGATTTTACTAATCAATTATAAAATTTCTTCTTTTTTTATGTTTACTTTTTTTTATACATTTGTACTTTATTTACGTTACTACGTTTCCGTATTCACTTTCACTTCTCTTGACGATGTTGTGTTAATTATTTGTTATAAAAAAAAAACGAATAATAAAATAATCGTAAAATCGTTGTCATACTAATAAATAAAGGGCTTTCTAAACGCATGATGTGAAAGATGATAAGGAACTTTACCATAATGGCAATGGCTATGTAGAATTCTATCGTATAATTAATTCAAAAGTAAGAATTAATGAAATAAGCAAAAAATTCGACCTCAATCCCTGCCCCCCTAAAAAACGAAATTCATATTATAAAAAGTGTGATTTGTTATTACTAGAGAATAAATTCATTATCCCCTAAAACAAGAAAAAATGTGAGCCAAGGATGTTATATATTTAAAATATACATATGTTTAATTAAGCATTAAGATAGAAACAAGAAATACAAAAACAAACTATGCCGTAGTTAATAATTTTAAGGAGTAGATAATAATTTTAAGTTAATTTAACCCATTAACAAACAATCAATCAACCAACAGACAAACAGGCAGACAGATAGACAGAAAGACGGAATAACAGACACACATACGAGTATAAGCAGACATAATCCTTGATTATATGTACACTTTCATAAATATTTATGTATAATTGTAAGTAAAATTACGTAAACATTTTCTTATTTTATGACATTATTTTATATATTGTGGAACATTAATACAGTGGGGTAAGAAAATTTAGCAGAAATTATAAATAAAATACTTGGTATTATTTTTTGAAATAACAAATAAAAACAAAGCTTTTTTATTGTACGCTTACTGATAAACTTTTTATATATTTTTTTGACTTTGTAAGATTTTCATATTTTAAATTCTTTAAATATATATATACAAATTCTTAGACTTAGACGTCTACGGCACCTAAGTTTTGGTTGAAAATTTTAGACAGACCCTTATCGTAACATCAGAAATCTTTTATAGGCTAATAAGTTTCTACTATATCGAAACTATTTATTCTGAAGTATAAATGTGCCTTGTCAGCGTAACAATAAATGAAGAATTACGTCAACACTTCAAATAACATTAAATCCTTCGGGGTATTCAACCACTTAGGAATAAAGAATACAAATTGTAAAATTTAAATACTAAACAGAGGCTAATGTTAGTATTTAAACAGAAATTCAGTTAGCAAAATAAAATCTAAAAAAATTAATAGCTAAAGAAATTTAACTTTGTAACAAACATTCATTTTATTAAACATCGAATTTTTGTATTTTATGAATTTCATTAAAAATTTAATTAATTTCTATGGAAGACTAAAATTTTATAGGAAATTTTTATTGTTATACCCTATATATAATAAATCAAAAAGACACAGAAAGTGCTAATAGTTCTAAAATTGATTATTGTATCGATAACTCACACTAAAAAACTTTTAGAGAAAAGTGTAAACAAAAAGATAGTACTTTTCCATTAATGCCCATTAAACGCCATCATACAATTCGGTAGTTGTCTAGGAGCTTTTATTTAAATTTCCTAGTTCTTTTTTATCAACACAACTATAGAGGTTGACTTATGTCATTTAAAAAGTACCAACGAGCACTGGCAAATTTGTGATGACGCTGCACAGTGGTCGAAATACTCATTCTAACGGCATTAAATTCATAACTGGATAATGGCAAAGTATGGTGCTAATTTTTGTATTGAATTGCTTAAAGAACTCATTTGTACACAACTTTTGCTTTGCTGGAGCTTGATAGAATGCCACGCCCACTTTCTAAAATCAGCTATTCCTCAAGTAACTGATAAACCGAATTACATCAAATTCGACTCACGTATAATACAAAATATGCTTTATAATTAAAATGATTTCTTTATTGAGAACCACACCCCCATTAAAATCAATTTGACACTAATATGTTGCTATATTTGTGACAATGTTACCTTCTAATTTTAAATCATATAAATATGAAATTTTTGCTGTATATAGCACACATTATTGGATTAATAATTATTAATAATAAGATATGCCAGTCCTTTTGGGTGCCCGACCATATTCTACGCCCCTTTTAATATATACGAGTAATAATATCATGTTGATACTATTATATTTGCATTTTAGAGTAATTTCCGAAAGTGGATCTTATATGGGAGCTATAGCTAATTATAGATCGATAATCATAAAATTTTCCCTTTATTTTATATTTGTATAAACTTTTTTTGTGTCAAATATAATGATAATACTAATGTTTATATGAGATTTAAAGTGATTTCCACTGATATGATTTATATGGGAACTATGATTAATTATGGATTGATCTTCATTAAATTTGGCACATATACTTATAATTATATAAAATTTATTTGTGCGGAGTTTCATAAAAATATTTGTATATTATAAGCATTTATGAGCGCTAAATCCCTATTCCAGGAGGACATTTGTATGGGGTCTAGGTGAAATAATGATCCCATCATAACCAATTTCAATAGGCTTTGTCCTTGTCCTTATTTGTGGCAAATTTCATTAGTATATCTCTAAAATAGCGACCCATAGCATGTTCACAAAGGGTGCGTTTGGAAACATTCGCTGTGTATCGGGCAGATCATTGTGAACATTTCACAACCACTATAATCCAAGTTAATAAACAAAACAAGAATTGGACCGAATCCGATCGAATCACAAACTAGAGTATATCACAATATAGAGTATAACTCTTTAAATGTGCTATGTTACTTGATGCAATAATTTTTTAAGAAACTAGATAAACATACTTTGCATTTTCAAAAAAAAAAAAAAACTATAGTTTTTAAAATTAATAATCACCTTGCTAAAAATCAATACACTTTTAATAAAATAGCAAAAATTGCAACATATGCTATTTTTGATCGCTTACAGCTGTGCGAATATTTCAAACAAAACAATAGTAAAAATATCAAATTACTCAGTGAAATGTTAGAAATCTGTACTCTATAAAATATTTATCGATTTAATGCTTTCAAAATTTTAATTAATGTCGTAAGATCAGTGATTTCGTTCACTGTGTATTGCAGTAACACTAATAAATTCTATATACACTATACTCTTTTTTATCGTGATAAAAGTTTGGCATTTGTCTTGATACAAAATGTCAAGCAGTTATAAATAAAAACTTAACACATTCCTAGTGCTCTAGCAGTTTTTATTTTAAATTCAAAAATTCTATACCATAGCATATTTTTGTATAAATGCTGCTATTTAATTGAGCTCAACTGTGTGGTTATATGTATAAAATACATATGTAATATTTTTTAAGTATTTAATTTAGTTTTAAATCTAATATTTAAATAAGTTTACGAAAATCAAATCATTATCAATTAAAGAAAAAAAAAGTAGTTTTAAGGCATGTTAAACAAAACAGCAAAATGTGTTTTTAATATAAAATAGTAAAAAAAAACAAATTATTATAAACAAATTATTGTATGTTTATTTTGAGCATAAAAAATTCTAATTGTTGTCTTTCCTTTTTCTTATGATTTCTGTTCTTTTAATTTTTTCTTATGTTCTTGTTTTTTTTTATTACTAAATGTACTTAACTTAACAAATGTATTTTCTGTTTATTTTACTAAAAGTAACTCAAAATCTATATAAATGCTGTTTTTTTAAATTTTGTTGCAAATTGTGTTTGTAAATAATTTTTAAAAACAAAACAAAAATTAAATATAAAAAATCTATAAATAACTAAATGTGAGCTTTCTTTCTCTTTTGTTAAATTTGGTGTTGTTTTATGTTAAAACTCTAATTTATGTTTAAATGTACAATTACTAATTATTTTCTTGTAACTAAAATTTTAAATAAATTGGAAAATTGTTTTTATATAAAAAAAGAAATGACCACAAAAAAAATGAGTTTTGTACTTTATTTCTTATGTAAAGATCATTTTAATTCATTCATGCTTCATTGCTTTTGATTTCACTACAAAAACAAAAACTACAAAAACAAAATGACATTAACAATTTGATGTTGTAATCCGAAATCAAAATATTTGCTAACAAAAAAAAAAAAAAAATAACTGGTGGGTATTACTAATAAATTTTTACGAAAAGATTTTCCTTTTTCTAATAAATTTCGTTAAATTTTCATTCCATTTCCACTTAAATCTACTTCAAAATTTATGCAACTTTAATTTTTTTTAACATTATATTGAATGCGCTTTTTAAACTACATATTTAACAAATGGCTTTGCCTTTTATATCAATGTGATTTTTGTATTAAAGAAGAATTTAACAATTTGAAGAAGATTTAATACAAATATTTTTATGTTCGCTTTTCTTTTCCACGAATTCTTTTAATATTATATTAACTATTTTTAAATATTTATTGTATTAATAAATAACTAAACATTTAATAATATGTATTGGTAGTTAGAATTTTATTTAGCAAAAATTTTAGCTTCTTTCTTAATTAATATTTTATTAATTTGATTTCTTTAAGGACCTGTTAAAAAATTTTTATTTGAGATTTTTTAATATAATTGTTAAGTTATTTTTAAATATTTTAAAATAATTTTATAGTATGTATTTAAAATTGTTTACTTACTACTATTTACTTATTATTCTTGTGTATTGTAGTTTATTTAATTATTAAAAATATTTACATATTTTTTACAAAAATATATTTTACAAAATTAAGTCTTGTTTGAAAGAATCCTGTACTGTAATTTAACAGTAATATGTTTGAACGTTATTGAAAAAAAAATAGTTCTTGGTAATCTTTTCGGTGCTTCAAAGTGCACCATATCGCTAACAGTTCATATTCTATGAACCTCTAAAGTTGGACACCACGAGCTTTTTTTGTCAAAAATCTGCAAAATTTAAGCCTAAATAACTTTAATGTACAATATCAGATTTCGACAAACTTGGTACCATTGGAAAGAGCTGAGAATCTTTTTTATCATAAAAACTTAACAACTAAACATATTCCTTGCCCAAGAACCTCTAAAATGAAAAATATTTTTTATCCTTGGATATCCTGAAAAAAGGTCTTTTAATTTTCATTATTTTTTATTGTTTACAATTGATTTGTAGTTATAGTGTAAAAATTTTGAAATGGGATCCCAATGGGATCAGATGTTACAGCAATTTTTCTTCATTAACTAACACATTTTCTATTAGATATTGAGTGGTTTTTAGGCATATTCATAAACTTATTCAAATTTTAGTATAACAGGTCATTATTTATTGAAATGAGTTACCTATATAGCACGTTCCTGATTATGAAAAAATAATTTAATATTATTTTAGAAGTTTCAGGAACACATTAACACACCTTCAACCCACTGTAAACTACTTTACAAAATGCGTCAAATTATTTGTGACAAATTTAAATTTTACACATGGTGTTACAAAGGCAAAATCTACTTCCACCTATAGTGGAAGACACATAAATTTTATACAAATATATCATTGCACCACATTTTATAAAAATCGGTCCATAATTGATCATGTAGGTTCCGATGCCTAAAAATTACTTAAAAGTGCATAAATCCCATATTAAAATCAGCAAACTTTTATAAATCATCATACACAATTTCACCATAATAGGTCCATAATCGAACATATTTCCCATATAATCCCCATTACCGAAAATCAATTAAGCTTGCATAAATCTCACATAAATATCAATATCGAGATAAAATATACCACAACTAAATTATGTACAAGTATAGATCGCTTCACCAAATTTTATAATGATCGGAGCATAATTGACCATGGCTCCCGTATAATTCACAATAAATCTGCATGAATCTCACAAAAATTCCAATATCGAAATAAAATTTGACATAAATGATTTTTATATACGTAGGTTATATGTAGGTTATTATATGGTCGATCATGACCAACATTGCTTATTTTTATCCTTTCCTATTTGTTTTGAAAATAATTAAAAAAAATATCAGAACGCTAAAAAGGATATTTATTTGTTAGTAAAATTGTACTAACTGATATAAACTGTTATAACGATCTCATTGAGATCTCATTTTAAAATTTTTACATTATAACGAAAAATTTATTGTAAACATTATGTCATAAAATAATTAAAATTAAAAGACCCTTTCTCAGGATATCTTAGGACAAAGGACATTTTTTTATTTTAGGGGTCCTTGGGTCAAAAAGATGTGTAGCTTTTATGATTTTATAATAAATAGGAATATCAGTCTTTTCCACTGATACCAATTTTTTTAAAATCGGATGTTGCACACAAAAGTTATTTAACCTTAAACTTTGTTTATTTTTGACAAAAATGCCCATTTTATGAACTTTAGAAGTGCATAAAACATGAACTATAAACAATATGGAACATACCCGATAAAATGCAAGATAACTAGTTTAATGAATACCCAGAATTAAAAAAAATCGAAGATATAAAATTTTAAAACCGTAATTTTTTGGAATTACCCTATACAAACAGTGCACATTGGTTTCAATGGTAGAAAAAATGGCGCCTAATTGAAAAAGTTATAAAAAGAACTTACTTTATTTTTCGTTTCATTAATTTAGGCACAAACAAGTAAAAAAGTAAATTTTGCAATTTTATGATTCTTTTTTGTTCCTACACCAGCATCCGTTTGTCTGTCCATCGTTAATTAAAAACTTTTTTGGTTAAAGTGCGGATGGCAGTTTTTAAAATAACAACTAAATTTTACACATATATTTATATTGATATAGTCATACATTGCTGTGAATTTTATTAATTATTTCATATAGCTCCCATACAAAAATCCTCCCGTAATATGGCCTTAGGTACTTTTTCATTTGTGTAGATGCTGATATTGAGACAAAGTGAAATTTCCAAATGTTTTATGCGCACAACATTATTCCCTCTACGAATTTTGATGGACATGCACAATGGTGTGGGGTATCATATTTTTGATTATTTTTATTTGTTTAATTCAAAATTTATAAAATCTTTTTACGCAAAAAAAACTGTTTTTTATATCCTGACATTTCATTAGTTATTTATTACCTAAAATGTAACTAGTTTCTTTTGTTTTTACTAACCATGACTTCAGTAATTCTTCAAAATCAATGGGTTATTGAACATCTTTGAAGTAATTAGTTATTTTAATGGCACCTATGTAATGTATAGGGTAAGCAGTTGCCTCTAATGTGATTATCGTGTTAAATAATGAGTTATTCAGCTAATGTGTAAGTAGTGAATACCCATTATATTAGCTTCTTAACTCATTACATGGGAACCAAATTTTTTACTGGGTAATACAAATATGTGATAAATATAATAGAAAAATGCCAAAAGTAATTCGAAAAATGTAAGGTGCTCGAATAAATTGTTTTCGTGTTAAATGCATTTAAAACAAACGCCGGCGCCCACAGCACTCCGGAGCCGAGTGTTTTTGGCATTTTCACATACACATACATGAACACGAAGGTTAACGAAGCTAATAAAAAAACAAGAAATCATTTAGTTTTGTTCTAGCATTCAACAAGACAGGTTGATGTAGCATGGCTAAGTTAAAACAAAAACAAAACACATTACAAAGAGCGTAAACAAACTATTATTTTTTTGCATGCTAGATAAAACAAACACATTCGCAACAAAGCATAAACAAACCAAATATATTAACACATTCAAATTTGTACGTCCTCTCTTTGTATCTATCGTTGGTTTTAAAAGTGCTAGATCTAGCACTAAAAATTCTAAATTGGCAATTCTGCATATAACAGATACATCTAAATAGTGTTGCCAGTTTAGCCTTTTTTTAATTTGCTGTTAACCTCAAAATTTTCCTTTTAGCTTCTAGCTACTTTTTAGCCTTTTTTGATTCTTAAAATGGATTTAAAAAGGCTAAAATTTGTATACGTCAATAAAGAAGAAAATAATTTCTTATTTCTTTTTACTATTTTATATCTATGTTAAATAAAAATAATTATGCATGAATATATTAACAATAAATCCCTTTAAATTGCAATTTTTCACTAAAAAGCTATTAAAAAGCAACGTTAAGAAATTTACATAAATGTGCTGTCATCCTACAGCACATGCATCATTTTATGTTCTTCTGTTCCCAATATGTGGCTAAAATTCATAAAAAAATTCTCTAAAGAAAATTTCAAACATGCATTTAAAAATTGAAAATATAAATGGAAATTTAAATAATTTGTTTAAGTCTTCATGACTTTTGATTCATTTCAAAAAATGTAAAAAAAAGTATTAATTTTAAGACAATATTAATAAATATTATGAACTAAAATCAATGAAAGTAAATTTTTATATTTATGCACAAACTTTTTTCTGTGTATAATTAAAAAAATTCTTATAAAAACGAAAAATACGTCAAATCTGTACAGAAATTTTGTAGGCGATTTTTTACTGGATCATTTTACTGGCAGCCGTTCTATTTTTTATTTACAATATCTTAAAAAAAATATCAAAAAACTAATAAGAACAAAATAAATAAATAAATAAGTTTTAAATAAAAAATATATTAACTTTTATCTAGCCTTATTTTCTGGAGCATTTAGACGCTTCTGACTTTTTTTAAAGTTCAATTTAGCCTCTCTTTTACCCACCTCCTGACAACACTGCACCTAAGGAACACTTTTCAAGTTATAGATGTTATGTATATGTAGATGTAAATATAAATTAAAACATGAAATACACAGAAGATATTTATACATTTCTGGATTGTTTTTTATTATTTACATTATTTCCCAAACTTTTTTCATACAAAATAATATTATTTTCATAAATATTAAAAAAAAATGTACATAGCAAAATTTTTTCACTCTGGTAATTTTCAGATATATTTTTAAAACCCAAAGAACAATTATATGGGTAGTTAAAATCAAAATTTCACATCAAACAGTTAGTATTTTTGCTAAAAAATGCTTTTAGAATACTTAAATTTTTACAAATCTGATGAAATATCTAAGAAGGGCACAACATATACACAGCTTTTTATTTTATTTTTTTCCTTTAAATGTAATATATATATATATTTCAAAATGTTTATATAAAATATCTAGAAATAAAAAACACTATCATAAAAATTAAAATTTTAAATGAAATTTTAAATGAAGTCAATTTCAATAAAATTTCGATGGTGCAGATGGTTGATTTTAATAATCTGTAATGTAAAATTTTATCTAGTTTCACCATACACAAACATTATTACAAAAACTTTATTTAAAAATTTCAATTAGTCGTCACTTTTGAACCATTTGAAACCAATGTACACAACATTTTAACAGTTCTTACAACTTTGAGATAGTGTAAAGCACAAAGAAATGCAAGAGAAAGGACCATCGACCAAATAATTTTCATTCTTTCAACAGTCAGTATTTAGGGTTTCGTTTTGGGGTTATTCTATATCAAAACGGACAGAAAATAGTCATTTTCGATTTTGTAATCTCAGATTTGAATAAAATTCACTACAAACATTGGCTATTAGAAGAGTTTCTTAAATCATAAACTTTTGCGCTCTTACTGGTCCCAAAAATTATGACTTTTTGAGAGACGAAAAAATATAAAAAATTCACAAATGTGTGCTTGTTTAACTGCAAATAACTTATATAATATACGCGGTAGATTTTTGTTTTTAGTTTCATATTAAAAACAAGGATATTATCTTTGTAGCTATAGGAAGTTTATTTATATCAAAAGTTTAATGGTCAAAGTTGGATATATAAAAATCAAACCGCTATATCTCAAAAGATGGTATTTTTAAAATTCTTAAAAAATTATATATTGATGACATAACTCTTCTCTATACTCGTGTAAAATTTCAAGCTCGACACTCATTTAGTTTAGAACTTATAGATCAAAATATAATCTAATTGGTAGTAATTTCTGAACTACACATAATAAAAAAATGTATATGGACCATTATCAAAAATGTTTAACCTAGCTGAAACTCACTTAAATCCTTAATAAGTTTTGTGACAATAATATTTTAAACAATTGGGTTAAAGATCTGAACTCACAAGACCTGCACTAGAGTGCAAAATTTTAACACCACAGATCTCATTTTATAATCATGATTGTTATTCAAAGTTCCAAAACTTAGAAAAAAGGCTTAAAATTACTTAAGAATGTAGTATCAAGGTCTTTGGTCTGCAAGTTATCGGGTTGAAACAACCTATCAACTTACAGATTTTTGATCTAGATCTCAAGCAATAGCGATCCCTTAACATGTTTATTTGAACGTGTAACATGTTGTTTGACTGGTATTTTATGAGTAGTAAAATCTGTGTGAGTATTTTATAAACAGCGCCATCTGTATATGGATTCGCATACGTTTATCAATGATGCTCGGAGGGACTAGAATTAATTATTTAGTTTAAGTTGCTGTTGTATTTGGAACAGCTATAACTATATACTTTTAATAAAGGTTAGTGCCAGGATATTAAGCTATTCCTCCAGGATGTGTCCACAAATCCACAGGACCAAGTTATGTAGAGTTGGTCGGCAGTTAAATATTTGGGGTTTGTCATGGGGATCCGGACTACATTCTGGGCATAAATTACGGATGGAATATCCAACGCGGAATAAGTAAGCATTAAATCTACTACTCAATTCTGACCTTTTGCGTCTGTATGAATGTCGTTTAAAGCTGCTATATACGGGCAGCTGCCCGTTCACTCAGCGATCCATATAATTTTTTATTTTACCCAAAGACCAGAACAACAATAAAATTAATCTAATAAAATATGAAACTTTCTCGATATATATATATTTTAATCTGTAGTTTTTTTTTTCAATAAATTTGTTTATTATGAAAACGCCTTTTTGTCATGTAGTTTATATTATATTAATATGTGTTTTGTTGTAATGTTTTACCTTTTCTAGTTATGACTATTATTAATAAATTTTAAATAAAATATTTAGTATGCCTTCTATAGTGTGTCTCATAAATAATACTTTATATAAAACACAACCCTTTCAGAAATCAATAACACTAGATTTTAACACTCCAAATTAACAAAAATAGTTGCAGTAAAAATTCCCACATTTAGTTGAGTCCAAATATTATATGTTATATGTATTCTTATACAAAACTAAAATATTTCGAAAAGTCAGAGAGCAATTATTTATTTAAGCGGGTAATTGATAAGAAATTGTAATAGTACAGGGTTGTATTACTTGTTATTGAGTAAAAGTAACAGCATGAACTAAAGAATGGATATTAAAAACTGAATTTTTATTATATTAATGTTACTAAATTAAATACCTTTGCAAAAATTCATTTACTAAGGAAGTAAAGAAATACAATGATGTATTAACTAATCAATTAGAAAGCAACAAATCATTTGATAAAAATGTTCTTTATTAACTTGAGATTGTTTAGGGAGTGATACAGGATTGAAATCGTTTAAGGATTAGTGAAAGTTCTGAAAATATTTCTTTCAGGTCTATTTTATAACAATAAATAATTTTTTCCTTAAAAAGATGTAGTAATTATTTTGTACCTTTTATAAAGTATTATTAAACATTTAAATATATTCGATAATATTTCATATCATCATATTGATGATATCAAATTCAAAATTTCTTAAATTTTCACAAAATGAGTGGAAATTTCATTATGGATTGAACGACTTTGAAAGATGTTTAAGCATTTTACCCAAAAAATGAGTTGAGAAAATAAAACTTATTTTAGGAAACCTTAACAAATATGTATGTGAACAGTAAATAATATAAATAGAATTAACAAAATAAAGCACTATTTATTCATAACAAAATCAGAATTACATAGAGTCTATATATATATCACATCTTGCACTCACAAACAAATGACAAAATAAATATAATTAAATAAACCGGAAATAAGAATTGCAAATACGATTGGTTTCATGCACTACATTATTATATGAAAACGACACTTAAAAATATTAAACTGTTTTATAAAAGTCACTAAAACAAATACTAAATGCTATTCTACGCAAAAAAAAAGGTCATATGAAACAAACCGTCAAATTTACCAAAAACTTTTATATACAATTCTACATAGCACCATTTTTTATTCGAATCAAGTTTAAACTGATCTTTAAATTTATTTTTTATTTATTTGTTTTTTGTATACGATTTCTAATATTTTATTTTATTTTTTTCCCTTAGTTTCCCATAATATTGACACATATATATTTTTTATTCTTTTAAATATAACTTTATTTTTTCTGAAATCCTCAAGGTTTTCATAAAAGTTAAGAAAAGAAATAAAAGAAAAAATCTTTATAATTAATTAAAAATATTAGTGATAACAAATTAAGAAAAACAAAGAAATTTAAAAAAATTAAATGAAAACGCACGTTGCCAGATTAATATAAAAAAACTAGTTTTACGAAAATATTGGTTCATAGCGAATAAATAAAACAAAGTTGAAGTGTGTTAATTAAATTGTAATTATAAATAATACAGGGTTTTAACAAAAAAAAAATTGGGATAAAAAAGCGATAGATAAATAAATAGTTCAGTAAGTCTATATATTTGTATAAGTTAGGAGATATTACCAAAACCGTTACCAAATCCAAGGATAACTAAACACGTCTCACTATATTGACATTCAGTTAATATGGTCTATCAATTTAATCAATAAATTTAATGACTCATAAAACAAATTAATACTACCGACATTCAAGGAGAAGATCAAAGATTTCTTATTTTTTATTTCTAAGTTGTTATATTATAAATTTATTTAGTTTAGTTTAAAATATAAAATAATATGTGTATTTAAAATTGGTCAAACTACAAATACAAATTTTAATTCCTTCTTGAGCTTCCTTGTTCTATTGTCCTCGCACTATCATTTTGAAAAAGACATGATCATAGAAGACGATCTCGCTATATATTATACATGAATGTAATATACCACCACGTATTTTGTTATATTCTTAAGTTTAATTATTTTAAATAGTTTTAAATTATAACATGAACAAATATACTCGTATATTTTGAAAAGTGATTCATTAGAATAATTTCTAAGTGTCTGAAATTATAACGTTTCCATACTGGAATAATTTTACACTCTGGTAGAGGCTAATTGTAAGCCACATAAAAAATAATTTTTTATATATGTACGAGTATAACTTGTAATCTAATTAAAAAAAATACTGATCTAATATATTGTGAATTTGTTCCTCAGCTTGACTACCAAAATATTTAATAAACAATTAGCAGTTTGAATTTAAGAAACCCTATATTTAAGTAAACAAATAAATGTAGTGTTTATCCAAATTCCTAACATTCAAATCAAAATGGAAACATGTTTTTTGTTTATTATTTAACACCCTTCTCTCCTTTAAGATAAATATACGTACATCTTTTAAATAGTAGAATTTATCAAGACCCTTTAAAAATTTAATTGTATTAGGTAATATTTTTTTAATTAATTACTTATGAAAAAGAAAATAAGCTCAAGGAAACTTATAACTTATATCAACTAAAGGCAAAAAAATTATTACATACAGGTACCAAAAATTTTTAAATTATCTTGTATTAATTTCATTTCGACCAATTTTAAAACCAATTTAATTAATTTTCAAAAATTAAATGACAAACGTTTAAAAAGTATTCAAATTTTTGTTTTACTTAATTAAGTTAATTAAGTCATTTTTAGTTATTTCTTAAAAAGAAAAATACAAATGTAATTCAATAACCCTTTATTTTAAATTTAAGTGGGTTGTACTAAAAAAATTAAATATAGTTAATATTTAAAATAATTTTAAATATTATTTAATTTATAAATTTAGTTTTTTTCACCTTTTTTTTACTCGTGACAAATATTTCCACAAACTACAAAAACATATCTGCTAAAATATAAGTTTCTCTTGTTTAAGAAAATTTTAGTTAAAAAAAGAATACAAAAATAAATTTACTGATAAATTTTAAACCAAGCAGAATAAACAAAAGAATAAACAAAAGCTCATTAGCTTTAATGCTCTATTTACTATATGCTAAATATTAAAAAAAAAATTATTTAAACTATTTATTTACTTGGAACTGACAATGAAGAACATTTAACCTTATGGTCTAAAATAAGCTCAAATAGTTCATTTTTTTAAAAAATTCACGTCATTGAAATTAACTTCTTCATTTGAGTAAATAAGCTTTAGAATAAAATTGAAATAATAGAATTTCTGAAAAATATTAATTAATTTTAATTTAATTAAGTTATACATTATTAAGCTCTTAAAAGTCCAGATAGTTAATAATTCAATTAATTTAAAAAGTTCTTTAAAAAAATTTCAATTAAAATAATATTGAATTGCATTACTAATGGAGCTAAGATAATGAGTTTTTCTTTAGAATACAGTAAATAAAAAATTCAATAAAAGGAAAGAAACTTGTGTAAATATTAAAAAAAAATTAGAATACGTATTTCAATAAATGTAAAAATATGAATACAAAAATGCAATAATGGTCATAAATTAAATACCAAAACAATATACATTATTATTAAAACATTAACACTCTTTGAGAAAATGTTAAAAGTAAATTAATTCAATAATTGTAATAAAATTATTAAATAATGACCATAAATTAATGATAATAATGCAATAACAATTTAAATTACAAAATATATAAATAAAATAAAAATATAGTTGATAGAATACATGAATGAAACAAACAGAAACCAAGGTAGCCAACAATCAAGGATTCTCTGAAACAAAATAAAACCTATAATCCTTTAAGCAACAAATTTCATAAACATTTTCAACACATAAAACCCATTTCATGCTAAAAAAGGAAAAAAAAAAACAATTAAAAAATATTTTTTAATCAATCGATAAGCAAACACTAACTAAATGTTAAATTAACATTAAATTAATGTAAAAAAAAAATAAATGAAGAAATAAAAAAACTAACTAAATTTTTATAAGTCCATTACTCACAACTGTTTCACTCATGTGAAACTTTCCACTCATTTTCCAACAATTAGTATAGTTACAAACACATGTCACTCACCTTCACACAACTAAAAAGAAAAAATTTATAACAAATATATTAAAAAAAACATGTTTATATTGTTGACAAAAAAAAAACACAAAATTATATAAAATGTGAGCAAATTAAAAATTAATAAAAAAGAAACAGATTTCGTTACATAATGAAATAAAAAAAATAAATAAATAAATGGCAAAAACTAAAATAAATGTTTATCAAAAATTGTGAAAAAAATCTAGAAAGAACAAGAAAAGAAAAAAACAAAAACAAAATATATTGTATATAAAATATAAAAACAAAACATGTTTACTTTAGTTATTTATCATTGAAAATGCATGGAATGGTTTGTATATGAATTTATGTAATTTTTCTTAAAGTATTTTGATAATATACAACACTACAAACTATGATGTCCCGTTGAGCTTCGCTACCACTTCCTCTCGACCAATCCGCCCTTTCAGTAAATTACTCATATCTGTCCTATTTTAATTTTGTCAATGCAATATGATTAGAAAGTAGTTCCCACAAAATTTTAGAGCTCTCACTATAATAGTTCTGACCTGGAAATTGTGTTTTGAAGACAGTTTCATAAGTGATTCTTGAGGTACAAGTCATTAGGTGATGACAAATTACATCGGACGACTAATGATTTTTCCTACAATTGAGTAAAATTAATGACATTATAATTTCGGAGCTCATGGTGAAAGAAGTCATCAGGCACACAATGCTTTTGTTAATTTTTTTTTTTTAGCATTTTTAAAATATATCAGCGACTAACAAGTCAAAAAAATGTTACCATTATTCAATCTCAATATCAGCGAATAAGTTACCATTTTTCAATACTATTGACAACCTGCTGAATTTGTTTTAAAGAATTTTGACAAAATATATGAAAATGTCATAAGGTACCATGATGTTTTTCATATGAGAACAAGGGACGATGTCAGCACCTATGCATAAATGGCATAAGTTCTGCAGATCTTATCTTATCTTACTTACTGCGAAAATTTAAAGAAAATCAACAAACACATACAGATTAATTTTTTATACATATACATATATATATATATATATATATATATATATATTATAATCAGGGGTACCTATTTAAAGAAAAAGATCTAATAGTATTAAACTGAAAGTTAAATATATTTTTAGTAGTTAGAAGCTGCATCTAAAAATTGTCAATTTGGAGCATCTAACTATCTAACTATGTCAGTCCTTACGTCCGTCTGACAATTCTAAGTGCAGAATTCATTTTAATGCACGTCTGGTTAGTATTACCCACATTGTCTAAAATTTTTCTTGTAGAATTTAAAAAGTAAAAATAATCTAAAAATTTCAATATTTCTTTTATACATACACAGAAAAAAATTATTGCTGTATATGAATACAGAATATTATGTTAATACTAACATTTATATGAATTTATGCACTTTAGGGTGATTCCCGAAAGTGGGCTTATTGGGAACAATTGTAAACTATAGAGCGATCATCATAAAATTTGTTACTGTGATTTTTACTTATATAAAACTTATTTGTGTCGAATATAAACTTGATACTGACATGTATATGATATTTATGCATTTATGCATCGTCAAACCCCTATTCCGGGAGAACATTTATCCTTGTGTTATGAAAGTCCTACGTGCCAAATTTCATTGAATTATCTTCAAAATTGCGACCCGTACTTTGTGTTTCCAGCCAGCCAGACGGATGGACGGACATCGTTAGATCAACTCAAAAGGGTGAGCGTGGACGATTTTTTCTATGCGTTACAAATATCAGCAGAAACGCATAATACCCCAACCATATATGGTGGTGTAGGGTATAACAAATTAATTCATTTTCAAGAATATTGGCAATGGCAGATGTTCTCTTGGCGAATGCCTGCACAGAAAAAGTCACCAATCATCAAACAAACATATTAGTAAATAATTTATTCAATTAAAAACTTTTTTATATTTGCACCCCTCACCATAATGATTATTTATTTCAATTACTAAAAACTGTCAAAAATTAACAACAGAAAATTTTTTTCAGTTAAAACATTGATCAAATCAATCAAGTAGATAATTGAATGAATTAAAAATTTAAGTGATAAATGAAATTTTACTTAAACTTTATTTTTATTTTATATTTTCTTGAATATATTTATTAAATTTGGATGAAAAATTAAACAACTATGTTAATTGAAAAATATACAGCAATAATTTATTTCTGTGTAAAAGAAATATTGAAATTTTTAGATTATATTTACTTTTTAAATTCTACAAGAAAACTTTTAGACAATATGGGTAATACTAACTAGACGTGCATTAAAATGAATTCTGCACTTAGAATTGTCAGACGGACGTAAAAGTATCGGTCCACACTTGTCCACATGTCTAATATAAGACTCCTCCACGAATTTTGATGGACATACACAATGGTGTGGGTTATCATATGGTCAGGCTTGACTGACTATATCTTTTTTACTTATTTATTTTTTTATTTTATTTTATTTTTTATTTATTTTATTATTTTTTACGTTTTTAGTACAAAAGAAAGTTTACAGATATCGTTTACGGTTATGAGAAGAGAGCACTACTTGCTATTTTTAGGAATATCACAATTTGTGTGATATACAGGGCCATGGAAAATTTTTAAAAAATGAGATATGAAAAACTGATTTCTTGAGCCCTTAACCGCGAATAACTCGAGTATGTACATGTGATTATTGGAGACTTTTATCAATATGTATAAGTTCACAAAAATTCGCATCCCTCAATCAAAGTTGAACTATTTTTTTCATCTAATTTTCCCGGACAATTTCTTTGTTGACAGATCAACAAAAGGGCGTAAAAAATTTATATCGCCAATAAATTCATATTTCTTAGACTTGATATAGTGCAGAAAGTTAAATAAAACATTTCCATCATGTCACACTTTTAACCCATTGACAACAAAAGCAAATATGCTTCTCTGATGAGTTTTTAGGTTTAGGTAGAGCAAATAAGTCATTCGTGTTTTAATGAAAAATAGTGCTACGAAAACGTAGTACAAGTCAAGTCTCCAACAATAATTGTTATTTGAAATTCATAAAATAAAAATCAAAAATAATTTTTATTTCTGAGAAATAATATAAAAATCATAAATAAAATTTTGTTAAATAATGCATTAACAAGTGGTATGGTGTACTGAGATTGTTTTTAACTAATTTCCTTCATATTGATTTTTTTTTTTTTTGAACCAAAATTACATAAAGAATAAGGGTACTCATGTAAACGCTTAAGTTTCCCATTAGTGCAATTTTTTAAATGTTGTGCAATATTAAGGATAAAAAAAATAAGATATCATTGTAAATAATTGAAAAATTTTGTTAAAACCAAAGATACATGTAATGATTTTATTTTAATTAACGTAACTACAATTTTTTACATCGCAGTTATTAAAAACTTTTAAATATAAACAAAAGGGAGCTGATTTATAAATGCACAATTAAACAGAGTAAGTTTGCGAGCCTTAATAGTCGCGAAAACTTATAAGTGTTGTGCAAATGAATTTCCATACAGTTTATGATAATTTATGACAATTTGCACATATTGCACAATTTGCAGGGGTTTTACGCGTTTTCATGAGGGCCCTTAATTATGTTTGGTATCTGATGTAACCCTCGATTTACCCGGCTCATTGGGACCAGAAAAAGTACGCTTAAATAAAAAGCGCAAAAAACAAGGTTCAAAATTGGTACAAAATTATATTTTCGGACCATAATTTTTATATATCGCATAAATTGAAACACTAATTAAATGAAAAATGTTACTTTTTTGTGACCTTATAATCGCGTTATATTAAAACATATAAATTTATTTATTTTTTATTTTGTATTTTTTGCTGACTAAAAAATTAATTATATATTGCATTAAATACGAATTGATTAAATTAAAATAATGTGGAAAATACTTATTGGCATTAAAATCTCCTGAAGAAGATTTTCCTTGGAATATTAAATTTGGAGAAAATACCATTGCTAGTCTTTTGATTAGCAATGACTTGCTTTTGCAGGATTCGTCTTTAGGTTGCAATCACAATATTTTCAACCTTTTTGTCTAATCATATTATTTTTATTTTGTTTATATATTTTTCTAATCCTGTTGTATTCAAATTATAAGTTTAAATATAAAGTCTCTTTTTCCTTTGCAAAAAAAAAAATACTTTTTTATAACATTTTAATTTAAAAATTAAACTGGATCTCTTAAAATTATTTATTAATAAGGCCTCAACAAATTTTAAACCTAATAAATTTAATATTTTCCTTAATTAGGAAATTCTGACATAAGCATAAGAATGATTTAAGAATAATGTGAGATTCAAGTAACAAATATATTCTCTTGAAAATTAATTTATTTTTAGGTTTAACAATGATATCAATTTGAGAAATCATTATTTTTTTAAATATTCACCCTAGCATAAAAATATATGGTCAGATTGATTTCAATCTCAATTAGAAATAAAATTTAAAATTTAAACCTTTGCTTGTGCTTGAACTGCAATTTTGTAAAACTTAACTTATTACACAAAAATTTTGGTGGGTCGTTCTCGAGTTGCAATGTCACAAGGTGGGGTAAAGTTGTTACTTGTGAGAACCCCTGCCCTAAAATGTTTATACTGACCCTTTTACAACCGCGGTTAAAAACCATATATGTATTGTATAACAGTTAAAGCGCATAATATATTATCCCTGGTGTAAATATTAACTAAAACTTAAAAACAGTTGTATACTAACATAGCCGAAACTACACAGTAATATAAATTTATAGTAAAGATATAAACCATTAATATTAATTATATAGCCAGCGACACCTAACGGTTGGTAGTTACAATTTTGTTAACAGTATAACACAGTATAACAGTAATCTATATTGTACTCATTAAAAGCGTCACAAAACAATGAAAACATTTCACAAAGCACAGTGGGGCGCAAGCAAAATAAACCGCTGAATCGATTTTGATGAAACTACAGTGAGCCAAAGTTTACCACCACCTCAAGAGTAAGAAACATATCGTAGACTTAGTAATACATGTAAAACATATAAATAACACTAATTATAGTATTTAATCTAATGAAATAGTCATTAAGATACATAGTATAGATCATATTCTTTCACAAAGTGTTCATCTTAAAAAATTGAATTTTTTTTACCTATTTCTACAAAATATTCTCCCATTCAGCTTTATTTAGTAAATTAGTCTTCTTAATATCATCTTCACGATTTCATGCAAAATTACTATGAACATCAAAATTATTTTATTATCGGCGCAATTAAATTAGTTTTAATTTTTATCAAAAATATCAACCGAATCTCAAAAGTTTTAAAGCACAACAATTCATTTGAATCTCCTTTTAATAACATCTTTGAATGCTGATTGTATGTATTACTTGTTAAGCACAAAAAAATGTACGCTTATTATTTGTCCAATATTTTTGGAGATAATCAAAAATTTTTTCCTCAAAAGTTCCTTTAAGAAATTAAAACGGCAAAAATATCAAATTTTGAATCTGTTATCATAAAAATGGTAATACTATGAATAAAATAAGCCATGTATTATCATTGATTTTATTTTTGTGCCAGGCCCCAAAATACAGACCTTTTTTTATCTGTATAGCGTCGCCATTTTAAGTCCGATTTGCAAAATGTGGTATGTCGCTGTGAAGGGTTTGACAACGGCATAACAATTTTTGAATCCGACATCAAATTCTCGATGTCACTTCTGGTATTTCGGATACATTCCCCTAATGCCCAATTATTTTAAGTGTTTCATTGTATGCATAAATAACAAAATAGCAAAGGTTCAAGTTTAAAGCAATTTCATTTAACAAAATTTAAAACATACTGAAGTTAAAATAGTATAAAAAATATTTTTGGTGCGACAAATGTTTATTTTTTACTTCATTCGATAATTTCTACAATTATTAGCCAAAGTTCAGACATAGCCACAAATAAATAATATTTTTTATATAAAAGAAAAAAGAACTTTACTAACTATTCGTTAAGTGAAATAGACTTAAGCTTACACAGTTTTTTAAACCTTTGCAATTTTATTGTTTAATTATAAAATGAAATACTTTAAGAAGTATTTCATTTTAGGTTTGCAAAAGACTTTCATTACATATGAAAATAATTGGACATTGGGGGGGATGTATCCGAGATACCAGAAGTGACATCGAGAAATTAATGTCGGATTTAAAAATCACCAAAGAAAAAATTTAAGCGATTGTCAAATCATTAACAACGAAGATATGCAGATAAAACAAAAAAGACGGTATTTTAGGGCGTGGAAAGGAAATAGTTTTTTGTACTTTTGGAAACCTCAAGAACTATTATTTCATTCTAGGGGGTGACTGACATAACTTATTTATTTATAAAAAGATAGAAGACAATTTTGGACCCCATCTCTTGGTTCTTCATCTATCGAAATCGGATAAAACGTGTCGAGTTATGGTGAAATATTCTCGCTTTACTAAAGGGAAATATTATATTATTAATTAATGATGTAGAGTATCATATCGACGGCCTATATTCAAAACCCTCTATCTCAGGATACCATGAAACTGCGTTCTTGATGCCATTATATTACCTATAACAAAGCTCACCTATGATATAAATTTCAAATGAAAGTTCATAGTATTTGAAATTTTATGAACGTTTTTGTATCCCACTATTTTAAAAAATAAATATTTTATTTTTATTTTTAGTTTCAAAACCCTCTATGTCTCTAAGTAATTATTTAATTTTTTGACAATTTAAATATAGCATATACATATTCCGACTAATTTATACATACTTAATACGAATTTGACAAAAAATTAAATCGATTAAATAGTTCTTTAGATATATGATAATAAATATTCACTTTGTATGGCGTTTATTACCCCCTCGAGACTCTCACTGTAATAAATAGTTCTATAGATATGCGATAATTAGGATTTATCTTATATGGGAGCTAACACTTCCCCTAGAGCTGACCACCATATTTTCATATCAGTTATTATTCTTTATAAGTAAATTATACCCACACAATTTTAAAACTTTCGCCCTAATAGTTTTTTATTTAAGCGATAAATAACTTTTACTCCAATAATAATTATTATTGTTTTTGTTTCGATCCTAAAATAAAGTAGCCTATCTGAATTATGTTGGATTTTTTAAATTACAAAATTAATTAAATGTCTTTTTTACAATATCGTTATTTTATTTTATTTATACACACTGAATGTTTTAAAAGTGCAAAACCCTCTATCTCTCTTTAAAATTGCAAGTATTGTAAAATATGAAAAACAAATTATGTGTAAGATTTAGTCGTGGTTTGAAAAAAAAAAATGAATACTAGCAAAATAAACGAAATAAACTGTTTTTTTTTCTTGTTCTGAAAAGAAGATGTGTTTTTTGAGATAGAGGGTTTTGAAAATAGCATATGGTCGAAAAAAAAATTTCGATATGATAATTTGCCGTAACAATGCAATAAAACTTTAAACGAAAAACGATCAAATCTCCCAGTAAAAATAAATAAAATCATTTTTAAGGAACTACTTTTTCACTACTTCCAAAGTTTCAATAAGTGTACATTTTCTTGTGCTTAACAAGTAACATAAACAGCATCCAAAAGCGATTCAAATTAATTTTTCTAATATACAACGTTAAGAATCGAAACACATTGTTATGCATATCTTTTTTATAATTGGTTTATTGACAATTAAAAGTAATTTTTTTTGAACTGATAAAAAAGAACATCCAATAAATAGATTTTGCATGACATCGTTAACATCACTTCTTATTCAGTGTATTGGTATTAAAAAAGAGATTATCTTCCAATAATAAGACTATGTTAAATTCATTGGAAATGATCCGAGTTTATACTAGCTCTGAATCAAAAGTTCAAGATCTTATTAACTACTTTGGATTCCTTTTTTGCTCGGGTATAATTCTAAATCAAAAAAAAAAAAAAAAATCTTTCAATGTGATGCTCAGCTTTCTGTAAGCCAAATATTTTCCAATTTTTGGCACTTTAACATAGTATCTCTCTTAAGTTTTTTTTTAGTAAGAAAGATGTCAACATCATACCATCAACATGAGGAATAAAAAAAAAAATAAATAAATATACGAATCTCTATGACAATTTTAACCTCACTGTTTTTAATTCTATAAATCTACAAAATAGTTCAATAAAATTATACCATTAATTTATTATTTACAAAATAATTTCTTTAACTTATTCACAATTTTACTTCCTTAATATGTTTTCATTTCCCACAAACATACACATACTCACCTCAGGTTATACAAATAAAAAGCAGTATTTTCCAATTCAATTCATCTATTTTGTACAACCAGTCATAAAAACATATTTATTCAATTTATTACAAATGTCCAACATATTTTTTTCTTTTTTTTTTAACAATTGTACCCGATTTTCTCCACCTAAAGACAAACGAAATGAAATTATAAATTAAGAAATTGAAGATTGAGTTACAGTTCAAATTAACACAAACGCTAATCCTCGTATCATGTTCAATATGGATAAAATTACCGCCTAAACACTGTCATAAATGTAATGGATAAGTGGTAGATGGGCCAATTGATAATTAAACAAAAATATTCAAAACACCACAACAAACTATGAAAGTTGTGAAAAATCAATACATTTTTAAACTTATCTCGTATTTGTATTTAATAACTTTTCCTCCATTTCTACTGAAAAAAATACAATATCTTTTTCTACAGCCAATAATAATTTGTTAAATATTTTGCCTACAAGCGATATTCAATTTACACTATAACACAGCAACAAGTGTTTAGATTCCATGTAAAGATTATATACGAAATTATTTGACTATTTAAATTAAAATCATTTGAAAATTTAATAAATACATAAATAAATAAAATAACAACTACACAGACACTCGAAGAAAAAAACACAAAACATTGCTAAACATGATACGAGTATTTAAATCTGAATGCGTGTTAAAAATTCATAAACTAAATTCAGACAATATGTCGCTGGTTTTCTTTCCCAAGTATAGTTTCACGATCAGACTTCATCATCTTAGTCATGGTGTGGACAAGAAAATTTATAAAATCACCTTGATACTAAATACAAAATTGATAAATGTTTTTTTTTTTTTTTTTTTTTGGTTTATGTTTAAAGTGGCAACAAGATCATGGTAACATCCACTGTTATATCAACAATATATCCAGCTTCTGTATAAGAGTTTGGGTTTGTGTGTGATCATTTGACAAGTGTTCGTACTCAAACATTAAAAAAATTAAAATTAATTCAGTTAATTTTTAATAATTTCACAACAAATTTTACAAACTTAAGTGGAAGTATGGCATATGAGTTTTGGTTTATGAGTTTAAAAGTGTTTAGGAACACTCTAAGAAAAGAATTGGTAAAAAGAACATAAAATTTTACTACATACATACATACATACATACATACATATTTTGCACTTAAAAACATTCAAAGCTAGTACATTGTATCAGGATATCACAAAATTTCTATTAGTAGGGAATAGAATTTGAAAAACGTATGTGACAGTAAAAAGAAAATTTCACTAATGGCAAATTATGTAAAAATTTGTATTGGGTGCAAATTATGCAAAAGTTTTATCGTAAGTGTAAAAGTGTTAAATGTGCAAAATATTCCATTTAAATTCATAAAATATGGTCTTAAATAAGAATTTTCTATGAAAATATGACAAAATAGGCTGCTAAGCCTAAAATATAAAAAAAATTCTTAAAATTGTCTGAAACGATAAATAATAACAAATAGTTTGGTTTTTTTGAAGCCAAAGAAAAAATATAATTTTACATATTTTTATTTGGCATGATCACTTTTTCAATATATTAAAAAAAAAAAATTAAAACAAAAAGAAAAATATTTTGAAAACATACAATAAAAGTCAAAAAAATAAATGAAAAAATAAAATAGAAAAAAAAAACAAGTAAGAAAGATATCAGTTTGATCGACTACCCGACCATATGATAACCTACACCCTTGTGTATGTGAATCCAAATTCGTGGAGGAGTCCTATATAGCCAATTGTGGACGAATACTTGTAGTATAGATTTCTGTGAAACATACGTAGACATTATGTTATGTTATTTATACACTTTAGGGTGATTCTCGGAATTGGGGCTTATATGGGACCTATGGTCAATTATGTGCCGATACTGATAAAATTTTGCACAGTGATTTCGAATTATATACAACCTTTTTGTGTCAAATATCAATTTGATACAAACTTTAGTATGGGGTTTAAGCATTATAAAGTGATTTTCGGAAGTAGGGTTTATAAGGGAGCTATTGAAAATTACAGACCGATCTTTATGAATTTTGGCAAACAGATTTATGCTGATATAATAATTTATGATCGTTAAATCACTATTCCGGGTGGAAATTTGTATGGGGATTATGAGAAATAGTGGACCGATCATAACAAATTTCAATAGACTTTATTAATGCATCATAGATTAAGTAATCTTCAAAATTTCGACCTGTACCTTGTGCACAAGGTTTACATGGAAAGCCAGCTACGGACGGACATCGTTAGATCGACTTAAAAATTAAGTCTGAATCGAATGGTATCCTCTAAGGTGGGTGGAATAGAGCTTTCGAGAAGCATCTAGATTGTAATGCAGTGTATATAAATTGGACATGAGAACACCATTGAGTGAGTCTAATTGGAAGCGTCGTTAAGTAAAAACAAATTAACTGCCTTGGCTGTATATTCTTATACATTATTAAAGTGTGCCTTATAAAGTGTGTAATTTAAGTGTGTGTGGGTATCAGAACACATAGTGACTATTTAAACTATTATTGTTGTACATTTTTAAATAAAATAAAGAGTTGTTACAATTTTTAAACTACTAAACTGCTTTTATTTGCAATCAAAATATCCGGTTTATTTAAAATGAAATAAAAAATAGTTTTTAAAAGGTAAAAATGTAACAATATGTTTACTATTGAATGGTATACAAATTTTGGAAATCGGTGTTAACAAAAAAATTGGACTTTTGTCCAATGAAATTAATTTCTGAGCCACCGTGCGCCGCACCTTGAATATGTCAAAGCAAAATGCGTTTAGATAAAAGTATCTCGTTTTCCGCCAAAACTGATTTATTTTGCAGATTACAAAAAAATCTCTTTAAAATGAACTAAGACAAGTCTCCCAATATGCTTTATATAATTCTAAGACTTTTTTGGCATCCAAAAATGTTGAATTAAAATTTGAACATTTTGCTAAATTTTCAAAATGTCGTGTAAATTTTATTTATTTAATTAAATATTTTAATAGGCCCTCCAACCATGCGATGTTAAACCAAATTTCTGAAAGTAGTTCTGAGATTACTTTTTCAAGAATTGGAGAGTTTAAACTCTATTATTTACGAGAGCATATGATATCAAATTGGCGCACAAATGTTTAAGTGACCAATAAGTAGACAAATATTAAAATAGCTAGAATTTTAGTTTCAAAATTCGCCATCGTATAACTTTTCACCGAATAGCGATAGAGTCATAACATACAAAGTGATATTATTCATCTATGTTCGGAGAGCAGTTCTGTTGTATAACTCTAACATCAAAAATTTGAACTTGATAGAAAAAATCAAAGATATAAAAAAAAACTTGGTTTATTTCAATCACAATTTTCTAATTTTTATATCCAAGACCACCATAGGCGGTTGGATCATAGATCCACTTTTAAGAATACCAATCGACTCAGAATCACTTTCTAAATTGATTTAACGATGTATGTCTGGCTGGATGTCTGTCCATATAAATACTGTGAATAAAGCGCAATGAAGATATTTTGTTGAAATTTAGCACAAATAATTATCTGGCACATCTATCCCCTATACAAATATCTTCCCGGAATATGGATTAGCAATAACAAATCCTTTAAATATTGCAATATTTTAATTAAATTCGGTACAATTAAGTTGTACATGAATATATTTCATGAAGATCGGTGCATAATTCACCATAGCTCCCATATAAACACCTCTTCCTAAATCCTATAAAAATGTTAGTATCAAGTTAATATTCGGCACAAATAGTTTTATATAAGTATAAATGACAGTGCCAAATTTTATGCAGATCTGTTTATCATAGCTTCCTAAAAGCATTTATCATAGGATCACCTAAAAGCATAAAAATTCATATCATATCATGTTATAGTATCAACGTAGTATTCTGTATTCGTACATTAGCGATATATACTAAGATGTGAATCAATCACAAAAATGCTTCTGCTATTAAGTTTTGTGTTCTGCACTTAAAATATTTCTAAATCTTTAGCTTTCATTAAAGACTCAGTGCAATATCTTGATATTGATCCCATCTCAGTGTTTGTCTCTATACGGTACTTACAACGATTTAGACTTCTAAGAAAGTTGTAAACCTAAAAGAGTTCTATGAAAACTTTCTCGAAATATGAATTGTATTGGACTTCATTGCAGTTAACAATTGGTAATAAAATGTTATTACCAATTGAAAAATATTCTTGCAAATCAAGATTGGTGGAGCTATTGAATGCTTTGGGAAGTACAAAATGACAAATATGTCTAAATCATAATGTAGGATTACTGGCAATCGATGAATAGTGATAGGGTCGGTATGATTACTATTGCATTGTTATACATTCGTAACTAAACGATTCCTATAAGAGAAGTTTAAGAAGATGGTAATCAGTGTTGCCAGGGGTAGGTTGAAATAAGTTACAGGTTTTTGTCAAAAAAGTTAAAATTTTTTCTAAAGAGGTACATTTTCGCAATTTGAAAAAATAAATGGCCAATAGGCATTTATTTTCTATTTAAAATTTGGAAGAAAATAATGCAAAAATTTAGGTATAAAAATCACCAGCAAGCACACTTAATTTTTAAATAATGTTGATAATGATTCCATAGTATTCTTACTTGTGATTAAAGTAATATAAAAATTGTTGACCGCTCGCTCATAGTTTACGAGTTATGGGGCTCTAAATTTTTGATACATTTTTCTGAATATCTTTATTAATACACATACGATATAAATTATAAAAGTACGTAAAAATACCTTTCTAATGATATATAACATGACCATATTCAATAAATCTTTAAGTGGAAAAATTGCATTTTTATTGATATTACCAGAACTTACAATATTTTTGTGATTTCCAAGAAAAGTGCTGGAATCTTGATTTGTTCCAAAAATTTACTTTGGAAGGTTCATATTTTTTGGTATTTAACCGACTACGATGATCTATCTGATTTTATAAGTTTTGTTGACCAAATATTCCCTAAACATACAAATATTTTTATTGAACAATGACAATAGTCGTCGCCACTTAAATAAGTATATAATCCTAATGTCTTGTTATTGAGAAGAATATGCTCCCAAAATTTCTCGTGAATAAAACTTTTAAATTTTTTAAATTCATTTAATAAATCATGTACCCTTTCAGGTCAAAATATTGGGCCTTGTAAAGGTAAACTATTTTCATGGTTTAAAAATATTATTGTTAAAATCAAATGTAATATTTTAATTTATATAACAAAGGCACTATTTTTTTAAGTGCAATAATTCATCTCAATATTTTTTATATAACAAATTTAATTTAATTCAAGACCACATTACTTAAAGCTTCTACACTGAGTCTTCCTAAAAAAAAACCCCCTTTTATATTTTGGATTCTAATACTATTTTTAATGAAAACATAGCTAAAGTTACTTGTTATGTAATTGTGTGGACCGAAAATGTATTAAAAAAGGAAATATGCAATTTCTTCTGTAGCGAACATAAGAAGATTAACACGTACAAGAAAAGAACATATTTCAAAATTTGTTCTCTTCAACAGGAGGTAAATTTTTTTAGAATATATATATATATATATATATATATATATATATATATATATATATATGAGAAGTTACGAAAAATGTAATAAATGTAACCCAATGGCAACACTGATGGAAAAATTTACAATTGCCAGTTTTATCATCATCTACATGCTAAAGAAGCTCTTCAAATGGAATGACTTTAACACAGTGTTATCATAGGATGTGATTACTTAATGATAAAAATAAAAGAATGTTCTTTTTGTATTATTCTTTTAAAATAATGGAAGTGATTATAATTATATAATCTTTATTTATTTATTCACATTTATAATAATATTAATTTTAAATTGTTAAAAGTTTTTAACAATACAATATAAATGATAGAATGGAGGTTTTTTTTATAAATCTAAAAGAATTACGACAAAATTTGGGAAAGTAAGCACATATAATAATTATAAACTAACTTTAAATTTTTGAGCGTAATGCAAATAGATGCAAAACTCAGTAGCTGCTCAGTGTACAGATACTCCTAAAATTGATCTTATATTTTTGTGTTGTTATGATCTTTTTTGGTCATGTGTTGTGTACCAGCTTTTGGTGGTAACATGTTTATGGATGATAAGATTTTCCAACATCATTCTGATATCACACATCCCGTTTCATAGTAACTTCTATCTAATGCTGCCGTATAGAGCTGCTGTATCTTCATAGTTTTTTTCATATTTTTTTTTATTTTTTTATTTTTTTTTTTATATTTGTTGTATTTTTTGGGTGCGGTACATAAATATGATTTGGAAATGATCTTATAAAGATAGATGTAGTATACTCACATGTATTTGTGTTTGTTGTACTCATTTGCCCGTCTATATTATTTGGGTTAACATGTGTTGGCTGTCGCTTAATAACAAGTTATTTTCACTGATTAACTCTGATTAATTGGATCAAATTGTATGGTTTAGCTGTTTACATCTTTTATAGACTTGATATACATACATACTTCTTAATAGTCGTCTGTCTATATACTACTGCATACTTTAATCACTTGGTATTTGTATCAACATTATTATTATTATATTTATTGGTTATTATTTAGATTATTATAAATATTTTTATATGGATTGCATTACAACAAACACTTAATTTGTCATCACATTAAAATTATTGATACCGCAAAAGAAAAAAAAACACGACCTGAAATTGGTTTAAATACAGTTTGAAACTTTTCCAGTTGAATTGGTTGATAGTAATGAAATTAGACTTCATGGAATATCGTTAGAAAGAAAATAACATTAAATTCGTTTAGTATAATATTATAGAAACCTCCGAATTTCAGAAAGTACATAACTTAAAGGATATTTGTCATAAGCAAGTATAGAAATTTATAATAAAATCAGATACAAATGAATTAAATTAATTGGAATAAAATTTAAGTTTATTTGAAAGACAATTTTTTGCATATGACCGCTGTGATTGATTCATATGTAGTAAATTGGTAGGCTTTATTTTACATCGCTTTTGAAAGAAATTAGGTTCATATGTCATTAATAATTCACAATTTTGGAGGTACACTTAAAGATCAGAAATATGCTATTTTACACTATGATAACGTTTCATTGAATAATTTGATTGTGGCTTGGGCTTGAAAGTACATGCATTACACATAAAGCCGATTTTATATAGAATGATGTTAATTGTCTCATCCTTCCTTACACAGAAAAAATATTCTCTTATGGTTTTTCAACAAATTTGCTAATAATTTTTGTTTTTAAATGTAATTAGTGTATTTATTATTTTAATTGCCTTTTTTGTTAATTGAGTATTTGTTTGACGACAACTTGAATCTCTTAAAAAAAATTAAATCAAAAAGCAAAGCTATTTTTTAAAAAAAAAATATTTCTATGTAAAATATCGGCAATTTCTCTCTTTCTTGGCTAGAAATGCTTATTGATATAAATTATTCTGATGGCAAAGGTTACGCTGTATACGAATTTCTTCATTTGTTCCGTAAGTAACATTTTTTATGTTTGGTTAGATTGTTTTATCTTTCCGATGTTATTGTAGATGTAGATATTACCCCGATTTATAAAGGGAATAAACGGCTAAGCCTATATCCGGGATACGCAGAGAAAACAGATACATTGTAGCAACCGAATTTTTTAACAATCGAATTTAGGCGGATCTGAGAACAATATCACATTTTAATTGTAACTACCGAATATTTTCGGTAGTTGTAACTAATTTGAAATCCTAAGAAGTCGACAGTTGCAACCGAATCGTACATTAATAGTAAATGAAACACAAATATATACATTTTTTGATACGTATTACGATTTGTACTTATAGCTTTTTTATTAGAATTCAGTAATTAGAAATAATGTTCTATATTAAAAGCTTTTATATATCTTTAACCCAGCACCACATCGCAACTTCAGCAAATCCACATATATAGAGAAGATTGGTTACTGGAATTGAACATTTTGTTTATACTAAAAATACCTTAATGTGAACAATTTGTTTATTGTAATCAACATAATATTAAGAAGCATTACAACAATTTTAAATCGGTTCTCTCTTTATTCTTTAAGTGGAACCCATCTGAATAAGGAGTCAAATCGGTTTGATTAATATTTCTATTGTGGTAACCTATGTTTCATTTTAGTTGTGTTTTTAGGGCAATAAGAAAAATAAATTTGTCCTGTTTAAAAATTTTAAATTGTTGCAACAAAAATGCTATATCATTTATGAAATTTTAATAATGAGAGCCGATTTTCAACCAATCTTTTTTCTGTGTTTAACCCTACACACAGAAAAAAGTCGCGTACTACACAAGGGATAAGTAAGCAGATTATGTCATTATGTTTGTATCTAACATGTTTAAAACACATGCCCAATTAGATATTACACACACACACACACACTATTCACATTATATCTATTCATTACATATATCCCTACCAGTAATTAGGTGATAGTTTTATCCACTATCAGAAAAATTACTCTTTCTAGTATTCTCAAGATGTTATTTTCCTATTAGTAAACAATTTTACAAAAACAAATAACATTAATTTCGATTTTTGATCTACTTATTCTACATTTCTTACTAACTAAAATGCTGAAAAAGTCACTTAAAAGTTAATTTTTGGATAAATATAAAGTTACCAAAAACTGTCTCTTATTAATGTTCCTGATAGTAAAAAATTTTACAAAAACAAATAACATTAATTTCGATTTTCGACCTTCTGAAAGTAAAAAACCATTACATTGTTTTTAAATGAAAAACAAAAAATGTGAAGAAGACTATGATACTTAGTTGACGTGTTACTTCCAAAGGCCAGCAATCGATTTTTTAAAAATTTTAAGAAAGCTTCGTAAAATTAAAATAAAAAAAGAGTGAGGTAAAAATAAAAAAGAAATATATATCTATATATATATATATATATATATATATATATATATATATATATAAGTGAAATAAAATGAAAACAAAATTAAATATTGTGAAAAAAATTTTTAATGAAATTTTAAATTAAATTAATTAAAAAATAAATTTCGAAATAATATAGGTTTGTTGTGGTATGGTTTGTTGTGGTAAATTTCCTATACCACCCCTACCCCCATGGATTCGCTCCTGATTTCAATACTTATTTTTTTATCAGCAATTTCGTGTAATTTTATATTTAAAAATTCTTTTCTTAAATTGAATATTTAAAGTTAGATTTTCCTAATCACAACTAAAACCAATTTTTAATAACCCGAAATAACTCTAATTCGTCACACAAAAAAAAAAAAAGCATTTAATAGTGTAATTAAAAAATATCAAAACTACGATACAATTTTGCCCGAACGATGAATCTTCTTCGATAGGAAAATAACTTCTTTTTCTTTTACTATTTTAAAATAAATATGGATACTATTTAGTGAAAGTTTGGATAGTAATGTTGATAGTATTAATTTAGAATTTCGACAAAAATGGTGACTTTTTCTGTTCCTGAAAATGACTCCAATTTGACACATAAAAAAGTACTTAATAGTGCCATTAAAAAAGTATAAGAACTGCTGCGCACTTCTTCCCGCACGGTGACTCTTCTTGGATAAGAAAATGATATCATATTCGACTGTTAAAAATAACTTGAGGTTACTCTTTAGTGCAAATTTGGATAGAAAATGTTGGAAGGGATATAATACATTACATATAAATAATACATTGTGTTGAATTGGTGTTACAAGTTATATCCATTTCATTTGTATTTCTTTATATAGTTATAAAATTTAAATAAATAATTTTATGTAAATTTGTGTGTTTTAATTTAGGCGAACATTTCTGTCTTGTATCGAAACAATAAATAAATTAATTAGATTTATGCAAAATTTCCAGCCATAAATATAATTGATGTAATACAAGAATTAATTAAAATTCTTTACAAAAATCAATTACTTTCACTTAATTGATATTATCATTTTGCTGATTGTAACAAATTCAAATAAAAATTTAATTCATATAAACAATTTCGAAATTGAAATTAATTTTTATTTTTTTCTGCATATATTTTTATTAAATGAATTTTTGCTAAATTAGCATTGGAGATGACATCATCCTACGTATTTGGTATGGATGGCTATTATAAGGAAAACATCTGAGTACGCCTCTCTCCTTAAAGTATATTCGATCGCAGCTTTTACTAAATAATAGTTCTAAGACGGCATCGGTTCTTGTATTGTCATCTCAGTATCTCTCATCAGTATCGGTCATCATTGGCACAAATAAAGAAGGAAGGTCAATATATCCTAACAATAAATTGTGCTATTTAAATAAATTAATTTAATTAATTTATCAAAGATGTTCTACGGTTAAAAAAGACTACTTACTGGAAACTACTAGTACTAGTGTTTTACAAAAAACTTTCATTTAATTCAGTTGGTCATCTAATCGAAAATATACACGTATTTTTAATTGATCATATTTAAGAGAATTTTTAATTATAAAATTTTTAATTTTTTACTATTAAAATTGACTTTTGTTCTTATCTAAATATTTGCATATATAATTTTCAAAACAAATGACAAAAAATTCAGCGACCAATAACTCTGGCCGTGAAATGACGTTTAAATGGGAACACACATTATCAAATAAAAGCGATAATTTTTACACTCTCTTTCTCTTCAATTTCCTTTATTAATCAAAAAAAAAAAAAAAAAAATTAATTCCACACTCTCTCGTATCTATATTATTTTCGAAAATAATCGCCATTAAACAACTAGTTGGGGTAAACGGCTCGTGAATAAAACATAAAATTTTTCATAACGACGGATTAAAATTAAATTATTTAGACATAAAATGGATCGTTTTAATATACAATTCGATAAATATACTAAAATATGGAGTGGGCCTAAGGCGACGAATTTCTTTGACGCCGACTGTTCCATTGGCAAGATATTGTTTGCATTCATGAGAAATAATCCAAAAAATATATGTCAGGTGATTATTTTGATAAATATTATTGTGATTTAGAGAATAAAAAAATATATATATATATATATTTCTTTATTTTTATTTTACTTTTTAGATTTCCGATAGTGAGGACACAGCCTTGACAAATAGTGAAGCCATAACATTCGGAATACGTATTGCCCAACATTTTAAATCTATGGGCTTGAAACAAGATGATGTGGTGGGTATCGTAGGAGCCAATACCACCTACACCATGCCTTTAGTTTTAGGCTGCTTATTAAATTGTACAAAATTCCATGCCATTAATTATCAGAATGATGAAGGTATTTTTACATTTTATTTGTTGATATTTATGCATGTCAAATCTTATCTTGTGCTATTTAATTTTAGTCACAATAAAACAATTATTCAAAAATACTCGCCCAAAAGCAATATTTTGTGATGGTAGCGTTTACCTAAATGTGGCAACGATTGCTAAGATATTAAAAGCTAAAGTTTATACCATGAAAGAACATCGAATTGATTTACCAAAAATTGAAGATTTACTAGAACCAACAAATGCTGAATTATTTTATGTGTAAGTACATTATGAAAATAGCAAGTGTTAAAAGTCTATTGAAAATGTGCGAGGTTCGATATCTTTTTTGCCTGAGTTTATAAACAATTGATTGGAGACTAAATCTTATCGCATACAATTGTTTCCAGGCGCAATAAATATTTTTAGATAACTAGAATTTAGACTAGCATTTAACCCGATACAGCGTTAGCAGACTTGCGGGACTCCTCATAAACCAGATATAAACATGGTAGCTTTTTTATTTTCAAAAAACAAAATTAAAATGTGAATTCTAACTCTCGTGGGAACGGTTATAATATTGGTGTCTTCAAAAAATTAATAACATATATCATAATCGCATCTTCTAATGATTACAATTTCATGCCGCAAAATTTATATTTAAACTTTTATGAGTTCATCTTTAAATAACAAAGGGTACCACATATACGAGTATCACCCAATTAAAAGAAATCGGATTTCATAAAATTTTAAACTATTTTTTTTTCGGCTGGAAGGAAACTATTTCATCTTTGTTGTTACATTTCACAGTCTAGGAGATGTTTGAAGTATATTTTTTTAGACGCTTTTAACACCCTTAACAGAATTTTCAAAAAGCATGTTTGATATATTTTACGGATAAGGAAATGTTTTAAATTTATGTATTCCTATGTTTTTGATTTAGAATATTCCTCTGATACCAATAAAGTACCAGTTGTTAACATCCTAAAGGTTTGAAGATTCAAAAGCTACCAAATTATTTATATTCTTATTTTCTAGTAGAGAAGAATATAAATAATAGAGCCTGTGCATTCTCACCTACATATAACCATATATCTTTAATTTCATGTTTCTAGGTTAATTATTGAAAAAAAATCAAAGAGTAGTATTAAAATAACGAAAAAGTACCATAAAATCTCTTTTAAGGATTCTCATTCACTTAAGACCATACATCTTCACTTTTATGTTTCTATGCTGAATATTACAGAGAATTCAAGAAGTACTATTAGAAGAACGAAAAGGTACCACAAAGTCCTCGTTTGTGGACTCTCACTCATTTTGAACCACATTCCTATATTCAAGTTTATGTTTATAGGTTTAATATAAACGAAAATTCACAAAGTACCAAATAAGAACGAAAAAGTACCAAAAAGTCCCCTCATATAGGATCTTATTCACTCAGAACTGTTCATATTTAATTTCACGTTCCATACTTATAGGTTTATTATTATAAAAAATTCAAAAAGTACGATTAGAAGAACACAAAAGTATCACATAGTCTCCCCTTTTGAATTATTACCCACATAGGACTATTTAATTTCATGTTTATGCATTCAGTATTACAAAATTCACTTATATCTTTAATTTCATGTTTATAGGTTCAATATTATAAAAAATTCAAAAAGTACCATTAGAAGAACAAAAATGCACCACAAAGTCCCTTGTTATAGATTCTCATTAACTTAGGACCGTATATGTTTAATTTTCATTAGAAGAACGAAAAAGTACCCCCGTTGTGAATTCTTACACGCATATGTTATTTTCCATGTTATTTCGTTCAATATTCCAAAAAATTTAAAAATTACCATTAGAAGAACAAAAAAGTACCACAAAGCCTCCTCTTATGATTTTTGATTCATTTAGGACCATATGTCTTTAATTACTTGTTTTTAGGTTCAGTATTTATTTTCATGTTTTTAAGTTCAATATTATAGAAAACTAAAAAAAAGTACCATTAGAAAATAAAAAAGTACCACAAAGTCCCCCTTCATGAATTCTTAACCACATATGACCATATATCTTTAATTTCATGTTTTTAGGTTCAATATTACAGAAAATTCAAATCCAAAAAGTACCACAGAGTCCTTCTTCATGAATTCTTATCCACATAGGAGCAAATATCTTTAATTTCAGGTTCAATATTATAGGAAATTCTAAAAGTAGCATTAAAAGAACAAAAAAGTACCACAAAGTCCTCCTTGGAAATTCTTATCCACATATGATCATGTATCTTTTATTTCTCACTCTCTTAGGACTACATGTGCGTAAGTTCATATTTTTAGATTTATTCCAATGGAAAATTCATTATTGAGTTTGAATAAAACGTAATTTCCCACTTTTATCTCCTTTTTGGTATTTATATTCCACATGGATGTAACAAAAGTTTTATTTCAATGAAATTCTAAATTGTAAAATACGCATATGTATATTTCAATAAATAAAAAATATTTTATGGAGAAAGTACCAAAAATAAATACAATTTTTACCTCTTAAACTTTCGAGTTTCAAAAAAGTACCAAATTTGTGTTTCTCATTTTTCGATAAATTATGAATACGATACAAATTTTATTTGTATGTATTTAAAAGACAGGTATGTTGACAAAAAGTACCAAAATACAGTTTTTACTCATTTGTTTCCTAAAGGACCGATTTTAAAAAGAGCACCAGACACCTGTCCGCTTATTATTTATATGAATAACGATTTTTATTTATTTTTTAATTTTTTTTAAATCTATTACTTTAGGAGATATAAGATTACCGGTTTTACCCCTTTTTACCCTTTCTTACCTCCTAAACATTCGAATTTCCAAAAAATCCGCCTTTTGTTTTGAATAAATATAATACATATCCTTTTCATAAACTTAGTTGACAAATTCATAAGTTGTTTGCTTTTAAATGTATTCTGTTTTTAATGTTTGTTTTCCAAATTCATTTTAATTCTCATTTAGTTTATATATTAATAAATATAAATATACTCGTATCTGGTTTGGTTATACTCGATTTGATTCAAAGAATACAAGATATTGATTATCTGCCATTAAAGGGTTTAATTAAAAAAGCATACTCGTATCTTGCATATGGTGGTACAAATGAATATAATTAATGAACAAATAATATGTATTTTTCGGCTAATGAACACTTTTCTCTATTATTTTTGATAAAAAATTTATAAAATTAATAATTTTATTAATTAGTTTTATTTTAATATATGATAAGATGGAATAGTATGATAAAATGAAATAATAATATAATAAGATTGGATAACTATATGATAACATGGGATAACAATAAGATAAAATGGAATAATAATATGAAAATGGCACAATAATATTATAAAATGGAGTCGTAATATGACAATGTGGTATAATAATATAATAAGATAGAATAATAATAGAATAACATCAAAATATAATATGATAGAATGGGATACATCATTATCCCATAAGATTGTCCAATTATATATAAAACAAAATCATAACATGAAAAACAAACCATAAAGTCGGACACAATATGACAAAATGGAATCGTAATAATTATTACTTACAATCATTTCTATTACATGTGTTGCTCTTAAATTATGGTCACCACAACTATATTTTTTCTTTGCATATATAATACTTATAATCAAAGACCGGAAGTTCATGCAAATGCATATTTTTTGCCTTTACTTCTAAAATAAAAAAATAAAAAAAAATAAAAAAATAATAAAAAAAACTAATATCTTTCGTTATCAGAGAATTTGCTTTAAGATGGCATCGATTTGTTAACGCACATTTCCGCATATTTTATTGAAAGTGCATGTTTTTGTATAATTTTTACCATAAAAGCATATTTTTGTGTAATATTTTGTGAAAAATTGCAATTTAATATAATTTTTTGTGTAGAAAAAAATAATAATTCTGTGAACTTTTGATAAAGTGACTTAAATTTATTTTTCAAAATTTTAAAATATTGAAAAATACTATAGAAAAGTTAATTTTTGGTAAGCTATGTATCGAAAACTAACAATCTCAGAAGGACATTGATTATTGAAAGCGATGCGCTATTAAAGATATCGAGCTAAGATGTCAGAATTCCACAAAATAAATAATTACGTTTTGTCTTTTTTGTTAAAACTTTTGGTATAAAGTTATTGCGATTTTGACATTGAAAGTGATAATTGTTAATTAAGATTATATTTATTTTTAATGAAAATATCAAATATGTATGCACATGAAACATTTGCTGTATAGAAATTAATATTATTTTAGAAAAATCATCGAAATAAGTTTTTTGCCAATACAGTTGCTGCAATTTTATATTCAGATGAAGACAAAATAAACGCTTTCCACAATATATTCAAAATCATTTAAAAATTCGCTCATCGCATCTGTTAATATCGAATAGGTTAAATTTTACATTTCAAATTAAAGAGCAAGCTCTCCCTATCTATGTATGTAAATAAATATATTTATTAATACCCAGCAAAAAAAGAAATCAAAAAGAGCTGAAAAAGTCATGATTTTAATATTGTGTTGTCATTGTAACGAAGTACTTAGTGCTGAAAGAGATCTGCAGAAATTCATTTTTCTTAACCAATGGTCGTCATTGGTAGAATGTTCTTCTTTTATGCTTCTTTTTCAATGCTTTTGAAGTACGTTTCTTAAAACTATGTTTATAAAATTTTTTAATAAAAATTCTGTTTGAACCTTAAAAATACTTTTAAATTTATGAAATTTTAGTTTTACTTTTGAAGTGGTGAAAATCTTCTCTTTGTAAACACTTTATCGTTTTTTTTTTACTAGGTTTATACCCAGCAAAAACTTTGCTTTCCTGGTAAGCTAATAGGTATAATTGGAAACAAAAATAAACTAATTATATTCTGCCTGAATAACTAGTTATTTTTGTTCGAGTAGTCCACAAATTCATGTAGTTATTTTCAGACTCTAAGTATACTCAAAAATATGTACCTAAACGAAAATAAAAATGAAAAACAAAACAAAAAATTCGCCGTTAATGAGATTTGAACTTGGGCACAAATTAACCAATCGTTTTTAATGATTAAAGTCTTACTCAGTACACCATCTCGCACTTAATTTTCTAAGTGACAAAAACTTTTTTTAGTATAAAATATCTTTTTAGACATTTTGTTATAAAAAACTAACAGTATCAGAATGGGGTTGAACCATCAACCTACCGGTTTAAGCGCTCTAGCCAACTCTTCCACGTGATTGCAATATTAATGTACTATTATACTATTGAGTACTTATTTATGTAATACCGAGTAGGCAAATAATATTGACGCCTCATTACCAAGAAACTACTTTAATAAGTAGTTTCCACTACCGAAAAACAAAAAGTTTTTGCTGGGTGTATATATAATATATATATATATAATATATATGTATATATATGTTTGGTGCATGTTTTAAGCGCTTAAAATACACTTTTTAAATGCATGAACTTCACGTCCCTGGTTATAATTGATAAAAAAAATTAAAAATAAGAATATTTTAATGAAATTCGGTGCAAAGAAGTTATGTATAAGTATCAATCCAAATTTTATATAAGTATGTACCAAATTTTATGAAGATCGGTCCACAATTGACCATAGCTCCCCTATAAATTCCTCTTCCGAAAAATACATTGTCAAATTTTATGAGAATCGGTCCATAATTTACCATAGATCCCATATGTACCCATTTTCAGGAATCGCCCAAAAGTGCATAAAATCATCTAGATGTTAGTATCAACGCATTATTCTGTGTTTGTATATTTTATTTTACATTTAGTAAAATTGTCCACAGCTGTAATATAAGTCCCCTTCCCGAACTTTTATGCCCGTAAACAATGGTGTAGAGTAACATATTTATAGTTATTTTTTTTTTTTTTTTTCTATGTAATAATAGTTATTTCTAAAAACAAATTCTGTTGGTCAATAACTTTTATTTTTCAAATTTAATTCTTACGTTACTTGATAGCAGTTATTGTTGAAATATATTTTTTTATGTTGCTTATAATTGTATTTATTTTTTTTTTTTTTTTTTTTTGTTTTTGTTATAATTTAAACATTTATATATCGATTTATAAGAATGTGGGGATTTTTTATATAATATATAATTTTTTAAATAATGTATAATTCTAGAACGGTTTGTCCGATTTGTATAAATAATACACTAGAAACTAGCTATTTTAATATCATTTTTGTATCGCTCATTAGTTTTGAAGTTATTTAGAAATTACCTAGGTATAAAACAAGAAATATACATATATCAATAAACTTATAAAATAATTTCTTCAAATCAGTTAATGAAACTCAAAATAAAAAAAAACAAAAATAGCGTTTTTGTTAAAAAACTAATAATTTGTAATATTCATTATATGCAAATTTATGCATAAAAATTAAAGCCGATTCTTATTTAACAGATCGAAATCATCCTATTCCACATATGTATGTGTTTTATATAAATGTAGATTTTACTGTAGACAATTGAATTAATTTTTGTGACATCCAAAGGATTTCTTGGAAATTATGTAAAAAATATATCAGGATGTTTCTTCAACAGCAAATCGTCAACAGAAATGCAACCGGCTCTATTAAACATTTAATAGCGTTTGAAGGCACCAAAGAAAACTTCTTAAAATTAATATACATTAGTTCCTAAAGTACAATTTTTCCTAATAATATTAAAAGATACCCAGCAAAAGCGTTTTTGGTTATCGGTAATGGCAACTACTTATTAAAGTAGTTTCTTGTTAATGAGGCATCATTATTACCTGCCTACTCTATATTATATAGATAAGAACTCAATAGTATAGTAGCACAGTAATATTGCACTCACGTGGATCAGTTGGCTAGAGCGCTGGATTAAAAGTAAAAGAGGGTTGTTGATTCAACACCATTTTGGTGCTTTTTTTTTTAATGTATGTAAATATAAATAATATAAATATATTTTATAATAAAAATGTTTTTGTCATTTAGCAAATCACTGACGGCAATATATTTTTGTTTTTTTTTTTTTTTTCGTTTAGGTACATATTTCTAAGAACCCCTAGAGTCTAAAAATATCTACATGAACAAAAATAACTAGTTATTCATCAAAAAAATCATTAGTTTATTTTTGTTTCCAATTATACCTGCTAGATTACCAGAAAGCAAACTTTTTGCTACCTATGTAAGTATACATCGAAATAGAACTTTATGCAGACACATTTTTTAATTTATCAGTTCTTTTTAACCGCTTGTTGAATTTTTGAAATGTTAGATAGATCGATTGCATTTTTGGTAACGAAATGATTTGTATACTCATATGGAAGATATGAAGGGTATATAGATGTAAATCAGGCAGTTAAAAGGGGAACGAGAGAGTAATGCAACAAGAACCTCCTGCAGCTCTGAAGAAATTATAATCTTTTTGTAAAATTAAAGTTATAAACTACCTAAAAGATATATTTGAATTGTTATCAAGCAACCTAAAAAATATTTTTGAAAAATAAAAGTTATTGAGCAATAGAAAAAAATATTTGTCGTAATTGTTATTCGTATCAAATTATTCGAACGAATATTATTCAAATGGATACCCTTAATACCTACCATTTTCTTTTGAATAAAGAATGTTATGTACTGAGAATGGGTGCCAGATGGCACTTAGAACTAAATTTTCAAAAAAAAATTACTCATTTTCTTCAAAACACAAAAACAAAATATATGTGACTACATGTATTTTGTTGTTGCATGAATTAGGCTTTTGACAATTGAATCAGGATTTTTTTTCTCTCACATAAATATCTAGTTATTAATCTATGATGGAAGCCCTTTTACCTTTAAGGTATTTTTATTTAGTTTTGTTAAAAAAAATATTTTTTTTATTATATATTTTTTTTAATACTTTAAACTTTACCACTATTATCTTTTTTCAGACCCGAAACTCTTAAACTTGGTGGAGATCAAACAGTAGCAATTCTCTGTACATCTGGTACTACAGGAGTACCCAAAAATGTATGCATTTCCAATTCTTCATGTCTATTTGATTTTGGGTAAGTTTGTCTTCAGAAGAACTCAAATACCAAATTAATATCAAAGCATTACTCTCACAGATTTGTTACTGGCCAAGACGTTTTACTCTCCTTTAGCACCATTGATATCTGTTCAGGCATGTTTAACATGCTTTTTTCATGTGGCCATGGTTCAACTCGTGTGATAACAGATAAACCCTATTCACCAGAATATCTATTGGAATTAGTGTATAAATATCGTGTAACTCTACTTACTCTAATACCCAGATGCATAATAACTTTAACCAAATGCGCAGAAATATCGAAGGAAAAATTAGCTAGTATAAGATTTATAAGTATTACAGGAGGTAATTGTCCAGTTACTACTTTATTGAAAATGCAAGATTTTCTTACGAATGGTTTCATATCATACGGCTATGCCTTGACCGAGTGTGGTGGAGTAGCCACTAATATGGGTGTTAGCCATCCAAATAGTGCTGGTAAAATTATACCTGGTGTTAAGGTGAAAATTTTGAATGAAAATGATCACAGTTTGGGCCCTGGTGAATTGGGAGAAATTCTAGTATACACAGGAAAAACGTGGAATGGTTACTATGGTAATCCATCGGAAACAAAACGTATGCAAGACTATCAAGGCTGGTTTCACACTGGCGATATGGGTTACTTTGATAAGGATAATTATTTGTATATAGTAGATCGTAAATGCGATTTACTAAAATTTCATGGCATGCAATATTGGCCACATGAAATAGAACAATGTGTAACCGAGTTGCCGGATGTTATAGAGGTTTGTGTCTTTGGACTCTGGAATGAAGTAGATGGCGATGCAGCTGCTGCTGCGGTGGTAAAAGTTAAGGGTAGCAAACTTAGCGAACAAGATATTGTAGAATATGTAGCCAAACGTTTGGTGGTCTCTCATAAACAGTTACACTGCGGTGTGTTCTTTTTAGATGATTTACCCAAGACCGGCAGTGGTAAAGTGTTAAAGGATAAAGCCCGCGATATGGCATTGGGCAAACATTGGATGCCTCCAAAACCGTTTTTTAATAATAATAGATATGTATAATTTAATTCTAAAATGTATATATAACTACCTATAGTATTAATTTTGTATGTATTAAGTAAATAGTCAATTATTTATTTTATTTACTTTGTTTAGATTTGTAGGGCAACCATTCTAAAAAAAACAGAAACAAAAAATTCAATGAAATAAATTTATTATTGAATTATCCATCATCTTTCTTTTGCAGTCAGAAAAGGTATAAATGTTTCATTGATCGATAAATACTTTTGTGCGTTTCCGATTTTTTTTTCACAAATATAAAACATGAATTATCTTAAAAAATATATTGATGGTAAAAGAACATCAGTAAATTGTGGCTTATTTACAAATATCATCTCAATGTCTGAATCATATTTAATTTACACTGTAATTGCTGAAAACAGTAGCCAGGTGTTAGTCAAGCACAGAAAAAAATATTTTCGAAAAAATTCCATTTAAATTATTAATCACAACTTCAAAATGATTTCAGATATTTTATAATTAAATAAATAACTCATACATAGAAAAATCTAAAATCCAATTACAATTACGAATAATACTCAATTATTTAATTAATTGAAATTCAGCCTATGAAAAAAATGTATATTCAATTATTCAAATTATCACTTAGTTTTATTTATATTTGATTAATTTATTAATTAATACAATAAAAAAATAATTGAAAGCCGATAAATTATTTTATTTTTAATAGAAAATATCAGAAAATTTAAATTTTTATCAATTGAATAATTGATATAATTAAAAAAGTAGTTAGAATAGTTTTTATCTTTGATAAATCGTTTAATAAATCATATATTTTTTCGTATGGAAAGTGTTCTTTTTATATTCACAGAAAGATGGTTTATTAAACGATTAAACCATTTTCTTATTGTATCAATTAATAAACTAATCAAACATAAATAAAAATAAGGGACAATTCGAACAATTGATATATATTATTTTTTAAAATAGATTGAATTTCAATTAATAAAATAATTTAATATATATAATATATATATATTTGAAATTGTATTTTGTGTGAAATTTGAATTTAATTTTTTTAATTATAAAAATATTTGAAATTATTTAAAAATTCTGATTAATAATTTAATTGAAATTTTTATGAAGACATTCTTTTCTGTGATTTCCACAATATGTATAATAAATACCTAATTTTTCGACATAAGAGTAGACTTAAAAATACTTTGGCTTCTTTTTTTTTTAATTTATATTTTAATATTTAATAATTTTTGTGAACTTCGTTGTCATTCAGTCAGTCAGTCAGTCCATCATTTCATGTTGAAGGGTGAGTGGATTTATTAAAGCATTCGTTAGATATTTCCTTAACAATTTTACTTCAAATAACACGCATTGCAATGATCAAAACTGAACACAATAACCTAACCAATTATTGTACTCAAAAGAAAAAAAAGGGAAAAAATAAATAAGAGACTCTCTTTATCTGGTGATGAATCAGTGACAATATCAGCAAATGCCATCTAAATAACATAAGTGGCTAAATAACACTAAACCGAAAACCAAACAAGACAGAATAAAGGGCCGACTATTAATGTGAAGAATCCAAAGAGAATTTAGTAACCAGAGAATATCTTGTATATAAAATTTCAAATAAGGAAAAGATTGAAACACATCCATGATGGTCAATGCCACCACTAACACCAACATAATTTCTGCTAACGCCAGTATCATCATTATTTCCCTAAGCAGAATGTTAAAGAATGCAATTTTTCGAATACGTTATATTTTATATAATTTTAATTCAAATTATAAATCTTTTAAAGATCTGCCTTTAAGATTATATTTTTGCACTATAGACGCCATTAGTCCTAATGCGATTATTGCAGATTTAGTTCATTCATAAAGATAAAGTTTTAATTTTAAATTATATTCACTGAAATGATTGATTAAACCGACAAACGAATTCAAATGCTAAACATATTTCATAAACATTATTTTTTTTTTAAGTTTTATTCTCATTTAAATACATACTTGCATTAGTATCTCTACATTTAAGGAAAAAATAATAAGAAAAATAAAATACTTTTCCCTTTTACGTGTTTTTGATCTGATTACAAATGAAATGGAGAATCGACGAAATTCTTAAACAAATTGGACATTATTTTCCTGTGTCCTGTTACGAGTAAAACAGTACAGAAGAATTTGCAAAAAATATTCACTTAGAAATTTGAATATCTAATTCTAATGGCAATTACTTTGCCAAATTGATTGCAAATTACGAGCACGCACGTGAACTGGAGTGGAGTGATAAATAACATGTGCATCATGCACAGACAACTTTTGTAACTTGCTATGATACACCAACATCACCATCATCATCACCACCTTATTGTAATATTTTTTGCAATATTTGTGGCACACAAATAAAGTTTGTGTGTTACTAAAAGATTCTCTTATTCATTTTTAGTTAAATGCAAAAAAAATTGTCGTTGCAGAACTGCGGTTTCAAATACCTTTCCTTTGGAAATGGGAAGTATTGCTTCACAAGACGCATGGATATTCTATAGAACTGTCTAATAGGTATAAGAAATAACATCACATATATACATCACAAATATACATGTGAATTCAAATCGAGCATTTCCTGATTAGAAGAAAGATCCTTTTTCTGAAGAAAAACAAAACCCAGGTCCAGACAGCTTACCACCGGCGTTGAAAATAAATCATATTCCATCGATTAGCATGCTGGCATCGTCGTAACAAACTCTAATAAACGAGATTGAAGCTAATGCAGGTATTAGATGGGATTACTCTTCAAACACAATCCAAAATATAAACGCTTTTGTAATACTTGAACGCATCTCACCTGTAGTAGAACAACATTTACTAAAGGAACAAAATTCGTAGATTTCTAGAGGGTTTTTTATTCAATTGATCATTCCTCAATATGGACATGTCTAAGAAACATCGGCTTCCTTGCAAAAATCAAAAACCTCATTTATATGCTATATCAGAGCACTGCTTGTAGAGTATGCTTCAGAAGATTCGAGAGCTAAATTATTTTCATCCACAGCGGAGCAACACAAACTTAATTATTATGTTACTCGTAATATGTTATTTGTAATTGATTGATGCTCCAAAGTGGACTACGTCCTTGAATAAAGTAATTTTATAAAAGGCGTTAATAGTATAAAAGATCGACGTATTAACATATTTTATTCTGATATATTTTGCATTTTATTTATTAGATATCATTAAATCGGCAATAGAAAAATCTTTTGTAAAAGATTATTTTACATAAGAAGTTCAATAAACTATTAACTATTAAACTTTCGTCTAAAGATAAAAGTTGATCAAAGTGTGGTGCAAAAATTCACTATATGGATCAAAATTTAAGCAATAATTATTTCAATATTCAAAAGAAAATAAAAATAAACGATTTTTGATTTCTTTAATTTTTATGTATTTGTTATCTGGAATAAAGAGGAGTGTGCGAAAGGAAACCTTTTTTTACATAAGTTAAGCAAAAATTGAAATTTTTCTGCATTAGTTATATTCAATTTCGTTCAACATCAAATTCCGCAATTTGATTTTTGGTATTATGGTGTTAAAAGCAGAAATAAATTAATTCTATTGAAGAAGTTCCTTTTGGTTAGTTCAGTAACCTATTACAAAGTGTACAAAAATTTCAATTTTTCCCTCCTACGCACAGTGTCACACTTGGCAGTTTTAGAACGATAAAAATCCAGATTTGGAGCTATAGGACTAAAATGTTATATTCTGTTATGGCCCGCTATAAATAGGTGGGTAGAATCACTGCCATTCCCATACTAATTTTCTTTTATGTTTGAATTTCGAACATATTATAATAAATTTTATTTATAAAGGAATACTTTTACTTTACCTATCTTAATGTTCTATTCGCATAACAAATTAAAAAAAAAATTAATTGTAATTTTTATTTTGTCGAGAATTTCCGGAATCCCGGGCATATACAAAAGTGTTTCCCGATTCCCGGGAATAAGAAAGATCTTAGATTTAGAAACTCTTTTTATGTATCAGTTAGGGTGATCGATTTTCGATTTTCGATTTTCATATATTAGTATTTATACATATATTCTTTCAAGTAAAATGTTGTTTTTAAAGCCACTTTTTTGTGCTTAAGAAAAAAAAAACCGGTTTATTCGACAATCAAAAAATTAACATTTCGAAAAAACCTAGTCGATCACTTTAGTATCAGTAATTATTAATAAAAATAAAAAATAACGAATCGAGTCTACCGATTTAAAAACCCTACAATTTTTTTTTATTACCTTTAAGGAGACTTCCCAGAACATACAAAACCGTTACATAAATACAAAATTCACAACACACAAACATAAACTCAAATAAAATTCCCTGATAGAAAACAAGCATTTTACAGTGATAACTGACAATGCAAACATGAAAAACTAATTTATTTCAGTTTCTTTTTCGTATGAATATTTGCCAATTCATTCTGTCTAAGGTCTATCTCCGAAAAACTAAAACTAATGCGACAAACTGTGCCGTTCGTCTACGGCATAAGGAAAAAAAACAAGCTCAAATAAAATGATTATAGTCACAATTAAACAGGAAGTTACGTGTAAAATAAATACAAATATTTATAACAACTATTCTGGTAAAAAGACAACATTGGAATACTAAATGAAAGTGCTGATTCAACTAACCTTATGATGAGTACATGAATGCATGTGGCAATATACTCTTTACAACAGATAAACAAACGCTGCTACATTGCCACATATATATATATATATATATATATATATATATATATATATATATATATATATATATATATATAAATTACAATAAATAAATAAAATTGAATTCACCTGGTGATTTTAACCTGTTCAATTAAATGTTAAATAATTTTAATATACGAGAATCGATCGAGTAAGATCGAGGAAAGAATATTATTTTATTCCTTATGGAGAAGTGAATTAAAACGATTATTTACTACACTCGTCGCCAAAAAATCCTTCCTTAAACACACACACTTGGGCTATATGGATTTTAATGTGCTAAATACGAATCTGCTTTCAGTTTTTTCCCACCACCAGCTCTGGGTATTTTTTTAAAGGTGTCTCTAATATTTCTTTCATAACAAGGCCATTACATAACTCAAGAATGTTGTGTATGATTTATATAAAGGATACACCGAAAGCTGTGGACTAAAAATGTTTTAATTACTATTTAGAAAATAGTGTCCGAAAAATTTTGTTCTTGCTAAATTGAAGATTTTTTCTTAAAAGTTCTTTTAAAAAGTGAAAACGGCGAAATTGTTTCCGTTTTTTATCTTTAGCATAAAGCTGTTAGTGCTACGTATAAAATAAGCCATGTATCTTCAAAATTGAATCACAAATCTTGATTTCATTCACAGTTAAGTGAAAATACCCATGTATACCTACAATTAAGTGGTGGACAAAAATAATTTTTTTCTTAAACAAAAATAGGTGGCCTAGATAGAATTTGAGAAGCTAAAGTCGAATTTTCTTTCAGATTTTTTTTAATATTTTGTGGGCATGTCTAATATTTCACACTTAACATGGCGATTACATGTGTATCACTTGAGAAGTGGTATATATATATATATATACAGATATAGATATATATATAAACATGTATGCATATTTACGGTTTATATTTACCCAAATAAGATTTATGCTCTTATTAATTTTAATTCAGTAATTTGAAATTTTAAATTGCTTCTTTTACAACCCTCGCAGTTCGTACAAAGAATTCTTAAAAATCAACATTGGGTATTTAATGTTTCTAACAAGGTTTATTTAAATATTGTTAGTTTTTGGCCGAAACAGTTGGATTTTTTTTTTCTTTAAAATCTAAATACATTGATTGGCCAAGAGCCATGATCTTTCCAACAAAAAAAAAAAAAAACTGCTGCCTTCATATTCACACTTCGCCATCATCGTCGACACTCTATTTTCAACGTCATTATCATCATCTGCATAAATATATAAAAAATATCTTGAGATTTATACAAAAGCAACACGATCGATATAATATGTGTGTTGCACATACCGCCAATATGTCCAAATCAATGATGCATGATGATGATACATGAGTTGTTGCCAGAGATGGTTTATTTTTTTTTTTTTTTTTTCTCCTTAACTTTTTGTTTATAAACCATCATATACAATTTTGGCATAACATCTATCAAGGCATCTAATGAATAAGTGTGAACGATCGCCATAAGACTGACTACATAAAACATGATTCCAGCATCAGCATACGAGTACATGGAAGTATTTATGTTAACACTATGAGTCGATTTGTCCGTCCGTCCATCATACTATCTGTCTGTCTGTATATCTGCCCGTGCATATGTAGCAACAACACCTTTTTGTGATTATTTCAAAGAATTGTAATGTTTACCTTTTGGCTTGTTAAAAACATTGTTGTTTGTTGAAAACTGAACAAAAAAAAATATGTTTCATGTAGTATGTTTGCAACATGAAAACAAACTAAAGAAATTTAGCGCCTTCCTCTCTAACACTTAACCAAATTTAACTTCTGCCATCTTCATCGTCGTCATTTAAACTCACTTAAATTGCGGGTTCATAAATAATAAATAAATAAAAAAATAAATAAAGGCGATTTGTTTTTGGCGATTATTTTCACTTGTTTATAGACATTTAATTTTTTTCTTCTTATTTTAACAATTTTATTATCCTCAAGGTGTGTTCTTTAGCTCCTCAAGTGTTGAACGCAACATTATTAACTGGTTAAACCAGCCAGCCCTTTATTCTTTATTTAGTTAGTTATTTGAACTCTCCAGCCATTATAAAGTTGTTACAATTTCTGCTGCTCAATCTTGAAATCTTTTTTAGATTTATGTCGCCTTCAAAAAAAAAAAAAATTTTTTTTATTTATTTGCTTTTATTAAAGTAAAAAATTTAACTTGCAATCATGCAACACATTTCATTAGACCATTTTTCATTTTCGTTTCCCTATTTAACTTATGTAAATTTAACTATTTTCTATGTGTATCTTTTATTATTATTTTTTTAACATGAGATAATTATGTAAATTTTTTACGTGTAATGAATGTTGTTTAAAATATTTTTTTTTTCAGCAAAATGCAAAAAACTTTCCGAAGATTTTTATCTTTACCGCTGTATTTGAAAGTGAAAAATGTTAAACTATTTTTCTAGTATCTCATTATGTATATATAAAATGAAAAAATGTGTGAGTTTTAATATTGACAAGTAAAAATATTAAGGGTACTTACAGTTAATATTACACAAAATAATAGGATTAGTAGATAAAACGAGTTATTAAATAATAAATTGTCCAACATATTACGAGTATGTACATATTTCATTACATAAAATACGAGTAATATGTACGAAAATTAATTTTAGATAGAAGAGAAATCAAGCTTTCTAAATATATATACATTTGAATTTTTACTGAAACACTGTAGAAAAGTGTCTAATTTTTTCACGGCATTTATATATATATTTTTATATGAAACCTTATTTTTCTTGTAAATTTATGTAGTATTACTTAACGTGTAATACAAGCCTTCTTTGCTAAAATCAATTAATAATTGATGAAGTTACAATATTTTTATTTTTTTTCATACGAAATATTTACTGGAACAAAATATAAGATTAAAAAAAAAATAATAATAATAAAATAGTTCTAAAATTATTTTAAAATCTATTGTCTTATACTACATTCACATATAAGTATTTTTAGGTAGTTTTCGAAACACATAATGTATTTAAACACTACTATTCACATATCACTTTTTGGGATTTTTCAACTGAAATGTTTTTCAGTTTGACTTTGGGTATGTTCGACAAATTCCAATGTACTAAAAATACTAAAAATGTCTTCCTTGTATGGAAATTATCATGTTTTTTGTATTTTTAATAATTAAACATTTCAAATCGAGAAGTTTTTTAGACACGTATACATGGACATAGTATTCTAAATGCCTAAATTATTTATTTGCAAAAAAATATATGTGTTTTAAAAATGTTCATGTAATGTGATATTTAGAAAGCATGATTTCTCTTCTATCTAAAATCGTTAAAAAATGGTAAAAAAAATTAAATCATATAAGTTGTAAAAAACGTTTTTTATGAATAACTTGTGGTGTTTATGGTGCATCGAAAAATCTAAAAATTACAAAACCATCTATCCAATAGATAACCCACACTAGGTCATTTCAAAAGTTTATTCAAATTTTTTCCATTTTGTCATACAGTGTAATTTATTATGTATACTTTTTTATTATCTACATAAACAAACATGCAAAATTTTAAAAATTCTACTCAAATTTTTTTCCAATTTTTTTCTTGGCTTTCAGCGTTTAAATCCGTTGGCGCGAACACTTTTGCGTGGGAGCCCAAAAGTTATGGCGGTTTAACATAGAAAATTTAAAATAATCTCAAAATTTCAAATTTTACTTATTTACATTATAATTGCACACGTTAATAAATCTAATGAAAAACTATCACCATATTGAAAAAGATTCATAATATATCATTACTAGCGGAGTTTCACGAAAAATAATTATTTTTTTAAATAGTTTTTGCAGAATTTTTTATATAATAAAAAAATATCAAGTGCAAATTATTCTCTTTTTTAATTTCAAAATTCTTTATTTAATAACGGAAAAACTAAATTAATATCATTAATGGTGTAAAAGTTATAAGGGTTTAAATCATACGAAGCCTTAAATTTTACTGAAAATGTTTCAAATATTTTCTTAAAATATAAATACGTTTTTTTTTACTTCATTATGACAAGTTTTTTTTATCATTTCTGACATTTGATCGTCGTTTTTTTTTTTTGACACCCCTAAATTTGATTTAGAGAGCTAACTTGCCAACCAAAAAACCAAAAAATTTTTTCTCTATGAAAGTTTGAGGATATTATGTAGTCAATGCTCAGCATAATTTACACGATAAATGTGGATTTTTTATTTATAAAACTGTTTTCGGATTATTGTAATATAATTACGATTAATATAATAAATAAACAAAAACCTTTTAGATCACTCAATAATCTGTTTAAAAATAAAAAATTAATGTTAGAATTTTTGAGGTTGATTTGTCCATAAATTCTATAAATTTCATAATTTTTTTAGGGCACCCTCGATTTTAGGACAAACTTTGAAAAAACCTTGCCATTGAGGCACATTTTGATTGACATTATTCTTAAATATTATGAACTAAAATAAATGAAAGTAATTTCTTATATTTATGCACAAATTTTTTTCTGTGTATATAAAATCGCTTAAAAATTCAAAAAGTTATTAAGCATTTTCTAAACTTTATTAAAAAATTCCTCATATATTTTAAGACAAAATATTTTTCATGTTTTTTACTTGGCTTTTATTTTTTGATAAAATTAAAATGTATTGAAAGTTTTAGAAAGGTATTACAGATAAAATAGAATAAGTTCTTTTGTCAAATTTGAAAATATTAAAATTAATTCACAACAAAAATGGCCTTAAAAATTATTACATAGTTGTAATTGCTTTTATAGAAAAAATTGTAATATATCGCAGTTAAACTCGAAAAATGTTATGAAAAAAATTTTTTTCTAGAAGTTCTTTGAAAATTTACTTTTAGTATTTGACAAAAACAAATCAAATGCATACGTTTAAAAAGCCCGTAATTTTTTACTTTAACAGCGTGTAATCATTGAAATAAACAGGTACATTTAAATTACATTAGATTTAAATTTGGAACTAAGTGAAAAAATGGAAATGATACGAAATAAAATACTATCGATTTCGAACTATTACAAATGATAATGATAACTTGTCATTAGCCATATCGATATCGAATAATTTTTGATATTTTTTGATATCGAAAATGAATATTTTTACGTTTCGTTTTTGATACCGCTAAATATTCACTGTTAATACGATAACCAAACCTTCGAGAACGAAAGATTTGCTACAACAAAGTGAGGAACCGGTGAGTTCTAGAAGCTCATATTCACATAGCCAATGACTGATGTTTCCAAATATTTTGTCAGAGAAATGTTCGTGTAATATTCGAATTCGAAATCGATTATCGATGTTTGTGGTCAGCTGGGATTTTAAAAAGTTATAAATAGGGAAACCACAAATATGCAATTGCATCTTTCTTTCTGAACGTTGAATGAAATCATCGATAAAATATTTATCCCTTTCGACTTTTAAGTGCATATATTTGTATATTTTACCCTTAACGGCATATTTTTGCATTGGGGATTTAACCCTTTTGGATAATATTTTGACATTTTGACATTTTTTTATACCTCATGGTATATATGATTTAAATTATATATATATATATATAATTTAAATCAATAACATAAGGTTTGGTTATATATATATATATATATATATATATATATATATATATATATATATATATATATAACCAAAAATTGTATTTAACTTGCAGCAACAAGATTGAAGATTTAGAAACAGATAAATTGATCTTCATTAAAGCATCATCGAATAGCGTAAGTTAATATTGTAAAAACAATAAAGGTATCCACCTCAAACTTTACCTCAACTTTACGTGAGCAACTACTTTTGAAAAAATTAGATAAAGTTAGCAAAAAGAAATAAAAACAGTTTTTTGAAGACACCGAATATGAATATGAATATGATGAATACCTTTAATATTTTTTTATTTTTTTAATGAAAGCATGTGTTAATTTTGATAATTTCTGAACTAATAAAATAAATTTTAATTTTAACTCATTTTTTACATTAAACTATTAATAAAACACTTTATTTCAGTGAAAAACATAATTTTTGTTAAAAAATTCTAAATATTTTTCATTTTAAGTGCATATTTACCCATTTTTAGAGATAAGACACTTTTTTTAGAGCATATTTGTAGTTTTCCTAATTATAAATTATAAGAAATATGTAAGTATTTGTGTGTTTAACATGCCACATCAAATGACTCCACTTGGTGGAGGGCGATCGCAAGTGACAGGAATCATTTCTGCGGTTTTATTCTACTTACGGATAGTACGGTTACAGAGCGAACGGTCGCATGGAGAACAAGTTCCTTAATTTCATCAGAATTCATTCCATTGTATTAGCGATATAAATAGTGAAAAATCAAAATTAGAGACACTTTAACGCTTCTTTTGAAACTTTTGAAACAAGCAAAAAATGTATAGTCGGTCAAGCCGGACCATATGTTATCTGAAAATATTGGGTATGTACATCATAGTTCGGAGGTTCTTTTATGTGACCTGTGAATTTTATGTATTTAAAGATGATTTGCGGATAAGGGAGCTATTGTTAATTATGGACCAATTCTAATAAAATTTTACAGGTGGTTTCTACTTATTTAAATCTTATTTGTGTCAAATATTAACTTGATCCTAACATTTTTATGGGTTTATATGTGAGCTATGGGCAATTAGGGACCGATGTTTAGAAAATTTGGCACCAAAATGAATACATATATAAAAATTATTTGAGACAAATTTCATTAAAATGTCATTATATTTAAGACATTTATGATTGTTAAAACACTTTTCCGGGAAGACATTTGTGTGGAGGCTGTTTGCAGATTCATGCTTTGGGATTTTGGAATATAAGAACTAAACTCAAAAGTTTCATAAAAAATAAGCAAAATTCGGGAGAATGTGTACTTAGATCGCTTCTGTTATTGGGCTTGTTTTCTATTTTAAAATTACTTTTGTGAAGATAATTTCCAGAAAAGTATAAATTTTTTAAACGTTGTTAAAGAAAATTACATTTTACAATTTTTTTCGCCTAAAAAAAAATACAAGAAATTGTAATTTTTGAAAATTTTAAATTTTCAAAATCCATTATTTTTGGACCCGATAATGATATGGACATCAAATTTTCTTTGTCCAATAGATAATTTTGTTCTTTAATCAAATTTTAATAATAAAATCGAATGGAGGTAGTTAAAATTTCAAATGTAAATAACTCGAAAAGTAAGAATGTTTTTTATAAGCCTAATGGAGGGATTTAAGAAGGGCTATATGAATAATCGCCTAAGAGAAAATCGCCCAAAGACAAAAAATGTAAAGAGGACCAATTTTATTTTTATTTTATTTTATTTTTAAACAAAAACTCAAAATATTTAAAAACTCACCCAAAAGAGCAAAACAAACAATCGCCCAACAGTTTGGGTTATTTTTCATAATGTCAAATAACCCACACTAAGGGAACAAATTCGATTCAAAATGCACAACGGTTGTGGTGAAATTGACAAAATTGTAGATAAGAGTTTACAAATTTTAAATAAATATAGCGTTATTTAATAATTCGATACTGAAGTGGTGTCAACTTGATGCCGATTGGTATCAATTTTCGTTAATGATTTGAACACAAAGTGTTGAATTTGAACACATACGGGGAAGATTCAGTCGACCAAAGACTTTTAACTCTATAGTATATCCAAGAGCGTGTTCGCTTGCATAATTTTTCCTTCTTGCATCAATCTTTTCGACGTTAAAAGTACTATCAGTGATGAAAAATTCGGAAGTGAATCAAGGATCTCTGATTCTGATTATTTATTTATGATACAGTTTTAATTTAATTTTAATTGCTGTACAAATTTTTGAGTGCAATTAAATATAGTTATAGGCCTTTGAAAACCTTTTAAAAACTTATTTTTCTATAACATCATATTTTTTTTTTTTCTTTTTTATTAAACAAAATTGGGTTAGAAAGAAAATTATGTTAGCGAAGCCGCTTTGGAGTTAAAAACCCTTCCGCCCAGCCTTTCGCCCTTCATAAAAAAGTATTAAGTAAAAATTATTTTCTACGAAAATAATTGGCACAGACCCAAATATAAATTCATGTTCTTACGATGATTAGCTGTCTAGAAAATCTGAGATAAGCTAAGCCGCTACACACCAGATGACAAAATTCCTGTGGAACAACAACGGCAAAGCAGTAAAATTAAATGAAATCAAATATTATCTTTATTCGTGTCAAATAATCAAAACAAAAAAAAATAAAATAATTACAAATTTGCACAAAAATAAATAAATAAACAAATAAATAAATGTCAATGATATATATATATATATATATATATATATATATATAAATTTTTTGAGACAGTTCGGAAAAGTATACAAATTGTTCCCATCTGCAATACTTGCTTGTAGTTTTCAAAGTTCATTTATTACAAATAGTTAAGTGTCTAAATGGGAGTAGAACAATATTTGGTGGAAGGCAACAACAAATTATACAATAATGTTTTAATTCGCTATTTGTTTCTTCATGCTAAAACAAATGAATAAAAAAAATTTTAGGTAATTTTACATTTTTAAAATTTGGGTAAATGAACAAACACCAAAAAATTAAACATCTCAAAAAGCCAAAATGTAGTGAACAATCACCCAATTTTAGTTTATCTTTTCTTTTTTGGGCGTTTGTTAATTTATAGGTTTTGGGCGATGTAAATATATTTGAAATAGGATATTAAACAAAAATTGGCAAACATTTAGAAATTTTCTATGTCAAAGGTACGCTATTTTGAACCCCCATAGCTCCGCTCCGAAGGTGTATGTTTGATCCCCCTTCAAAACTTGAAATTACACACCCCTTGCTACGCAAATATCAATCTAACTAGCTGATTAGAAGTTAGGGATTTATTTCCAAAAATATTCGCTTCTACCCCACTGTGTATTGTACTTTCCTAATAAGCAATTTTGCTGGAATTCAAGTTGAAACTAAATGTATTTTAAGCCTTAAATCTAGTGTCAAGTATTGACTTAAAGTTGTATTACAATTTAAATCAGTAGAATTCTCCAGCAAAAAGAAAATTTAAATTCAAGTCAAATTTATTTTACTTGAAAATTTTTAATTTTTTCAATCATATTTCATATTTAAAATATTTTTATATTTGAATTCGTATCTGAATCCAACAAAATTTTCCAAGGATTGAATTTTTGAAATTTATGTCCTTATTGGGTTTGAATAAAATTTGAAAAAAAAATAAATAAAAAGAGAAAAATAATTTTTGTTATAATTCACAACATACAGTGCACGGTGGTAAATTCCGGCCAAAAATAAATAACGCCATAAACAATTTAAATTTGATATACGGATAAAAATGATAATGTTTTATTTACAAATCAAATTTTTTGCAGATACCAAAAGGGGATGGCGGGATAAATGAGGACAAAGAAATTTTATTATAAATATATACTTGATAAATATCTAAATAATTTAACTGGTGCGATATAGTTATAAGCTATCCAATAATATATGTTTCATAAAAATCGATTAAGTAGAAGCAGAGATATAAGCGATTTTACTTACATATAACGCATCCAATCGAAATAAATTATATTGTTGAGAACATTTTCCACTGTTATCTTTTTAATGCAGCCAACCCCTGTATGTTTATTTATTCCGCACTATTATTAAACAAGTTACGTTTATACTTAAAATTTTTGACATAAATTATATAATTTTGCTCCAAAAATTATGCGAAATAGATAAATGAGTTGTCCAACTTAGTAAGGACGACTAAAATTTGAAAACAGTTAATTAAACGTACTAAAATTTTATTTTATGAAGTCTATTTAAAATTGTTAAAAATTTCCAAGAATCCGCTCTAAAATTAATATTCCACATATTAAAACACTTAAAATATATTTTTGGCCTATAATATTCTAATTATTTCATTATTAATATTATATAATTAATTTTCTAAATATATTGAACTTTGAAAATATTAAAAAATACACATTTTAATTGGTTGCTAGAAATGTTGTGTTAAGAAGGTTAGCAGGCCGTATTGATGCTAACTCATGATACTTAGGAGTATACTGTCCTGTCTATACTCAATTTTTTTAAAAGTCGCCAAAATTTCATTTATGATTTAAATTAAAAAATATACACATAGATATTCCTTATAATTCTCTACAAAAAATTCACTTATATATGTAGGATATCTCTTTTACTGTAAGAGATATTTAGATCGAAGTAAAATTTTGACCCATTTTTGGACATGATTTTTTTAGTTTTTTTTTTTTTTAACCTGGTGGGCTTAATTTGAGTCCTAAAATGTTTCTATAATATTCTGTAGATTCTGTAAAAATAATTTACATGCAAGAATCATATACCTATGTCGTTCCGATAAAAAGTTATATTATTTTGAAAATAAAATTAAAAAAATATGATTTTTTGTGATTTTTCTCAAAAATGTGGACACGTTTTTGCACTTTAAAATCCATTACTTTACTCTGGACCATACATTTTTTATGTTTCTAGAAGAATGCTTAACGTAAATACATGTAAAGCAAATTCGACGACATTTTGGGTAACAGTCCCCTGCTAATCATACCAAAATTTCGTTAATTTTATTGACAATTTTACTGAAAAAAGGCAATTTCTAAAACAAGTTTTCCCCGACTTCATAAATAAAATTTTAGTACATTTAATTAACTGTTTTCAAATTTTAGTCGTCCTTACTAAGTTGGACAACTCATTTATCTATTTCGCATAATTTTTGGAGCAAAATTATATAATTTATGTCAAAAATTTTAAGTATAAACGTAACTTGTTTAATAATAGTGCGGAATAAATAAACATACAGGGGTTGGCTGCATTAAAAAGATAACAGTGGAAAATGTTCTCAACAATATAATTTATTTCGATTGGATGCGTTATATGTAAGTAAAATCGCTTATATCTCTGCTTCTACTTAATCGATTTTTATGAAACATATATTATTGGATAGCTTATAACTATATCGCACCAGTTAAATTATTTAGATATTTATCAAGTATATATTTATAATAAAACTTCTTTGTCCTCATTTATCCCGCCATCCCCTTTTGGTATCTGCAAAAAATTTGGTTTGTAAATAAACCAAATATGTTCTTTTTTTTGCAAATTAACACTAAACTTAATATTTTAGGTTTTTTGAAAAATTTAATAAAGAAATTTAATTCTAATACTTTACTATTTATATAATATTATTTTTCAAGTTATAGCATTTTTTGTTTAAAAACTAACCGAAACTTTATCCCTTCAGCAAAATTTGCACATTTTTCTTCATTTCTATGGTAAATGTGTGCCGCAGCATTCTTTCTCTTAATAATTTTGTGTAACTTTTAAACCGTTAAATATATTTCAATGAAATTTCACATAGTTATTGTTGTGGTATTTTCCAGCTGCTTGGGAAGAGCACAAGTTTCAACCTGATCTCGGGGCAGAGGACAGACCTCCGAAGTTGGTCATCTCGTATATATGTAATTTATTAGCTTTATGTTTATATTTAGGTTTATATTATATTATAACTATTCTTAATAAAAAAACATAAAAAGTATGTTTTACTTATATGTTGCCATCATTTGTACTCCCATAGCCTACGAGTAGTTTATCTATATTAAGACCAGTCATCTGCTTTCATTTCCATAAATTCTTTGTTGTTCCTACCATTTCTATATTTGAGATCATAGGCAATATGAAGCATGTATTCCGAAAAGTGTATACGGGCATGTAGGGGAGATATATCAAAGTTTAGAGCATCTTTATTAATACTTGTAGAACTGCCTGCAGAATTTTGTAAAAATTATGATTTTTTTCAATACACATAAAGGACATGTCCAGACTCAATCAGTATTCGTAATGGCATTGCATAACTTCCCATCAATCATTGCTAATTGAAGTTCAAAGTGTACGTTGATATAGTAACCATATATTTCAATGCAAACCGGGCTTAAATTTTCAATAGATGTTTGATTGTATCAACTCAGTTTGATTTGTATTTGCATATTAATTCCAGATCCGATTTAACAAGTTCCAATGCTTCGTTTTTCCATAATGTTGAGAGAAGCCTTGAAGCGGTATTTTTAAGTAACTGCGGCAAGTCAATAAATGCTCTTTCATTCTCTATTTCACTAAGTGGTGGGACAATATTTTGCTTTTCTTCTAGTATATCTTTGTAACATGGCAGCATCGCTTGTCCTTTATCGAATAAAGTCTGTTTCAGTTTTGTATATTTATTTTTGCTTAGTCCTAACTCCAGCAGAAACAGATGTGCACTTATGTATATAGAATGTTGAAGCACACATTTACCATAGAAATGAAGGAAAATGTGCAAAACTTTGCTGAAGGGTATCAAGTTTCAATTAGTTTTTAAACAAATGTGTAAACTATTTATGCTGGTATTTTTTATCATTGAAAAGGTTATAACTTGAAAAATAATAGTATATAAATGGTAAATAATTACAGATAAATTTCTTCATTAACTTTATCAAAAAACGTAACATTTTGATATTAAGTGTTATTTTGTAAAAAAATAATAATATTTGAACTTAAATAAAATCTATACAAATAAAGCTATCATAATGAAATCTTTGTATAATACAAAAATGTTATCCTGTCGTTATCAGAGGCGTGGTTTATTAAATATTGTTTGTGTGTATAGCGAACATATGTAGGTATGTACTCAAGGTGTTTTTTTTTTAATTTCAGCTTGAAATTTTGGAACTCCACAAATAAATAAAAAATAAAATTAACGAAATTCTTATAGGGCTGGCAGGGAGACTGTTACCCGAAATTCCCTCGGAGGAAAATATTAGATTTTAAGTTGAAAAAATGTCACCATCTTTTTAACCTTTTATCGGAACCACATAGGTATATGATTCCAGCACAAAAATTATTTAGAATTTTGTACAGAATCCAGAGAATATTTTCGAAAAATTTTAGAACTCAAATTGAGCCACCAAGTAATGAAAAAAAACTAAAAAAAAAACATGTCCAAAAATGGGTAAAAATTTTGCTTCGGTCTAAATATCTCTAAAAGTGAAGGAGATGCGTAAGCGTATTTTTATAAGGAATTTTAAGGACTATACATGTATGTGAAATTTCATTCCAATACATCCAGTCATTCTAAAGTTACAGAATTGTTTCCAAAAAAAAAAAAATATTTTTGGGACCACAGTGCAACAGGACTTTTGAATAAAATCAATCGCATAAATATGTATACGACCCATATGTATTTTTAGATTTTTGTACTTATTTTTAAAAACATTTGTAAAAATATTGTTCTTATAGTTAATAGCGCATCTTTGCACTAAGAAAACCAAAAAATACTGAGATATTCCTATTATATCCGCTTTCATGACCTCTTATGAAAAAAACCATTGAAGTTTACATCGCAAGAGTATGTATACGAGGCATCAGGGAAATTTTTTTTAATCGGATATAACTATTGTGTAAAAGAATATAATATAATCCAAATTAAAATTAATTAAAAGAGACCTATCAGATAATTAAGTATTTATTTAATATCCAGAGATTTTAAAATTTGGATTTATTCTTATATTTTGCCTTTCAAGAAACAATAAGAAAAATTCTGAAGGAATATAAATACAAGTTGAAAGCAACGAGAAAAGAAACAATATTATTGGGGCAAAATGAAGAAAAATTATTGTTATTCGCTATGATCCGTGTTAACAAGCCTAAAAATTTATAGGAAGAATTTATATTTTGTGGGAATGCTAGAATTATGTTGTAGTATAATTTAATCTAGACAAAGTATGGCGGAAACCTAAAAGCCTTTAAAATTAAAAAAGAGATATACGTACATTCACATTTTAAAGATATTCTTAAATACAAACACATACAAACGTATTTTGTATTTGTATTTTGTTCAAAGTAGTCGGAAATTCGGTATTTTTATAAAATAGCGTAGATGTGCAACAATATTTGAGGGCTTTAAAAACTCGTTTAATAAAAAGTGATAATAAATCTGAGCTTATGAAGGACAACAAGTCATAATTAAAATTATGCTGAAATAATGACTCCAAACACATAGGGGTCATTGTTTAAGTTCAAAAAGTCAAAACTTAAATCTTACATATATGTAGAAGAAAGTGGCTAAAAGGTTTTACAAGGTCATAAATAGCTAAAAAAAAAACGTAATATTTGTGGAATATCTAAAATTCAAATTTACTGTGATATTAATTTATTAATTTGTTTGATAAAAAACGTAGTTATAGATGCCAGTTGTTGCCATATTTAATTTTAAATCCAGCAGTTTTGTGATTTTCTTTAGCCTTTTCATAAAGTAAAAAGTATTTCTTGACACGAAAATTTTTGTGTTTGTTTAGTTTTTTTTTTTTAGTTTACTAATAGTTAAAATGGGTTATTATACTTTTTTTTAAAGCCAAACTATGGAAAAATCATGTTTCCTTTCAATGTACAAACAATTTCTTGATATGCTGTATATGATGCATACATATTTTTTTTAGTTGAGTTAAGGAAATTTTGGTTTCATGAGATCTTTTTTTAAATAAAAACTAATCCCATTAAATATAGAATATTTTAGGCATGAATTATTTAAATTTTTTAGTTATTTAATAGATAAATATAAACCCTTTAAACTAGTATAATGTCCACTCCCTGTTACATCAACAGAAAATATAATATGTCAACAAGTCGTGTTTCTTAGTTTGAGAAAATATATGTATATATATATTTTTTTTTAATTGCACTTCTTAGTAAAATTTGTTTCAATTAAATACTAAGAATTTTAGGAATTTTTCTTTGGTTCCTAAATAACAAAATTGTCAACTCTGTTGTTTTCAAGGAAATAATGCATTCAACATCCGGTACTCATTGTGATACTTTTGTTAATAAAGTCAACAATTAGCGCTTAACTAAAATTAACATTAGAAAACAAACTAAATATTATTGCACCTCAAATATTAAGGAATTTGAAACCTTTTTTCGAATAGCAACAGAAATAATAGTAATTGCTGTAAGACAAATCAAACAATTGTTAAGCATCCCCGTTTAATAAGTAAGTCAAACTTGCACTCGTATGCGATATACTGTATGGCACTTAAAACTCTTGTAACAATTGTAAAGACTTTGCACGGAAGAAAATTTCATACATTATATTCTTATCTATCAATCTGTCTATCTAACTATCTATCTATCTATAGATAGAATTTTCGAATTTTCAATCACGCTTTTCTGCATTGCTGCCGTTATCTCGCCATTTACGCGAATAATGTTTCCCGAACCGATCGACGAAGTCTTTTTACTTTGCATAACCTCAAAGAAAAAACTCCAGAGATGTGATATCATATGATCTAAGAGGTCAGTTAACAGGTTTGGAGCACCAAATTCGCCGCTCATCAAAATGATTTCTCGAAAAAGTCATTTTTTCGCGCGCTGTATGTGTCGTATTAACATCTTGCTAACCGATCTTGATTTTGTAAGCCAAGATCCTGGCGTAAAATTCGGTAAGATGTTTCATACTAGATGCCGAGATGATGCGCATGGCGTCAAATCGATTGATCAAGGTCTTCACCCATGCTCTGTACTACAGCCGCAATATTCAACGAGCTAGATGTGGTCTATGCGGTTGCGTATCATCCAATTACGTGTACTGAGAATCAAATTTGCGGATGGTATTGGCATTAAAGGTCGATGATGCAGACCATGGCAATGTTAAAAGTGTAACTGAAAATTGGCCATTGCTAATGCAACCCCTACAGCGTAGTCGTTGCCAATATTTGAATGAAATTATTTTTTAAAAGTAAATATTAGAGAATGTTCTTTTAGGTCATAATAAAGATTCAGATCTATTTTAAGTGTTTTATTTACGATTAATAAAAAATCCTCTAAATGGATCACCATATATAAATAAAAACGAATTGTGTTTGTACCTTAAAGACAGCTAAAACACAGAACCGCATATCGCATAACATAAGAACTATTTCCGCATAAGTCTTACGAAATTTGAGAAAAAAAAAAACTTTCTTATCATCCTTTAGTATCCCCCTTACAAAGAAAATGATAATTATGGAATAATTAAAATATTGTTGAAGCAAAACTCTTAAAATTTTACAGCAATAACTTTCTCATCAACCTCCATAATTTAAGATTAAAATGGAACCATGAGAAATGTACCCCCATACAACGAAGATACTAGATGTTGTATATCTTAAGAACTCTTACAGCAAAGGTCTTTCTTACGGGAATACCTTTCTCATCAACCTCCGAAATTAGAATGAAAATGGGACGGGTAAAACCAGGGGAAATGTTGCCTCCATCAATGGATATATTGAATATTGTATAACTTAAGAACTATTAAAGCAAAAGTGTTAAAATTTTGCTGGAATAACATTCTCATCAACCTCTATAACTATTATGAAAATAGGACGGCTAGATTCAGGAGAATAATATAAAAGAATATATATAAAAATATAAAGAACTATTGGAACAAAATTTATAAAATTTTGGGAGAAAAATTATCTTATTGTGTTCTACAATTTAAATTAATTTTTAGGATCAGTATGAAGGATTTTAATTTTCATCGAAAGTTTCATATAAAAATTCGATTTTTCATATGAAATGTAGGCGATCACAGATTAAGCTTATTTACCTTAAAAACTCAATATTTACCGAGTTATGAAGGATTTTAGTTTTCACATGAATTCTAAGTTTGATTTTTCGTATGAACATAACATCAGTAAAGTCAATGATCTAAGTAAAAATTTTTGAGGGTAGAGAAGAGCACTGGGATGAGTTAGTTGAAAGTAAAAACAAATTATTTGGAATAAGAGATTTTATTTTATTATTTTTAGAAGGAAATTTTATGTATATAAAAATGTGATGTGATAAAGAATGTAATGAAATGAAAACGGAGATCGTTAAATCAACTCATAAAGTATCTCAAATCAAATTGCTTAATGTGTGCAGAACCATTATTTTTTTTTTTTTTTCATTATAAACACCAATTCAAACATTTTCCATTTACTCCTTCCACATATGTATACTTGCAACTCCTTAAATGCATCAAGTGCTTTATAATGGCTAAGTTACATATTTATAGATTCGCATGTTGTCTTGTATAGTTCGTTTTCTGAAACGTGCAATAATATTTTTATAGTTAAGCTATATATCTCCTCTTTACGCCCAAGGGAAGTTTTATATTTTAATATTCCCAATTTAAGGTCATCTTTCAATGTATATTCTTAGCTCAAACAATTATATCGTGTACACTCTTTAGACCTGTGTGTTTATTATGTGTATTTAACTAATATTTAAATCACAAAAACATCTTGTCACATTGTTTTACACTGAAATAAAAACCAAAAACAAGGTGTCTGCAATTGTTGTAAACATTGTAAAACAATTGCAGACACCCTTTTTATGATTCGATCATTCATTCATTTTTCGTTGTTTTCTAGTTTTCAAATGTTATGGATGGCTTACAACGAAAACCTCATCACTTTGTCATTAACAATAGTTGGCAATGGCGCAAAAGACTAATATAATATACATGCGACAGGCAGCATACCACAAGCATAAGATAGACAGATGCAAGCAAAAGTTACGCACACATCAATTGTGTAGCAATTGAGCAATTGAGTTGAAAATTATTGGGTTCATGTCGGGGATGTCTTCGTCATCGTCTTCCTTTGAATTGATAGATACCAACTAATACAAAATATAAATACCGATTTGACTTTATCTACGAATTTGAAATAGACTCTTGGATTCTTGAAGAACACATCCATGGAATACCAACACTTCTTACACAGTATGAACTATTATTCTCATACTAGGAGGGGCTATAGATATATATATATATATAGATGGTGGAGTTATTGCAGCACTTTAAAAATTTTCACATAAATTTTAATGTTAAATTCTAAGTAATCGACAGGGCATGAAATGTTATTGCCTCATAAGAATATTATTGGAAAGCCGCGTGTGCGAGTTGTTTTGACACCTAACATCCGTATCTAGTATATATGTAAGTATATTTATGTACGTCTGTCTGTCTGTATATCTCTCCAACCATTCCATTCATGTATTCATTCATCCAATTGTTGCATAAAGCGGTATTTGTTAAATAGAGATGAACTCGTAATATGAGAAAAATAAAATATTGTTTTAGTATTTATTTCCTAAAGTATTTAAAAGTGTTACAATGATTCCTGCATGTTTTAGGCAACTACAACTACGAATTATATACAAAAACAAAAAACATACAGATCGTGCTGAAGATGAATGAAATATTATTGTAACAATTTGAGCAACATTTTTTTTAAGACATTTTCAAGAAGAAAGAGAGCTCAATTTTATGTTGCAATAGATAAAAAGATGCCAGATTTTTAATAATTTATGATTTAAACGTAAATATCCTTTTCTCTTTTCCATACCTCTAAGATCTCTTGTACTTTAAATAATATTTATTTCTGCATTACCCTGCTTACAAAATTGTGTTTCAGAATAGGAAAAGAGTCTTAAGACTCACGTTATGACCACAAACCTTATCTACATGATTGATTTTAAAATCGGTTTGTTCAGCGGACTTTCTTCATTCGAAAACACTTAATATTTCTGCGAAATAAATTGTACAAGTTTGATATGATACCAGTATCCTACTCCTTTGAATACAAATACTTAGATCTGGTAATTTTATTTCAAAAATTCAAATTTATATTATTCTTGGAAATATTTCTCACCACAATCACTCTATTGTCTGCATGTGGGTATTTATAGGCCAAAAATAAAATAATTTATCGACAATAAATCAGTTTAGAATAGACAATAATCAAGTAAATCCATTCTAAATATAACTTTAAAAGGAAACACATTTTAAATTGAACTTCAAATGTATTTAATTGGAATATATTAAACCAACAACCGAACCCTTTTCATTTAAACAACTTCACCCTTCATTCATATGTTCATAATGTCTGAATTGTGATATCAATTAGTTGCCATATAGTTAATCATTTAAGTTCAACTATATAAATGATTAAAAAAGGGAAAAAATAAATGATTCCATACATTGTTATACTTTTGTTATTTTGGGTGATTGTGAACTTGAACTCATTTGTCTCATCATCATCATCATCATCATCATCGTTTTAAACATAATCGTTTTAAGAGGATTGTCTGTTTAAGAAGTATGAAATTTGTAACCTGATCTTTGCCACTTAAAAGAAGTCAGTCAGATAGTTTGTTGCTGTCAGTGATTTAATTTAATTTTATTTAATAAGACAAATATGTTGCTGATGCTGTTGCCTCTTCACCAAATTGAACATTCTACTTTCTGCAGACATTTAGGGATACTTTTGTGTTCCTTGTATTTAATTAATTAAGTTTGACTTAAGTTGTTTTTAGAATTTTCACTTTCCATTAACTAGTATCAAGTTCAGAGTTATTTTTACCCTTTTGAAATTATTAATGTCTATCAAACTTAGTTCATTTAAATGTCAAATCTGCTTTTTATCGTAAGTATGATGAAATTTAATACAAACCGAAGCAATTTAATTTTTAATTTTACTTAAAATAAATTTTAATCTAATGATAAAAAAAAATATTTTAGGTGGGGGAAAAATAGTTTCAAATAATTAAAAAAAAAATAGCATTCTTAAGTGCAATTTATATGAATTTTATAATTGAAAAAGAAATTTCCTACATCAATGTTATCAATTTTTATTAATTTTTATAAGTTTGCCTTTTAGTTTCGAGATTTGTCTAAACTAGTTCAGGAGGATAACGATACGACTCCGAAACTATAATTTTAATTACTCAAGAGAAAACAAGTAATATAATGTCAACCTCACAATAGTTCGCAATATTTTATTCTTCGTCACGTAGCTGATAGAGAAGATGAAACCTCAGTGGTCCAAGGGCTCTGAATGATTAACAGATTTCCGGGCTCAAATATAAGTTTAAATTAATAAGTATAGAATAAAGTGGACGATACATTGCTTTGATTCATATCATCGAATCCTGATGTTATTGTAACTGCAATCTGCAATAACGGTTCTCAAATGGGAGTCTGTGATACCCCTTTTGATGCAATAACTTAGGTGTGCGTTCAAATAAAATATAACGCACAATTTTCTTGATGCCGTTAATTTTAAATATCTTTGTTGATCGAACAGATCAAATTTTTTTAATCCGTTCGTTTGTCCGCTTGCAGAAGGAAGTCAAAATATGTACAAAATCAATTTTAGGATTACACAAAATTTTGACAAATGAATAGAAAATTCTGACAACCAAAAAATAAATAAAACAGTAAATTATAACAAAATATTTCAAAATTGTTTCTGAATTTTAGTGTTTGTTTTAAAAAATTATTGTTTCTGATTAAAATAAATACGTACGTATATGTTTAATAAAACGTAAAATCTTCTTAAACTTTTTGAAGTATTATCAAAATTTATCGTGATAAAAAGTTTTCATTTGGAACACCAACATTGTAAAATTACTTCGCCTTAGGAAAAATTTAATTTTCCATAGGACTTTGCTACCGTTTAGCACGCGCTCTAAGTTGTAATGTATCGAAAGGGTCTTGACTAGGGTTCGGGGTTTCCCATAGTATTTCGTTTTCTGGGAGACGGGAATGAAAAATTCAATTTCCCTTGAACTCCCTGGATTCCTGAGAAATTGATTTTTTTATATTAAAAAACTTAAATTGTAAGAAAAAAGCACTGATTTCTTATAAAGAATATTAAACAACAATGTAAATCATAATTATTTAAAAAAAAAATAAATAATATTAAAGTATGATGCATCTTTCAAAGTTTAAACAATTTTAAATATTTCATACAAATAAAATAATTACCTATTACAAGTTATATTAAAAACTCTATGTCTCAGATTTTTAGATTAATTTGTTTTTCATGCGAAAAATTAAAAAAATAAATAAATAAATAAACTCTAATCTATGATACTACAAATAAATTTTGATACAAATAGTTTTTCTTGCCGATTTATTTTCATTTTGTCTTCAGCTTACATTATTAATTAATTCTTTCTAATTTCGATATGTAAAACACAATTCTGGAAAATATTTAAAATTGGTTCTGTTAACAGTTTTAAAATCCTCAGTTATGTTTTGCGGCTTTAGCATTTATATATATTTCTTCAAAGATTCATTGCTTGTATAAGACATATGTCTCAAAAAAAACTGAATATTTTTGAAGTTCAACTTGTTAAATATTTATTTCCACAAACCAATAATACAATTAAAAAAATCAAAAATTTAACTTGCCAAAAGTAAAATTATTTTGAAATTTCATTAAATTCCTAAGACATTCTATGAAGCGAAGTATTAATACATAAAAAAAAAATGTTTCGCATTTTATCAGTATGTCAAAAGATTCGATAGAGAATACCTCAGACGCTAATACAATGGTTTTATATTTATTTTAGTTTTTGTTTCTCTTTCAACATTTTTTCTTTTTATTTTTTTAGAAAACTTTTGCCAAGTCTTATTTTTGATAACATAGAAAAAATACCTTATTGATACATATGAAAATCAAAGGTTTTTGAATAATTTAAAATATCACTTTTGTATTGAATTTTTAACAAATCTTAATATTCAGTATTACCATCTAAAAATGCCTTTAGTAAATAGTGTGTGTACAATAATGTAAATTCATTGAGGCGTTAAAAACAGTAATATTTTTGCTATAGGATTTTGAAATTACATATTAAACCCTAAACGCGACGCAAAAGCTTTGTAAATACCGATGATCTACAGAAGATCTATTGAATAAGTCTTACCTAATCTTATACGAAGTAGTTCTGGACCAGATATACTGTGGTCTTTATCGTTTATAGGAACACTTTTCATTCAGAATCAAAAGAATATTTTTTATCCTATAAACATTGAAAAGGGGTCAAGACTTTTCTTCGTGGAAATCGATTTTATGAAATAAAAAATATTCATTTAATTGTTAGTCATATCTGTTAAATTTCTAGATACTCTCTAAGGAATCTATATAGGGATCTTTTAACGAAGATATCGACCATTAAAAAGACGGTCAAATGACTAATCTGATAAACGAACGAAAACTGTAGTATCGCAGAGAAAATGTTACATAGTTTAAAGGAAAATCTCTACATCTCTACTCATTTATTAAATTGCTGAGTATCTCTTAACCATGGTACAATAATTTAAAAAGGTATATGCATAAGGACACTAAAAAACTAAAAAGAAAAACTAGAAAACTAAGAGAAAAAAACTAAAAAAGCAAAGTATGTACAGAACAACAAATAGCAGGAGGTGGCAAGTCCAGAAATTGCATAAAACCTGCTCTGGCCCGCATCGGCATAGAACCGGTGAAAACCCCTGCTTCGGGAGCTGCCTGCTCGAAATCAACTCGAGCAGCAATAAACCCAGTGCCTTCTGTGAAAAATGGAACTGCGAACAAGTTTTCGAAATCCCAAGTATCACCTCCCCCTCCAGTAAAGGAGGTGCAAACTTACCCTCGAGCTCTGAATCTTTGCCTCCAGCCCAAAAGGGCAAGATACATACTTCCCAAAGGCACATCATACTCGCCAGAAGGGAGCCATCTCCCACGCAAATTGGGATTTAGTGCGCAAAAAGCTGATGGGAGTATTCTAGAAAGTTCTAAAGGAGAACCCCGGTCCCTCTCCCCAATGCGATGATGCTGGATGATATCTCAGCCATGTCAAGTTAATAGTCTGCTCAAACGAGCGATCGGCCTTGCTCCTGAAGTAAGCGGACGCTCTTTTAGAAGGCCTATGGGAAGGCGCTAGACTAGATGTAGTCACTATGGATGAGATTCCACATCGGCCTAGTACCATGGCCCGCGTACCGGATGAACCGACCAAACCAGAGGAGATTCTGGAACTCATTCGATTCAGTAACCTTGAGATCCCCATAAATGATTAGAAGGTGACCAGAGTATCCGAATCAGATGGGGCATCCAGGAGGGTAGTCATCATCATAAATAAGTCCCTGCCGTTCCTTCGAGAGAAAATTGGAAAGATATACTACGGTTTCGAGTCTATTTTTCTACAGATCTATCGAGAGGACGACCGAGACAGACCGATTCAGGACGATAACGATCCGACTCCATAAGAAATCTCACGTGGGGGGACTACTAGTTCTCTTGCTCAAGAAAACAATCAAACTCTGAATTCGTAGGTGAGTTTTTTCAACGGGTAGATGAAGTAGTTGACGAAGACACCCTCTTGGACCCGCTCCAAGATCACAAAACTCCCATAAAAGACAATGGTGAAGATAACACAAGTTAATCTTCACCATTCTAAAGCAGCTTCGGCTCCGGATAGCTGAAAGAGGTGAGAAGCTTGCAATTGTCCAAGAACCCTGGATCTCAAGTGAAAAAGTTTTCGGACTTCATGCAAATAACTTTATGCTGCTACACGCTTAGTATATTCATTCTCTCAATGCCCACCATATCGTTTGGGGAAGCTCAGGTACCAATGCAAGGGGTGAGTCTCTTTTTGATTTTATTCTTTGTAGTAGTTTAGATGTTTTAAACAACGGTAAGGAACCGAACATGATCAGTGAATGGAGGGTCTCAAGTGATTGCTTATTCTCTGATCACTTGTACATTGAATTCACTATAGAAGTCACTTTACCAGGGGTAATTCCGATTCAAAACAAAAGGAAAATGAACTGGACGGAACAATATGACATTCTGTGCTAACTCCTTCCGAACCTCCCGACTATTCGTAATCGGCGGGATATTGAGGGCTCTGTAGAATTGCTAGCAAATACGTTTGACAGATCGACTACTGCAGCATGCAGACCGAAGGCATTCCTCAGGGGGGTGTTCTATCTCCACTTCTTTGGAATATTGCCGTCAACGCAATGCTCAGGGATCTTGATTCCCTGAAGTTCAAAACCGTCGCATATGCGAACTATGTAGCTGTGCCCGTATCCGGAAAATATTTGGATACCATATCTCACCGTAAGTACTGGCCTTAGCGTGAATCCAGGAAAGACAGAATTAAATCTCTTTTCAAAGAGATACAAAATACCATCTTTTCAACTCCGTTGCCTAAATGGAGTTGAATTAAAGGTATCAGACAGTGCGAAGTATCTGGGTATAATACTGGACTCCAAACTGTCTTGGCTTCAGAACGCCCAGACTAGAGCTTCAAAGGCAAGCATTGCCCTTTATATGTGTAAGAAGGCCATAGGGAAATCTTGGGGATTAAATCCTAAGAATACGAAATGGCTCTTCGACATGATGATCAAACATATACTATGTATGGGACAATAGTATGGTGGAAAGCGATGGAAAAATCCACCTTTTGCGGAATATTCGAAAAGGTTCTACGTAGTTCAACGCTTCTACAACACCATCCAAATCATTATTCGTTCTGATGAACTGGATGCTAGTGGATCTAATGGCCAAACAAATCGCCATAATGTCGACTAGGCTAGGCTCAGTACTATATGAGCATGGAACCTCATGCGACCATTTTGGGAATTTCGGATGACATCCGTGACAATATTAGTTATTATATTCCCAAACCCTTTCTGGACAGAGGCTTCTCAGTTTCAATCTCAGCCGATCCCACTATAAAAGACGGATCGATTGAGGTTTACGCTGTCTTTCTTCCCACATATAGGAGGAAAATCTCCTTTAAATTGCTGGATCACTGCACTGTTTTTCAAGCAAAGATCTCACCCATTAGAAGAGCGGTAAATTAGCTAATGTACTATAGAGTATTCGGAGTGGATATTCAAATTTGTACCGACAGTCAACCAGCGATTAAGTCTCTTTCGGGTGTCTATTCGACATTCAAACCACAAACGAGTCCGTATGTTCTATCTCGAGACAGATATGATCCCAGTGCGATCAGAAACGGTCGAATCTCATTCTGAGATTACCAAGGCATCAGCTACGAATACTTGTAGCCATTATTACAGGTCACTGGATTGCTGGTGCACACGTTAGGAGACTAGGACTCCATTTTAACGACTATTGTAGAAGTTGCTTTAACGAGGAGGAGGAGAAGAAGAAGACAAACTTCAAAATCAGTATGAATTTATACAAGGTAACCTCAGTTAAACAGCTGATTATTATTTTTGCAAATTGTAAACAATAATTGTTGAAAGTGAAAAATAATAAAAATAAATTACAAAAAATTTCTTCTTAAAGTTTTTGTAAATTGAAAGATATTTCTATACAGCACTTTTTTCTTATTAAAAATACAAATTTCACTACCGAAGAAATTTACTTTTGTTTATAAACAAACCAACACACATGCAAACATAAAAAAATTTGACATTTCAGTCGTACACTAAAAAAAGAAGCGAAAATTAATCAGCTGAGCTTAAAATGTCACCATCCTTTTAACAAAAAAGTTTCAAAAGGTTGCCCGAAGACCCACAAAGTAAAAAAAGTTCCTAATAAGAACGCTAAAAAAATGTGTAGGCAAAGTAGAGGATGAAAATTATTGAGATTAATTTTCATCAAAAATACTTAATAAATACCAAAACCTAAGTGGGAAAAAGTGCTAAAATTAAAAAAAAGATGCTAAAAAGTGTTAAAATTGAAAAAAGATGCTAGAAAAAAGTGCTAAGAACAAAATTGTTAAAACATTTATAAAAAAATATTTTTGGTTTAAAGCTAAAAGAACATTGAAGAAAATAATAAAAAAAACTTTGAATTATAGTGTTTTATGGTATTTCAAATAATACATAGTTTAACACTTTGACGAACTAAAATCTGAATCTTTTATCGAAAATTTTATTTTTAAAATCTTATTCATCATTAGAAACGAAATACAGTATAAGCTTTACAATTCGTATAATTGATTGCAGACCCCAATCCGGATTGTCGAATTATTCGGATTATCGAGGCATTTTTCTGGTCTATGTAGTTTATCACGTAAAAAAATCAAAATTGTCGTACAAATTTTTGGTGTAGCAAGCCATTAGTACGTGTGAGCAAAAAATCACTTTATTCACAAAGCGGCACTTTTAACAGAGAAATGTATGCAAATGAGTGCTCTCGGAAAAGACTGCTTTCTATCATAAGAAAGCACAACCAATTATAATTTTTATGGACTAATCTCTCATCTCATTATTACAACAAAAAAATAGCTGAGTGGTATCTAAAAAATAGTACTGCTAGTTACCAAGGGAGGCCATCCACTAAACTGCTCAAAACTCAGTCCATTTGAAATGTATTGGATTATAGTTAAATATATTTAAATAAGACCTAAGCTGAGTAAAAACATGTAATAGAATTTAAAAAGACGAGGAACTATTCCAACAAAAAAATAAATAAATAAATAACTGGAAACACAACATAGCTCTTATGGAGGGTATTCCAAAAGATATTAAATATTTTATTACAAAAGAATAAAAAAATGATTTTTCTTTTAAATTTAAAACTTGAATATAACCGCCTTTAATAAAATCAAAATTTCAAAACAAATTCAAAAAAATAACACATTGGTTACATTTTAATATTCTTTAAATTATATTCTTTAAATTTTTCATGCTGAAAATCAAGCTGCGATAACATTCTGAGCAACATTATTATTACAGACGATCTGAAACATTATTATTACTGATGATCTGAAATCTCTTACATTGGATACATTTTTGAGGTTTGTATTAATAAAGCCTGGCTGCATGCTTAACTTCCCTTATTCTTAGAACCTTAGTATTTTTTTTTTATACTAAGTATTTAGTTCCTTTAAATCATCCTAAATACGATAATTAAAAAGATGTTAATCATGTAAATTTTTCTATTAAATTATCATTTATTAGATACGTAATTGCTTAATGACTAAAAGTAATTATTAAATTTGAATAAATACATTTTTCAATAATTGATATTCGATAACAGCAGTCAGTTGACATACATTCATATTTCGTTCGAAAGTGTCATTTCAGGATCTAACGATAATTATCTCAGCTTCCCTAGTTGTTGTTATCGCATTTTAGACAGTATTAATTAACCTTGATTTACATATCAAATACTCTAATTTAAATGGCGCCCACTCTAAGTAAATGAATTGTGGCTTAATTCTAATACGATAATTATTCATTGATTAAACGATTAATTTCGCAAATTAAAGTGCGAGTGTATGTAGATATGTGACTGTGTAAAGGTGTTGGTAGAAGGTGGAAATTGCAATAAATTGTGACAACTTGTAGACAGATTGCCATAAATTAACAGCTAATACATGCGGTTAATAACGATAAATAATGTTTCGGCATTTGACTTAAACAAACAAATAGACAAATAATTCTGATTTAAAACCCTTGTTAATGGTCTCTCCATCTAGATGAAATACATCTACTTACACACATGCATCTACACATGCCTCCACACATATATAATTGCTAACGTGTGTCGATAGGCAGCAAGCGAGCAGGAGGACCACTTAGTGCAAACTGGCAGGTCTAACTTAAAAACTACTTAATAATTATTCAAATTATTTAAATTTTTTCTGTTTTTATTTTTCATATTAAACGCATGCATTAACTAAACAAATTATAATCAATATTAATTAGCAACTAATCATAATTTCTAATAAGTGACAAACAACAATATAAAACTAACACGCAACACATAAGTTTTGCATTTTTTCATACAATCGTTCGTTCATTCTTTCCGCACACTCCAGTATGAACCTTTACTAACTGCTACTTGGTACTATTAACTCGATTTATCTCACATACTCGTACTTTGATTAATTAATCTAGGAAGGTACACGTTAAGAAAATTTATAATATTATGAAGTTTAAAAACACAAAAGGTTTTTAATTTTTCTAAATTACTTTTTCATAATTTATATATTACAATATTTAGAAACATTTTAAATGTTAAAATTCAGAAAAAAAAACATTTGAATTAAAAATGTAAGACTATAAATTTGGAGCTTACCTCTTCAAATTTAATGATATTTGGTACAATCGTTATCCATATCAAAACTAAGGCTAACATGATATTAAAAATTTGTTTGTCAAATCAGAAATCATAGCGATTCTAAGCCAGTGTTGCCATTTTAGCATTTTTTCTGCCAAATTTAGCAGAATGTTTTAGCAAAGTGCATATTTATTTTTAAAAATTCTGCCAAATGCTTTTTAACATAATCGACTTACTGAAAACAGATTTTTAGTATAATTTTCAGCATTGGAGAAGAGAAATGCTTGCACTATTTTTATTGCTTCGACTTACTTTTAAAATTGTGAATTACAATTTCCTCTTAGCAAAAACTTTACGTTAAAAATCTTCATCAGATAGTTTACTGAAAATCTATATCCGTGAAAAAAAGTATCGTCTAAAGGCTAAATGGAAAAATTTTATATACTTTTAAAGAGACCTACTGTTGGTTATAAAGCATGATGAGTATATTACTCTAAAATTTCAATACACCCTAAAAAAATCTGGAGTTATTGACAAAAAAGTTTTTTAAAGCTGCACGATCTCAAAAAATTGATAAAGACTTATTAAACGGATTTTAAATTTGAAAACAGAGTTGGAAAGACTAATATTTAGACTTTTAAAATATTCATACACGTTATAGATTAATTCAAATTTTAGGAACTATTATCAAATAAATCTGAATGTTTAAATTTTTTGTGGATTTTTTTCACCTTTGGCAAAATTTTTTGTATTATTTTGTTAGAAACCATAAAAAAATTTTAAATGCATTATGACGATGTATAAATATTTCATACAAAGTGCATTTTTTTTTTTGATTTTGAAAGCAAGAAATGTACCCATTTTAAGTTGCGTTATACCTTATATGAAATATGTGTCTTTTAAAATTACGTTTAAAAATTTTTATCTTTCACAATTTTAATTATAAATTATGAAATTTATATAGTTTCTATTAAAATAATATAAAAAATCATTCCCAAATGTAAAAAACTCGAACAATTTGGTCATTAAAAAATAAAGATAAGTATAATAATACTACATGCTGTCAAAATAAAAAATAAAACTTTTTAGGGAATTATTAAAAAAATATTTTTGTTATATTTTCTCTTTTCCCAAATAAAATCTTCAATATAATATATTGTATTCTCAAAAAATATGACAACAAAATTTCATTCCATATTTTCTTTATACTATTCGGTTGCTGCTCCAAGCTTTCCAATTTTATTTTTAATACAAATTACAAACTTTTTGTTGATCCCTCCATATCTGTACACTACAGGTTTTTAACATAAACATTCCCAGAAACCGTTAATTTTTTCGCCAATTGTTCAAGATTGATACCTTTTGTTTCACATATTTCCTCAGTGCCTAGTAACACTGGGTAACTCCTATTTTTAATATTGTTGTAATAGTGCCATTTTCCAGCAAAAACCAATAGCATTGCACTTATTGATATAATAGATTTTGTTGAGGATTTGGGAGAACATTTTCAAAAATGCGCCTTTTTTAAACAGAATAATTTTTAATTATGGGATTTAAAAAGGACATATTTTCTTTTCGTTCGTTTTTTATTCCAATCAAATCCGATTGTAACTTAAAAGGTTATGTTTATTTTTTTTTTTCATGAGTTCTTCGAAATTTAGAAACTAAAAATTAATATATAATATATTTTTCATCGATTTCTCCTGAAACTGTGAGGCATTTTGCAATATAAATCGTAATAAATCTGGACCTTATAAACTGCTGTACCGAGAAAAAAACAAGTCGGAGCTTGTAACTTTTACAAATATGAACCGATTTTTAATGCTTTTATATTTTCAAATTCTACTAAGAGAGATAAACTTCAAATAAGTAAATAAATTTCAAATAAGCAAAACATTGCAAATTGCCAAATCTCTATGTTTTCTCATATTGTTTTTGACACCGTTTTACCACGCACAATAGTACAAGGCTACCAGATTTGGGCTTTTAATCCCAACTTAGGGGAATTTCTGTTAAAGAAATGGATGAAAATTTTGTTTTGGGGATTCGTGAATTTGTTGGGGACATCTAAAAATTTGAGGAATATTAATAATAAATATCAGAAAGTTTATTGTGAATTTTCACCTTTTCAGAGAAAAAAATCAAAACATGTCATTTGGCAATTTGACTTTTTGGTAATATGATGCTTTATTTGTAAAATAAATCAAGAATATTTCATTTTTATACATGAAGTATAAACAATAGTAATACAAAGGTTTTGTACAAATGTCTCCCCTGAATATTACCTTGGTCATTAATATGTAAATATCAATAAATTCTGTTGGAAAAAAATTAAATTCGATATGTTAAATAATTTAATTCTAAAGTTCTATGTAATACCAATTCTTTTGATTTGCAAGATGATGAATCTGAAGTTTAAAATCTATATCATGTAACTTACATACGTATATTTCTCACCAAAAATCTACATTTTTAATGAAAAACTTATATCAATATAACATAAAAACAAACAAACTATTGTAATGTTAACAAGTAAGAAAGATATAGTCAGTCAAGCCAGACCATTGCGTATGTCCATCAAAATTCGTGGAGAGGTCTTATATTAGACATGTGGACGATTGTGGATCGATACTTTTACTAAGTGCAAAACAAAATATACGAATACAGAATATTATGAAAGTGGGCTTATATGTAGCGATTCTCATAAAATCTTATTTCTATGTATATAAAACTTATTTGTGTGGAATATAAACTTGATGCTAACATCTGTATGTGATTTATGCACGTTAAAGTGATTTTGAAAAGGGGGAGCTATGGTCAATTGTGGACCAATCTTCATGAAATTTGGCTAAAATATTGTTACTTATACAAAAATTTCCTTGAATTATCTTCAAAATTGCGACCTGCACTTTGTTGACAAGGTTTACATGCACAGCCATCCAGCCAGACGGTCGGATGGACATCGTTAGATCGATTCAAAAAGTGATTCTGAGTCGATTGGTATACTTTAAGGTGGGTATTGAATGATATTTTCTCTGCGTTATAAACATCAGCACAAACGCATAATACCCCAACCACCTATGGTAGTGTAGGGTATAAAAATGTCATTGTATTAAACTTTTAGTTATGCTATTGAAATGTCTTTATATATTCATATGTTATGTTTTGTGCTTTATATATTGGGTTCCGATAACCGTAAACGATATCTGTTAACTTTCTACGGTATTAAAAACATAGATATGTTGGCTTTAATTTAAGTTCTTTTCTGAAGTGACCAAAAACGATGAAACTACACCAACCCATGGGGTAAATACGTCAAGTGATGGGGGCAGAATAGCTTGCCAGTATATGATGTTTTTATTTTATTTCAATACTGCAATTGAAAAAACAAATAAAAATTAATATTTCTAATTAAATTTTATGTAAACAAAATAAAAATTGCGAAAACCACTAAATAGCTTTTGCTTACATTCTGCCAACACTAGAAAGTCTATATGTACAGTAAAATATCTACAGACAGTAGGTACCTAGTAGATGGTGAAGGAAAATAAAATCAATTTGTGCCGTAAAAATTATTACATCGTTTTCAAGATAATTGGCAATGGCAGATGTGCCCCTATGGTAATGCTTTCCTAGTAAGCTAGCAGAAACAACAAAACAAAAATAAATTACTTATTTTTTTCCTGAATAACCAGTTATTTTTGTTCCAGTTGTCCACAAATTCAGTTAGTTATTTTTTGACTCTGGGGATACTCAAAAATATATACCTAAACGAAAAAGAACAAACAAGTTTTGCCGTCAGTGAGATTTAAACTTGGACACAAATTAACCATTCATTTTTAATGACTAACGTCTTACTCAGTACACTATCGCACTTAATTTTCTAAGTGACAAATACTTTTTTTAGTATAAAATATCTTTTTAAACATTTTGTTATAAAAAACTAACAGCATCAGAATGGAGTTGAACCAAAAACCTTCTGGTTGCTAATCCAGCGCTCTAGCCAACTCTTCCACGTGATTGCAATATTACTGTGCTACTATACTACGAGTATTTAGTACATATTTATCTTGTATTACATAACAGTGTAGGCAAATAATAATGACGCCTCATTACCGAGAAACTACTTTAGTAAGTAGTTGCCATTACCGAAAACCGAAACGTTTTTGCTAGGACAATGAAATTCTTATCTATATTACTAGAATTTAACCCGCTACTACGTTAGCGGACTTGCGGTAATCCTACATATACCAAATATAAACTTGGTAGAATTTTTCTTTAGAAAACGCAAAAGGTAATAATAAAAGTGAAAAAAATCCGAAAAATTAAACTCTTAACCCCCATGGGAACATATTGGTGTCTTCAGATAATGAATAACATACACCTTCTATATATGTTGCCAGTGTAGCCTTTTTAAGGCTTAATCATCCCTTTTTATTTTGCTTTTAGTCTCGGAATTCTCATTTTAGCTTTTTTCCTAGCCTTTTTTAGTTTTTAAAGCTGCTTTAAAAAGACTAAAATTTTATTACTTCAATAACGAAGAAAATAGTTTTTATTTGCTATTACCAATTTTATTTTCACAGGATTACTATTTATGAATATAATTAAAAAAATATTAAAGCGAAAACTCTCCCAAAAACTTGGAAATGCTTAATCAAAAATGAATTACAACCCAAAAATGATGAAAAATAATTTCAAAACGTTTGGTTTTTTTCATATGAATCATGACCCAAATTAAAATTTTTGACAACGAGATGTTAAATATTAAGTTTTTTCTGACTTTATTTTTAAGGGAATTTGGCCTTTTTTAACCTCTTTTAAATTCGAATTTAGTTTTTTTTATGACGCTCCTAGCAACATTGCTTCTAATGATTCCAATTTCATGCCTACAGGTTTATATTTAAATAAGAAACATCAAAGGATTGGGATATCGTCTCACTTTATTCGTTCGTTTCTCATTAAATAACACAGGGTATCAAAATCTACCAAAGTATATATATCACCCAATTAAAAAATCGGATCTCAAAAAAATTGCAGCTATTTTTCATGGTTGAAACAGAACTTAAATTTTGTTCTTAAATTTCACAGTCTAGGAGATGTATTAAGTGCCCTTCTAAACACTTTTGCCCTCCAGACTCCCAATTTCTAAAAATGTGGGGGGGGAGAGATATCTAAAATACAATTTCTTTAGTACACTGTGATGTTACTAACAACATTTAACTTTATAAATACTTATTTTAGTTAAAAAAAAAGTATAAAAAAGTTCCAACGACATGTTTGATATATTTGTGATAAAGAAAGAATACTATTTCAAATTTATTTCTATGCCTTTTGGTCTATAAGATTCGTAGTGTACCATTAAAGTACAACTTTTTTACATCCTAAACGTTCGAAGGTAAAAAAATACCACATTTTTTCTATTATTATTTTTTAGTAGAGAAAAATGTGACTAATAAGGCTTGTGAATTCTCACCCTCATAGAACCGCATATGTATCCTTAATTTCATGTTTCTAGGTTAATTATTACAAAAAAGTACCACAAAATACCATCTTAAGATTCTCATTCACATAGGATCATATATCTTTGATTTTATTTATATTAATATAACAGAAGAAATTACAGAAAATTAAAGAAGTACCATTGGAGGAACGAAAAATTAGCAGAAAGTGGATTCTCACTCATTTAGAACCACATATATTCAAGTTCATGTTTCTAGGTGCAATATGAAAGAAAGTTGAAAAGGAACCAAATAACAATGAAAAAATACCAAAAAGTACCTTCATATAGGATCCTATTCACTCAGAACTATTTACATTTAATTTTATATTATAGAAATTCAAAAAGTACGATTAGAAGAACGATTTTTCTAATGCTTACCGGCTTAGGTCCATGTGTCTTTAATTTCATATTTCTAAGTTCAATATTATGGAAATTCAAAAAGTACCATAAGAAGAACGATACCATAAGAAAACAGTACTGAAATAGAGTGTTCCCCGTTTTTTTCCTAAAATGGTCGATTTTCCAAAGAGCGGACAACTGTCCGCTTATTTTTCTAATTTATAACGATATGTATTAATTTTTTATCTATATTAGTTTAGGAGATATTAGATTACCGATTTTTACGGTTTTTAGCCTTTTTTTACCCCCAAAACATTCGAATTTCCAAAAATCCCGTCTTAGTGAATCTATTTGGCGGATGACCAAACTACGATCCAAACTTCATCTCTCTATCTTCAAGCGTTTGGCAGTAAAAAAATGAATCAGTCAGTTAGTCACGTTACTCTTTTATATATATAAATAAAAATGACGTGTAAGTTTGTTTGATTGTTTGTTTTTGTATCAATCACGTCTAAACGGCTTAACTGATTTTCATGAAAATTGACACACAGATAGTTCCAATGCCGGGTGTGGTTATAGGCTATGTTAGATCTCGATTGGATGTCACGCCCACAACAAATGTTTGAATATTAATGAAATTTGTCACACAGCCCAGCAAAAAGTGTTTTCCTAGTAAGCTAGCAAGTATAATTGAAAATAAATAAAAATTGTCCCGAAAGAAAATGATTGTTGTTGCAGATGTTAAATGAAAATAAAAAAATAAAAATAATAAAAAGAAAACAACGAACAGATTTTGCCATCAGTAAGATTTTAACATAATCACCCGTTTCTAAAGGCTAACGTTTTACTCAGTACAACATCTCACTCTTAATTTAATATGCGACAAAAATTCTTTCAGTATAAAAATATCACTTTAAATTTTTTTTAACTAACAGCATCAGACTGAGGTTGAACCGCCATCTAATCCGGCGCTCTAGCCAACTGATCGACGACATTTTGATATTGTACTATTGAGTACTTAGTTATGTAATATAGAGTAAGCAAACAATAATGACGCCTGATTACCGAGAAACTACTCAAATAAGTAGTTGCCACTACCGAAATCCAAAAAGTTTCTTTCTGGGATATAGTACTTGCCCTGGAGAATATTATAAGCTATGTTGGATCTTAATCGGATGCCACGCCCACTTTTTTAAAACTCAAAAACTGTTTAACAGATTTTTTTTAATTTTAACAACATCATCTTGTATGTCACTAAATTCAAATGTGGTATTTTATTTTTCGATAGGAGCAGGGGAAGTGGTACCCCCCATACGAAACAAATATTTATTATGTATTATGTAAGGAACTATTATAGTGAAAATCCTCAAACTTAGTGGGAACCACTATCTTATTTTATCTCATTGACGAAATGAAAGAAGGATGAATAGGTTCAGGTTGAGAGGTAACCCCCATACAAAGCTAATATTAGTTTTCTTATATCTAAGGGAGTATTATAATGAAAGCCTTAAAATGTTGTAGAAATAATTTTCATATCAAATTTCGAATACGGCGGATAGATCGAAGAGGAATAGTAGCTTCCATATAAAGTAAATATTAGTTATCGGATCAGAAGGGTTTGTGAAGTACACCGGTAAAAGCTGTTAAATAAATAAATAAAAATAATAATAATAGTTAAATCGTCTCAGAAAATGAATCTGAATCGATTGGTACACTTTAAGGGTGGGTATACGAACAATATTTTTGTGCGTACAAATATCAGCTCAAACACATAATTCACCAAACAAGAATAGAAACATATGAAAAAGACTGAAGATGTAAAGTAAAAAAACTTAAGTATTTCGTACGTCCATTTCTAGTACATGAAGGAAGCAAACTGTAGTCCTTGTGAACGTACAGATTACATTCAGATCAAAGATAATTGAAATATGGGTCATATAAACTTCGCCTTCAAGATTCCAGTGATTGATTCTCTGGGCAATGCGCTACGTTTTATTATATTTGATAAAGATAAATAGCACAGCGTAAAAACTTATTAAAGCTTTACTTATCTTCTCCATTTTCTAACTATTTTCTGCAAATTCTTCTAACAATAATTGGTGTGGGTAAGATAATTTTCTTTCATCTCACTTGGATTCATTAGGATTATTAATACCTCCCAGTTTCAATCTTATTTTCACTTCCATCTAATTTATATATGCAGTTATTTAACTTTAAAGACTATCTCTGATGATAGATTCTATTAAAAATATATCCGAAGGAATTTATCAATATATTAAATATTTTGTTAAGTGTACCCATAACAACTCTATTAAGTTTTATCAAAATATATCAGTTTACTTACACCAACCCAATATTACCAACATTTTACATAATTGAAGTGGTGGTGTGGCGTTAATGGTTGTTCAACGGAGAAGAAAAATCCCTGACATAGACACTGTTCCAAATGTTGAACATGAAATATACAATGAACAAACATAACAATGTTAGTGAAGGTGGCGGTAATGGCAACGCTCCTAAACCTTAACACAGACGCCAATAGCAATAACAATGGCATTTGGACATTTCAAATTGTTCCGCTGGCAAATTGTTACGTGTACGATATTTGTTCAAAATGTCTTTAATGTAAATTTATGTCTTGGTTGTTGTGTTACATGTCCAATCATACTCAAGTGCAAAATTGTCGAGTAAATAAAAAGTAGAAACAACACCAGCAGCAGCAATAATGGCAACAATAGCAACACACTTTTACAGCAATCAGCAAGCAGCAACTGCTTTGGTTTAATTCAAATTATGAATCTGTGCTGTTGAAAAAAGTCTAATGGAAATCTTTGTAGTAAGCAAATGTCATTTGTATTTAATTTCAACAAGTTATTCAAGTTGTTGTATTCACTATAGAAATGATAGCGGCTGGCGCCAATTCAAATTATTGATCTTGTTCGTTTATTCGCTCGTTCGTTTGTTTGTTCATTGTTATTGGTGAGAATAATTGTTATGCGCAATACTTCCTTTAATGTGGAATTGGCTCGGTTTCGTGCGAATAATTAATTTTATTTAATTTAATTATGAACGGGGTATTTGTATTTGTTTGTCCATATTTATTTTATTTTGTTGCGGATATTTTGTTATTGAATACATTAATTAGGATCAGTAATTAATAATGGACTTAATGAAAACCTTATTGCACGAGTAACAATACATTGGAATTAGTAAAATTAAAATATTTTTCAAAATGAAAACAGATACAAGTAACGAAGATAAATGGCAATTTATATTTAAAGCGTAGAAGTTAAATGTGTTTACAATAATAATTGTATTCACACTCATAAATATTTCCAAGACGAAATTATTATTATTTTTTCCTTAATAATTTATTTTATAGTTCAAAATTTGAGGATTTTACATTTTTTTTTAATTTTGGGTAGCTAGTTACCTAATATATCTTGAAATTTTATTTAGATTGTATTGAGTGTTCAAAAAAGCAATTAAAAAAAAAAAAAGTCGGCAAGAAATAAGATTCTTTTTTTAAGGGGCCAACTGCTTAAATACTTTGAAAAACTCCTTAAAATTTGTTTATTTGGTAACAACAAAAACAAAAATATTGTATTATTAATAACAGAGTTATTAATGACAAATTAATTTATTTATAATAATTTTTATTACTATTATTATTATTATTATTATTATTATTATTATTATTATTATTGTTATTGCTTTTATTATTATTACAACATTTTTAATACTTTCTACACACAGAAAAAAGTCACCAATTAATAAAATAATTCTTTCAGTTAAAGATTGTTTAAATTTGCATCATTCACCAGAATGATTATATCAATTAATAATAACTGTAAAAAAAATTAGAAACCGAAAAATTTTTCTAATAAAAAAATTTATTACTTCAAAAAACTTACTTAAATGCTATTTTTTCTATTTCTTTATATTATTTTTGATTGAATAATTAAATTTCGATATAAAATGAAACAACTGTTTTAATTGAAAAATATAAGGTAATAATTTTTTCAGTGAAGAGGTTTTTTCCTAACAATTTGTGCTCCATTATTTAAATAAATATATATATATATATATATATATATATATATATATATATATATATATATATATATTATTAAAGATACGCTTTAGTTTCATTTCTTTTTTGGAATTAATATATAATGGGTCGAGATATTTCAAACAACTTAGTTTCTCGTCATTTATCATTTATCACATAGTCTTAAAAAGTGGCCATTTAGTTCCATTTTAAAAAAGGGGCTAAAAAGTGACCAGGTGGCTGAAAAAAGGGAAATTGGTGACTAAAGTCGGCCAACGGTAAAGCTAATCGTCGATAAAATCATCGGGCCCTGCTGCGCCACCTAAAACTCCATGTGACCATCTAAACCACTTAGTGACAAAGACAACTTCTGCAAGAGTATTAGAATATCTAATATAGATTAAGCAAGCAAGATTATTTCAAAAAGCCAAAACCATAAATAGGTCATAAAAAATCGTTAAAAGGTCACAAAAGAACCATTTCAATTTAATAATTAACTTAATAAACTTGCTTAATCCGAATTAAATCTATCATTCACAATTGCATTAAAAACCCACAATCCTCTTGCGCAAAATTACAAGTACATCTTTTAACCACTTTCTATCTTATAACTTAAATAATTCTTTAAAATCAGACTAAGTTAAGTAAAAGTTTATATTTGTGTCTGTCAAAATTTCATTTAACAGTGACACAATCTTATAAAATGTGTCTGTGAGTTTGGAATTATGATGGATGCATGACCTCAATATCAATACACAGCATACATAGATTGTTCTTCGTATTTTAAGAAAACTCCTCCAAAGACAAAATTCCCAAAACAAAAGAGTATGCGCCTCAATTCATTTGTTATTCATTCGATGCAATTTAATTGCGATGATTTTCATTAGAAATTTAGTACAACAAATCGTTTTTAATTATTTACATAGATAAAGACAATAAGATGCTGAAGCAAAAACAATTGAAGCACAGAATACAATGTTTTAATGAAAATGTTTATGAAAAAATAGAAAATAAAAATAAAAAATAATCGAAAAGGGTGTTCATTTTTTCTTACAAGTACTTGCTTTTAGCTTGGAGGAATGAAAGAACGAACATCATAAGATAGCATTGATACTCAGCTCACTTGTATAGAGAATTGAATAGAAAATTCATTCAACTGATGAATACAGGCATCGTGTCATTAACAAAATAAATGCAACAATGACAACAGCAACTAATACAATAAACATACATACAATTTCCATATAATATACAGTTAGAAAAATGTATCATCTAATAAAAGTCTGCACGCACATTCATTAAACACGACACGAAGCAATATCCATAAGGACAGACGGTGGTAGATATGGACGGACAAATTAATAGTCTTCCAAAACAACAGATGTGACAACTATGATTAGAGCGGCTGTCAAATATCTTGTCGTAAATCAGTCATCAACAGCAAGTAAAATTTAAAAAAAGAAAAATAATCTAATGAACGGTCGCATAGCTGGAAGAGAGTTTGTATGCACTTGAGGTTGGCTTTTCATTTTTTTCTTGAAATGCAGTCAAAATCTTTGGTAAAGTTCTATGTACACTTAAAAAAATATTTTCGGTGAAACAAATTTTCCTAAAGAAATCGTTCGCTGGCTCAAGTTTTCCTAAATATTTCTCTGACTTTCCTAAACAAATTTCTCGTCAGATCAAGTTTCTCGCCAGCTTAATCTTCTCTAAAGAAATTTCTCGCTAGATCAAACTTTTCTTAAGAAATCTCTCGCTAGCTCTAGCTTTAATAAAGAAATTTCTCGCTAGGTCAAACTTTCCTTAAAAAATCTCAAGTTTTCTTTATGAATCCTATCACTAGTTCCAGTTTCCTTAATTAATTAAATTAATGGCTAGCTCAAGTTTTCCTGTATAAATCTCTGCTTAGCTGAAGTATTCATAAAAAAACTCACAAGATCAAATTTTCCTAAAGAAATTTTTCACTGGGTCAAAACTTTCGTTGTAAAATCTCTCGCTAGTTCAAGTTCTCTTAAAGAAAGCTTTCGCTTTCTAAAGCTGTTTTTTTTAATATCCTGAAAAAAATGTTTTACTGATTTGATTATTTCATATACATTTTCCCTCTAAGGGTTTTACTTTCAAAATCACTCATTTAATTAAGAACTTTTCTCCAAGTGTATTCTCACTCATCGGATGACGATGATGCTGGCGATTAAAAAATGATGCATGTTGTTACATTTAAATATCTGTATGTTTGCTGTTTGTATTAGACGACATATAAACACAACAGATTACAAAATTTCAAACCAATGTAAGTAAGTATTTAGAGTGTTGTTGTTCCTGTATGTTTTTCCAATGTATCTGCACCTAAGTACTTGTTAATACATTCATACATCATGTTTTCTCTATTTCATCATCATGATCATCATCATCGCCACCATCGTCATACACATCTTCTTAAACTCTTTTCGATTTAACAAATGTGTATTGCTAACTCCATCCTACATGTTGTATTTGACAATTACAACAGAGTGTTGTCAAAATTAATCCTTAGAATTTTTTTTTTTTTTTTTTTTTTTTCTTTCAAAGAACACTTATGAGTATTACACTTCACTAAATATTTGTACTCGTATACATGTAAAGAACACGAAATTGCATTTAATAACGGCTATTTGTATTAAGTGAAATATTTGAATACAAATTTTTCTTTTAAGAATTTCAATTGATGATGGGATTTACAAAATGTCATTTTATAAATGTTAGAGGTATTAAAAAAACGGAGAACTAATACAAAACTAGTTCAATCCTTGAGTTTAATACTTTTGTCTAACTTTTTTGTCTAGTATTGTTCTGATGTGATATTTTTTTTTTCTAGTCAATTTAAATTGATTTTTCTTGTTAAATTTATGTTTACGATAAGATACTTGTTCTTTTTTGGTGATATGACACAAAATATTTGAGTCAAAAAAGTTATGATCAGTATTTGTTGCAACATGTATACTAAGGTGGTAACATCAATCAAATCAAGATTCTTAATATGTATTTTGTTTATTATTTTTTATTTTCATTTATTTATTTATTTATTTATGTTTTAATTTTTGGACATAATATTTTACTATACAAAGCATTAGATTGGATTATATGGACCAAATTGGCAAAATTAATCCTTTTCTTTTTGATGATGAAAAATAGTTTAATATATAACCTATAGGTAAAAATATGTTAAATTGTAAATGCTATAATTCTAAACTATATTATTAGTATTAGTTTTAAAATATTCAAAATCTTTGGCAATTATATAAAAATTGCATATTTTGTTTTGCAATATTTATATAGCACACAAAGATTTTAATAGTTATTAGTTACATAGATGATAAATATAATTGATTAAGATTATTAATTAAGATTAATAATGATAACGCAACACTTTTGTCAAAGCAGATTTCGCTAAGGCACATCGCTTATGTTGTTCAGAATTTGCCAAAAGTTTCAAACTGCTAATTATACTATAACTTAAAACCATCAAAATCTTTTGGAAGTTGACAATTTTATGAACCAAGAAAAATTTCTTTAAAATAAGCATAAATAAAACATATTTTCCCATGATAGCTGCTGTATATTTTTTTTCCATTAACTTCCTTCAGTAAAACTTATCGTCGCTGCTCCAATGAGATCGGTTATGTGACAATTATCGATTTTTTTACTGCATCATTTTGAACCTTTATTGGCCTTACCTCTGCCCACCAAACCGTTTTAATATATCTTTATTGGTTTAGAAATTAGCAAAATCAGCTATGTGTTGCTAATATATGAAATGTTCTAACAAAATGAGTTATGTGTATAAATTCACAAAATTTTTTTTGGGAAAACATTTTTTTACAAGTTTTCTTTCAATTTTTTGTCAAACTTTTATTAGATATTTACGGATTTTATAAAGCGGTTACTCCATATCAAATCGGATAGAAAACTATCATTTTCGGATTTGATGTCTCCGATTTCAATGACATTTACTACATACATTGTCTATTAGAAGTGTTTCTTAAATGTAACTTTTAGACTCCAAAAATATGATGTTTTGAAAATTGAAAAAGTTTTACTTTTTTAATTGTCAACAACTTCTATATTATAGATTGTATATCTTTGGTTTTTGTTTCTTATTATAGATAAAGATATTACATTTACAAAGATATTTATAAAGTTTATTTTTATAAAAAGTTCAAAGGCCAAAGTTGGACATATAAAAATTTAACCATTATATATCAGAAAATAGTTTATTTAAAATTCTTAAAATATTTATAAAATTTTGAAATAGCTCTCCTTCCTATTCTTTTAAAATTTTAAGGTGGATATTCATTTAGTTTAGAAGTTATGGACCAAAATTTAATCTAATTACAAAAAAAAAAGTTCAACAATATGTATCGTAATACTAGGCAAATTTCAATTCAATAAAACCTGGTAAGAGTTTTGGAGAAAGCACTGTGAACAGTATTAGAGGAATTTTATATAAAGAAAATGTAGTAATGTATAAGATTATATACCCAGAAGACTGGAGCAATTACCACAAAAAGGAAATAAAGAAACTCCTCAAAGTAAAATTGTGTTTTTGTATGAAACAAAATAGAGACACCAAAATTCAACAGTTTTAGATTCTTAAAATAAAAATATGCATAAATTGTTATATATGGATTTATATATGAAAGTGTGAAAATGAAAACATATTTCAGGAAATTTGTAGGAAATTTTATTGTCTATAAATATTGTAATAATATCAAAACACGTACGGTGCTATATTAGCGAGTTATATGCGAAAAAATATTATTTTTATTTAATTTTATTGTCTTAAATGTTTTTTGAGCAAATGCATTAATTTCTTGATTTTTTAATATTAATTCAAAAACAAAAATTCAAACAATTACAATTTTATCAAGAATTTAATAATTAAGGAATTTTTGCCAATTAAGAAGTCATTTTGTCAATTAATAACAAAGATAAGTGTAAATATTTTTGATAAACGTGATTCCATTTTTAATTTTCTTATATTTCAGTAGAATTTGTTAAATGAATCTAACGAGTAAGTTATGAGGAGGCTCCAATACCAGAAAATCCAAGTGTAGGTAACAACATTTTAAATTAAATTAAATTAAATTAAATTAAATTTAATTAAAATGCTTTTCAGATAAGTCTACAAGGCTTAATCGTGAAGACATTTTAAAAATGATATTATAGCTAAATACCATCTAAAAGGACAAGTTCACTGCTACTTCGGCAAAATGTATGTTGGTAGTCTTTATTTAATGTATATATTAAATAAAATAATTTAATGTATATTAATGCTTTAATTTTAGCATTTTTAGCATTTTTTAGCATTTTCTGACATAAGTATGAATATATATGGCCATATATCCTCAGTTTTCGGATCATACATATATAATTATATATGATCATTAACTTAAAAAGAATAACAAATTATTTAATGTTTATATTATAATCTTTGTAATTTATATGTTAGTAACTTTTATAAAAAAAAAAAATAAAATAAAATAAAAAAATATCGTTTTATCGGAATAAAAAACAACCATATACCAATCGATTTTAATGAAAAAGTTCACAGTGCTGCTGATGATATTATCCTTATAATATTCTTAAGTTATTCTGTTGCTTTACACTTATTAATATTGAGGACATCATTAGAGAAAACGTAACACTTGAAAGAAAAATTCAATTGATTCTTAAGAATCCATATACACATTGAACAAGTAATTTACGAACCAAAAGACTTATGTGTAAAAAATATTCTAATTAAAAAAATAATTTTATTATAAGTGTTCCAGCAAAATGAGTTATGTATAGTTTTTGAAAAATCTTATTATTGCTCTCATCATCCCGATTTTTGTTTACGTGATATTTGTGGTAATTATACGAAGGTTCCAATTAATCGTATAAGTTTCAAAGAAATTTGACAGATTCGCTCTCCTGAATAGCTAATAAAAAACACATAACTGAATTTGTCGAAACGGCGACGATATGATTAAAAAAAAAAAAACAAATGTAAACAAAGAAAACGAAAATATAAAAACTCAAATTCTGCGATAAAATTAAAATTCAAATTTTTTTAGATTTTTGTTCCAAAATTAGATAAAAATTTATTTATAAAAGTTTTTATTTGCTGTTGAAAATCATTTTAAGAGATGCCATGTTAGCGTTTTAAGTTAAACAATTATTAACAAACATAGGTATGTTAAGCCTTGTTCAGACCGGCGCGATATTACGAAATTTCATGCCGAAATTACGAATGAAATCTAGAGTGTTCATACTGGCTAGATGACATTTGATGTAATCTCGTGAACAGCTGATACTTATTGTTTACATTTTAAATTGTTATAGGGGTAAATAAAGTATTTTGAAATGGAAACAAATAAGAAACTATTACTTACTAAATTGAAAATTATTAATTTGCAACAATTAAAAATGTAAAAAGGATAGGTTTCATTTTGCAAAATCACTTTAATAATTAATTTTAAGATTTGTGTTTAAATTTAAGATCAGCTGTGAATTGTTTTTTTTTTCTTCTCATGGTTGAAGCATGCAGTACATAGTTGAAAAAAAGTATTTTTTCCAATTTCAATGTAATTTCGTCGAAATTACACAAAATTATGTAATTTCGCAAGTGTCAAAATGTGTGGGAAATTACGTAATTTCAACTTAATTTCGGCCGAAATCCCGAAAGTACGTAATTTCGCGTCGGTCTGAATGCCCTATTATATTTAAAACATCTAGCTTTTATTTTGTTAATAAAAGATAGATATACCTTAAAAAATATTGACTTTTTTAGGTAAACAATGACAGAAAATATATTTTGAAGTTTTTAGAACAATTAAACAAGATACACCTTTTAAATATGAAGTCAAAACTTGAAATCTTAATTTCACGCAATATCTTTTCGCAACCCAACGAACGATTCAAAGGGATTTACGGTCAAAATTCAAAAGTCGGTAAATTTTGGTACAATCTAATATACAGAAAAGGTTTAATGTTCCATCAAAAAAGTTTAAAATTGCATTAAAACCAAAAATCCAAAAATGTTCATAATGGTCCATATACATATTAAAATTGAATTAAACTACATAGTTACAAACTACATGTTTTCATTGTTAGAAGAATGGACAAAGTTATTTCTTTATGTGTCTATATAGAACACATTTTCATTACAGCCTAATTGATACCTATAATTTGTCAGAGGTGTCTTGGAATTGTGTAGCTCCTTTAAAAGTCATTATTTCTTATCGTAATATTAATTATGAATATCAAACTGAAATTGACTTACCTTTTAATAATACTTAATAATTTTACTTTACAATAGACAATTCATAAATCTCTTAAAAGAATAGTTTGCATTTAATTCAATTTATAAAGACTGCTTGCTACTCGTTCCATTGCCTTGCATACAATATTCAAAGAACAAGTGTAGAAATAATTGATGGGGGTACCCTATGCTTGGCAGAGGACTTTTTTTTAGATATCCTAAACTAAACATCATAATGTAAATACCTAGTGTCTACATTAGACAATTTTTTATCAAAACAAACGTCAAAAACAGAGCAAATATATACAAGGAAACCTTAGTTAAACAGCTAATTATTATTTTGGTTGTAACAGCTGTCAAACTGCATATATAAAAAACAATATTGAATACGTTGTCACCTTCCACAAATTCGTTTTAAGTTTGACATTTTTCTTGATAAAAAAAATCTCTAATGTAGACACTATGTTATAAAGTGACTGCAAATCTACAAAAAAATAGCTTGTTTTTTCGGTGTTGCCACTTCGTTACATTTGCTACATTTTTCAGTAACTTTTCAACGCTCCAGGTAACATGTATAATTTTTTGTTTTTAACCACATTTTCGTAACTTTTGATCCCTTCAATAAAATGAATTGCTATGTATAAAAATTGTATCATTGACGTATATAAATCATGCAAAGATTTACCAACAATGAAGTTTATAGTTTTGTTTAAAACAGGGCGATTAATAATAAATCGTCTGTTTTTTGTTGACATTAAATATGTTCACCTTAAATATTATATAAATCATTCTGCTAAAAACTGGATGAGTACTAGAATCTTAAAATTGTTTTCATTTCGAAAACTTTTCGCAAGTTACAGAACACGGGTACAGATCATAGTAACCGGTTGAATACTAAAGCAAATTCTTGGAACAAATCTAGATTCCATCACTATTGAAAATAAATTCTTTTTTAAACGTTAATCAATGTTTCTACATGTTGGTGGACTTCGGCCATCCTCGAACACTTCGCTGAATAAACTTTTTTTGGAAATCAAAAAATTTTGTAATACCAATAAAAATGCTATTTTTCCACTTAAAGAATATGGTTTAAAAATAGGTAAAAATATGTTTCTAATGATATATAACATCATTAGAAACATATTTTTACATATTTTTAAACTTTTAATATAATTTATATCACATGTTAATACACATGAAATATTCAGACAAATGTGTCAAAACTTTAGAGGTTCATAACTCGTAAGAATACTACTAAATCATTACCAACATTATTTAAAAATTAAGTGCGCTTGATTGATATCCAAATTTTTACATTATTTCCTTTCAAATTTTAAATAGAAAATAAAAATACCTATTGGCTGTTAATTTTTTCAAATTCCAAAAATGTAACTTTTTAGGAAAAATTGTAGCTTTTTTGAAAAAAATCTGTAACCTTTTCCAAGCTACTGCTGTCAAAACTGATTTTGTTAGTTTAAAACCACTGCGCGTAACATAGTGTCTACATTAGAGATTTTTTTTATCATGACAAACGTCAAACTTAATGCGAATTTGTGTGAGGTGGCAACAGTTGCAAAAAACAACAATATAGCGTATTCAAAATTGTTTTTTATTTATGCAGTTTGACAACTGTAATAACCAAAATAATAAACAGCTGTTTGACTAAGGTTACCTTGTATATATTCGCATTGATTTTGACGTTTGTTTTGATAAAAATTTGCCTAATGTAGTCAAAATGCTATGAACAAAAAATTAGTAAATGAAGAAGAAGAGTAAATAAACGCGCAAAAAATATTTCATAAGAATACAAAAACAATTTTCGCGCGGTATTTATATGAAAAAATTGTAAATCAGCTGGCTTACGAGGTCACTTTCTTATTACACTATGACTAAACATTTACAAAAAGGACTATGTGCATAAAAAATCATACATGCATGTAATTTTATATAGGTACATGTTAATTTTGTTTACATATAAGATTACAAATATTCATTTGTTACATGATTTACGTTTTTAACAAATGGTCTCGATCCTCTCAATCTCAATTGAAAAAATGATAGGTTATAACGTTAAGACGAGTTAAGAAAGTTATCAATATTACTAACGAATTTGTGAAAAATGTCTACAAAAGCCTTTCATACAAGAACTGAAAGATTTCTGCTGACTTTTTGATGTATTTTAATATATTTAATTTAATATTTAATTTACTTGTTAGTCGATGATATTTCTAAAAGATTCCTAATAAAATAGTATAATAAAAACACTATGATCCTAAAGATTTTTTACTATCAGCTTCCGGTACAACAAAACTTATTAAGATATCTTATGTTTTTAATTAAAACAATTACAGGAAAAGTGTTAACTGGTGGTACCTCAAAAATTGCTTGTGAAATTATCGTTAAGGCACAGTGCCCAACTGGGGATCTACGCATATGTATATGTATATTTTTAACAACATTTCAGACAAACAAGAAAACAATCGTTTTTTAATGAAAACTAAAAAAAATTTCAGATGAATAATTTTAAAATATATTTATAAATTTTATATTTATTTTAAATTTAATTTTAAATTTATATCGCGATTTAACAGAGATTACACAGGCAAACGATTTTATATAAAAGACGACACAGCAAATTAGTTAAAACTTCTGTAATTCAGTGTAATTTATAATATTTTTGATCCCAAAACAATAATATCAATATAAAACTTTCTCCACGTTTGATGCATGATTTCTATGCTCTACAAGGACTTATTATGGTATTTTTGATATTTGCAAAAAGTTATACCCTAATGCACATATTTGAAAGCATATGAGTTAGTTCAGTTGACAACATTTTTGTTCTGTTTTTTTTTTTTTTTTTTTTAATTACACAAACTATATTGGACTTTTAAATGTAGGGTATTTAACAAATAGACTTTAACGCTTTTACAGCCTGTAGTTGTAAATAATAAATAATAAAAATCAAAATTTACATTAATTACCACTAATGGGATAATCAATCTATTTTAATTTTATTAAAATAATATAAAACGAAATAAATATTATTATGGGAAGATGCATAATATTAAGATAAGACGATAATTTATGGCAACTGTATAAGAACTTGTAACACTTGGAGCAGTGAATGGTCAAGCTGGAGTTACAAAATGAAATCAGTTATACTGCTATTAAATGCTGAATATAAAAAAGTCTTATATTTTGCATTAAGAATAAGAAAAAATGTTCAAATAAAAGTATTTTTTTATAATGATCATTTTTATAATAAAATGGTATTTTATATTTATTTATTATTTTTTTTTTTTTAATATCATGCATTTATAATCATGTTAAGAACGTGATTTACAAATTATTTAATTGTCAATTCAACACGATATTTATGGCAATAATAATGGTCAATTTAATTATGACTTTAACTTTGAAATTTATATTTATTTTTTATTTCTTCATTTGGCCACTACTGATGGGGATTTCTTGGCTCCCACATTAAACAAAGGAATGACAAATGTTTGTCATAATTTTATGTAGAAGTTCCTTAACCACAAGACTCTGGAACAAACCACAGCTATGAATAAAGAATAAAACTGTAGACAGTGGTATGAAAAGTATCAGTCATTAGCACCAATGTTTAACGCCTTATGCATTTTAAATTTCAGCATAAATATGACAACGATTTAAAAGAAATACACTTAACAATAAATAGTTAAAGATCCGGGAATATTTTGTAGCATAATTATTCTTCCCAATCAGATTTTATTTTTATTTCTCTCAGTGTGATTTGATAAAAAAAAATTCTTTCAGTTTCACACACTTTAAAAAAATTGTTCAGTTTTAAATAACTCTTTGTCAATTTAACTGTTATTATATAATAATTCATTTGAAAATGTCATGCCTCATGTGAGAAGGTGCCAAAATTATTCAAATTAAATTGTCAATTATTTTATTATTCGATAAGCCACATGACTTTGATTCAAACTTTAAATACTCAGTCCATTCCATAAACAGTAGTCTTCCGTAATAAATTTACTTATGTATTTAGCAACATCGATTATGTGAGAAATAAATTTACGATTATTTAGTAGAAAATGATTTTTAATTATCGTCTTTCGTTTAAGACTTAAAAACACAAATACTTTTAGGAACTCATTTTGTAAATCTTGGTACTAATTTTGGAATTTGAAAATTGTTTTTTGTTTATCATTTTTAGTAAATTTTTTACAACTCTGAAATTATCACGGCATCATTGCTGATTAAAGTATTCATATGCGCAACGGATGATCTATACAATTTATGTTTATTTGTTTCATATTACTAGTTACGGCTTTAGTTTAAGTAAAAAAAAAATAAATCAAGAACGAAAAGTTATTCAATATAAAATAAGTCAGTAACTAACACATAGAACAGGTGAAATAAAATGATTTTCGAAAACGAAGCAGAAAAAAACTCAAGAAGAAAACTTCTATTTTACTACCACGTCTACGTTAAAACATCAGGTCAATTTGAATGTAAAAATTTTAGATAAATATTGGAATTGGATGGATAAATCCATATCAAAGCGGACTACAATTTGTAATTTTCAAAATATCAACTTATTTTTGGATCGTAAAATTTCCTGAGTCAGAAAATTTATAGTTTGATGGTCACTCACAAAAATTAAAAATATCTAATCCAATTGTTCTCCGTTTTGATATGGATAAACAATTGGGTTGCCATAATAATTCAGATTTTTTTTTCTCCAACTAACAATATTTATTAATTATAAATAAATCCAGTGCCATAACATTGACAGACATATTTTCAATGCGTTAAATTTTGTGTACATGACCAGATTTTGTCAATAAATTTGCAAACATAAAAAATAACATAAATTACCATCGTAAATTTTACCATCGCAATATTAAACTTTCAAAAAGGTTAGAAAAGGTTAAATGCTTCAAAAAATAAGTTGAACGAAAACTTCGTTTCGACAATTTATTTAGAAAGCAACACATAAATTTGAAAATTTGTTTTTGTTTCCTATACAATTAAATTTTTTATTTATTTATTTATTTACTTATTTCTTTATTCTTTGCTATCATTAGTTTTCTGATATTTTTTAAAGATAATGTAATAAATTTTATAAAGAAAATATAGAACGACTTTCAGCAAAATGATCCAATAAATAATCGTCTACAAAATTTCCACACAAATTTGACTTATGCATATTTCATATGAAAAATGACCCAATGTTTTGACGTCATTTTTAGTCATTTTTGAATTATAATTCCTTTTTGATTCATCATATCCAAATTTTTATGAGATTTTTCGCTTTTATAAGATTTTTTAATTATATACATAAATATTTTCTGTGGTTAATGAAGTTTATTAAAAAATAATCTGATACCTACACTAATTGATTAAATAAGATCGAAGCGCCGCAAGCGAAAATTTCAATTAAATGCTTAAATGGATGATTATGTAGAAATAAAATAATAAAAGCAAATAATAAATTACTTCCTTCTTGCTGAAGTATTAAAATTTTAGCCTTTTTAAGGCAATTTTAAGAATCAAAAAAGGCTAAAAAAGTTAGAAGCTAAAACGAAAATTTTGAGGCTAAAAGCAAAATAATAAAGCTAGATGTAGCCTTAAAAAGGCTAAACTAGCAACAATGATCACAATTGACCCCATATGTGTCACTAATAAAGATCTTTCTAAAAATATTTTCGCCAAAAAAATTGGCAGAATATTAATAACTTAGGGTTAGTTCAGGTCAATATTCAAAACATTTGTTTAAATTGCTTTAAATTTTGCAGAACTAAATTATTTTTGATACTAAGAACTACAAATAAATTCAATATAAATTTAAAATAAACGCCACTCTATATATCATGTGATCATTATTATTGATTTATATATTATTTTTTTGTTTTGTTTTTGATCTTTTGAGTTGATTGTAATCAGTGATCAATGAGAATGTGAGCCAATATAAATAAATCACTGCATCAACAATTGAGATCGTCATCGTCATCATCACCAACATCGTGATCATTATTATTGTCGCCGTTTGGTACCTAAAATTCCATTGTGTAAAAGTTCCAAATAAAAAACAAAACGCACTTGACTTTATTTTTCAGTATGGTTTTTTATTATACGTAAATGCCGTTTAAAGATTTAAAGTGAAAGCAGGAGGTTGGTGATTAAAGTTTAAATATTTAAATTTGAAGAATTAGAATCTGTTGGTGATACGAAATATATATTTTTTTAAATATCTCACAACCCTCGTCTTTAAAAAAAAGTTACTTATTTTATTAACAATGTCTCACGTTTTGTTATTAAAATGCTTCATTTCTTATTGAACACCTTTTTTAATGCATCTTGGAATATTTTGTTCACATCAGTTACTATTTTACTGCACATTTTTTTGATTTTACATACATACATACATATATATACATACCTACATATACATAAAGAACTTTTATTATAAACTCGTACTCAATACTTATACCCCTTCGTACGTGTATTTATCTAATAAATCTCAATCTGAATTGTTGTTATCTCTGTGATCATTTTATCAGATTTATAGTCAGATTTGTATTGTTTTGTGTTGTCTGCGTTTTTAATTCCTTGATCATTGATCATTTAAAGAACTTTTACGTTTTATTGGCCGTCTACGGAACAGATTTAAATTCGTTTTGTAGGTGTCTTTTTTTAGGATGTGTGTAATAAAATATTCTGAGAATCATTTGAGTGCCTTTTATGATCGTGTCGGTGTCAATATGTTTGTTTTCAGGTTCACTGACCTACATCACTCTCATTTGTTGAAATTATAATTAAAAGATTAAAGTGGGTGGTCTCTATATACTTTTGTTGCAATCATATATCTAAGTACATATATATTCAACCTTGATATGGGCATAAGCAAAAGATTAATTGAAGCAACAAAATTATTTGTTAGTTTTTGCTTCAAAGCATTTAATAAGTTTTCAAATGTATCACCTGAAATTCGGTATAAAGACTGACGACAAAGTTTATCTGTTTAATTTCAATTTTACTGTTAACTCTATTTTAGCATCCATCGACAAAGTTTGGATCATTATAACTGAAAAAAAAAATATTTAACACGACTTAATCATTCGATTTTCATCACAAAACTTCTCCGCTTGGTTTTCCAGAATATTATCCAATTTGAACTAATATAATGGCCATTTTGGTACGGGAATGATGAATTCGAATAACATTAGCCACCAATAAAAAAATAAACGATACGAATTTATTTTTAATAAAGTAATCGAATAAATAAAAACACTATTTTTACCAAATTACTAACAATCAGATCTCAATTTCAGATTAATTTAAAAAATAAGTAAACTTTTGAGAATTTATATTTACACGATTTTCTATATATACATACATATGTATGTATATTAGGGTTATAACTTTTTAAAATTTTTGCAAATATCCAAAATAGAAAGGTACATATAAAGAAATATGATATTAATTTTTCGCGATCGTTAAAAAGTCCATGCACCAATCGCGGTAAAAATGTTCTTATTGTTAATATTATTTTGGTAACAAAAATGTAAATTTTCACCAAATTACTTAAATTTCCACAATTTTTTAGTGTCTTCTTTGATACAAAATAATTTTACAAAATTTTTCTTGAATTGCTAACTTTGTCGTTATTTTACAAAGTAAATTAAAATGCAAAATGATTTGCTACCAATTTGAAGTTAAATTAATTTCTAGTCAGAGACTTAATTTTAATTTTTTAATATAAGTAAATTTCTTCTAAACATTTTGATTTTGATCCACACAAAATACTTAAGTTCTACCATTTAAATATTTAGAACTCTATATAAAAACTTTTCAAATAAAAATGCTAAAAAAATTTATAAAAACATTTTAGAAATCGCATGCAGTGGGTGAATTTTTCTTTTTTTTAACAAATTGGCTAAAACGTTCGGTTTTTATTATTAAGACAATATTAGATATAAGCTTGTGCTATTGTATTTTGAGGCCAAAAAAAGTTATATGGGTATAACTTTTTGCAATTTTTGCGAATATCAAAATTTACATGGCATAGACTTAGAGGCCGTGGAAAAATATTAAGAAATCCGATATTACATTTTCCCGATTGTTAAAAAAGTTCAAATATTGAATTATTTTGTACAGTGGAGTTAGCTTATATCATCTTCAAAACAAATATTTTTTTTTTTTTTATAATGTGAAAATTTTAATTTTTTTTTTTTTTTTTTTTTTTTTTTGCAAATGTCAAATATTATCCATTGTATTCCGTGATTCAAATGCAAATTTTAAGCGCTTTTTTCTTTCTTCTTTTTTTAATATCTTCAAAACAGCATAAATCTGATAAATCTGACTTAAACCTTTAATTTTAGAATAGTATTAACTTAATACCAACTAAAAAATTAAAAAATATATCGTTGGCTAAATATAGAAAACGCATATCTCGATTTTTTTCCAAGTCGCGTTTTTAATGTAATCTGATCTAACACACTCAAATACACGTCTGATAAAAAATTTTGACAGTTATGATTGTAAATAACCGAAATATAGTCGTTAAAAAAAAACCCTAACTCTCTAAGATTTGTATACTGAAAAAAAAAATTAAATTCATATGAAATTTAATTTATTATTTAATATTTGTTTACAATTTAATATTAAAAAAAAGGTATTTTTCTTGAATTAGTTTATAAAAATATATTTGTATGGAATCACAATTGGTTAAAGTTTAGCGTTTCAAATGATCCTGGTGTTACAAGAAATTTCAAGATTGACTTTACCAATACCATGAGTCGATGAAAAGTTTGCGGCGATATTTTTTTCGGCAATGAGAATAAAAGAAGAAGTGATACTAAACTAGAAATAACATGTCCTATTACTAATGAATGTCTTGACATTTACTTGTAATAGCTCAATATAATCAAAAACGATATTTCCTTCTTAAAAATAGCTAAGAATTCACCAAAAATTTAGTTCCATTAATGTCAAAAATTTACCAAAAAGGGATTTTCGGAAGTGTGTGGGAGCTATGTTCAATTATGAACCAATTAATTTGAACAAAATATATTCAAAGCTGTTTTGTAATTCGTTTATAAAGTTTACATGAACAGACAGACAGGTGGGCAGAAATTCTTAAATCCCACATATATATGTAAATGAAGACATTCTGAGCCTAATGATATACTTTATGGTGGGGGTTTTAACAAAGATTACATTTATTCGTGGACCCCCTTAAATGTTGCTAAGGACTGCCATCCACGATTAATCAATTAAATCTTACTGGGCAATCGAAACTTATTTGTGCAAATTTTATCACCAGGTTGATCTTTATTGTAGATATATGAACATAATTTTTGAAAGTGGAACAAATATAGAATATATGGTCATCTATGGATCAATCCTCGCGATATAAATTGCTCTAATAAATTTTATTTAAATACGGAATATATAAGACAATTAGAAACCTTATTAAACAGCCCCATACATTTGTATAGGGCTATTTAAAAATGTTAACCGATTTTATTTACCAAACTGTGCCATTTCAAAAATATGTTCTGATTCGAACTTCGAACTCAAAGTTAACGTGGATATTTTTCTATTTTTCTTTTAATAAATAGCTGGAACCCTGTGAACGATGTGCTTTTGTTTCAGATTGGATGGATTTTTTTATTTTATTTTATTTTATTTTATTTTTTTTATAAAATGAAAGTTAAAAAATAAATGGCAGAATTTTTTCTTAATGATTTTATTTTAACTTTTTGTTTAAACTGAAAGTTTGGGCTTAATTTGTAGTTATTTTTTTATTGTTAACGGGACTTATTCAGTTAGAAAAATTTTCCAAAATTTTCATTCAAATATTAGAATTTAGTAAACATGTTTTTTGAAATAAAGTGTTATTTTTAAAACCGGTATTTTGCAAAAACCGACAGTATTTAAGACGAAAAAACTTGTTTAAAAACCAGTTGAAAAATCGAATCGATCAAGCTACCCAGCAAAAACTTTGCTTTCCTGGTAAGCTAGAAGGTATAATTGGAAACAAAAATAAACTACTTATTTGTTGCCTGAATAACTAGTTATTTTTGTTCGACTTGTCCACAAATTCATGTAGTTATTTTTTGACTCTAGGGGTACTCAAAAATATGTACCTAAACGAAAACAAAAATAAAAAAAAACAAAAAAATTTTGCCGTCAGTGAGACACACACACCAACCATTCCTTTTTACTGATTAAGGTCTTACTCAGTACACCATCTCGCACATAGCATCCTAAGCGACAAAAACTCTATGTAGTTTAAAATATTTTTTTAGACATTTTGTTATAAAAAACTAACAGCTTCAGAATGGGGTTGAACCAACAACCTTCTGGTTGTTAATCCGACGCTCTAGCCAACTCATCCACGTGATTGCAATATTACTGTGCTATTATACTATTGAGTACTTATTAATGTAATACAGAGTAGGCAAATAATAATGCCGCCTCATTACCAAGAAACTACTTTAATAAGTAGTTGCCATTACCGATAACCAAAAAGTTTTTGCTGGGTAGTTATACTCCTAATGTACATTAAAGAGCTCCTTATGTACATAAAAGTTGCAAATGTACCCCTCTAGAAATGAAGATTGGTCTCTTCTTATATGAGTCCCATAATATTACATCCGAATGTTTAAATTTACGTAAGCTAGGCCATTTTCAAAACACATCAAAAAATACGTATTTCTTTCAATATCATTATCAAAATTTTCGTTAAAATAAAATTAACATTAAATTGTAATAGAGGCACACTAAGGCCTGCAATATTCACTTAAATAATTGTTATGTCTCTTTTCAATCGCAGCATATTAAGATTTTGCTAGCGTTTTTTGTCATATTTTATTTATTCAAACATATAATTTTATATATTTCAGACATTTTCCAACATATATTGGGTCTTAATGTACCATTGGAATAGTATATCTTGATTCTATTGAAGATTACACGCAAATAACCTTTTAACAGCAAGAGGGTCAATTTTATGAACTTTGTTCCCAAAAATTTTTATTAGCAATTTTTGCAAATAAGTTACATTATACTTAAATATAATAAATATTTACTATTCTTAAATATGAAATATGATGAAATTGTGAAAAATCGAATCAAAGAGATTTTTGAAATTTAGTAACTATTTTTACACGAATTTAAAGTTTTTATGATAAATTTATACATTTAGTGACATTTATTTCCTTAGCTAACCCTTTATTTGACATAAAAATTAAATTAACCAATTATGAGCCGGAAATTCAAAAATATTACTTGTGCAACTAAAGGGTTAAATGAATACATATATCAATAGTATTAAGCGGGACCTTTCCAATGATGCCCTAAAATATAAACTACGATTGAAATGGCCAAAATATTCAAACTTGAATAAAATAGTATTTAAGATAAAATCATAGAAAATTTTACTAAAATTTTAATTTCGCGAGAATGATAACTAATTTTATTTTATTTATTTTTTTTACGCATTTTGTATTAAACGTCATTTGTCTATCATATGTTGTAATTTCTTTGTCAAAAGGTTAAAACTTATGTACACTGTTGACCGAAAACCACATTTTTGAAGGTATTTTAAAAATGGTCCAGCTTATGTGAACTTTATAATTAAATAGAAATATTTTGATGATTAATCTTTAATTTTACGTGGGTACATTTGCAAAATTTTTTTCCTTCATACAGATCAATGCACTTTAATATATCAATTATATGTTGAATTTCTTGAAGAAAAAAAGTTTAATGTTGTTATTACTGACAATCTAGGAATGTCGGTCGCAATCATAACAAAACATCAAATTGTTCAAGCGAAATGAAATTGTCTGGACAACTAAATTGACGCAAAATCATGTATCTCAAAACATAAGAAATTATTAAAAATGTTGTATTTGGACTTTGATTAAAATCAATCATGTGAAAAAATAAATAAATATAATAATAAAAATAAATATCTTAAAATATATATGTATATTTTTATACATATAAAAAATTAAATAAATATACCTCTAATGGTTTATTAAAAACTAATTATATCTTAAATACCTACATACATACTTATTTAAAACCACTCTTTAAATGAAAATAAAAATTCTATAATTTTTTACAGGAATTTCATTGCTAAGTTAAATGTGTAAATATGTAAATATTTATGAGAATTAATTTTAATTACATATCGTCGCTGTTCCAAAAATCAAGTATTTATTTTTCAATTCATAAATCTCGCTTAATCATCTATTAATTCTAATTCTATTCAAAACTACAAGAATGAATTGTTTCAGATATTGCCTTTAGCGAAACCAAAAAGAGACTTATAGTAGGAAGCTGTTTCGAAATGTCTTTGTTCTTATAATTTTCCAAGAAAGTGAAAAAATATTAATCCTTTCGAGATCTTGTCTTAAATACTGAGACTTTAAAAACTTAAAACAATAATTTATATATCAACACAATATTAGTATATAAAATGTAAAAATAGTCCTCATACAAGTATTTTTAATTATGATCAACAATAGAAGGAAAATCATGGGTTGCATATCGACTTTGAGTGATATTATCACTTTTAATGAAATAATCTAAAAGACTATCAGCAGACTTACAATTGAGATACACATAGGTTATATAACAGTAGAGTATTTCTTCGAATAATATTTGTTCGAATCGACAAATAAAATTATTAAATTAAAACCAAGAATTTCGAGTAAAAATATATTCGAGAAAAGTATGTCGATTAATCGAATAATTCGGATAAAAAAAATATTTTAATATTTTCCTTTCTTAACTAGTTTTAAAGATGTTTTAACTTTGGTTAAAAAAAACTGCTGAAAAAGTATTATAAAATATTTAAAATTTAAAGGGTTTAGTATGTCGTCAAGGGACACCACAATTTAGTATAATATTAATAAGTTTTACTCATTAAAATGAACCAAATATGTGTCTGAAATACCACACGTAATTAAAATTAAAGGTAATTTTTCAATATGTAAACGTCACTTTAAAAAATTATAATGTAAAATTTAAATCATATGTTATTTATATATAATTTGGGTTTGAAGGAGATAAAGAGAAAAGATTCACTTCCATATATTAAATTTTCGGTAAAAGATAAATTGGAAGATTTTGAACTTGATTTGGAAAAATATATTGTTGATTCTATGAATGACAATGCACAGTGGAGCAGAATCTAAATTTTTTTTAATATTTTTACATCTTAAAGCCCTCGATAAGAACTATGAAAAATATGTTCACATGTGCTATTTATCTTTGCATTTTAATTTTCAACTATCTCAATTTTGCCAAATCTTGGTCCAGTTTTTTCACTACATAGCCCAATATTTTTTTCCGATTTTCTAAAAATTATCTATCGAATAAAAATAGTTGAAGTCGATATCTCTTACGAATCTAAAAATAACCGGTTTTTAAATTGAAAAAAATAATGAATTTTTGGGTTTTTTTAGCCGAAGAAGTGTCTACACTCTTTTTTCTCTGAAATAAAGGTTTCTTTGACAAGATAATAATTGTATACTTTTTTGGAAGGCATTTCACAGAAATGATTCCAAAATTAAAAACAAGCTCAGACATACAATTGGACTAAGTGCAGACCCTCCAGAATTTGACCTATTTTATATCAAAATTTTTAATAGTTTTCAAAACACTAATGCGTTTCAAATGGCTTTTTCCAAACCTTCGACAAATGTAGACATTATGGGCAAAATTCAAAAAAAAATTTTGGAAATTGTGGGATTTCTTTTACAAAAATCTGATTTTTTTAACTTTTCCATTTAATTGACAAAGTTAAAAAAACGGAGTCCATACTTCCATTTGTTAAATTTTGTATTCCGGTTTTTTTAACTTTGTCAATTAAAATGGCAGCATTATTATAAATATTTTAATATTTTTTGTGAGAAAATAAAAGCAACAAAAAATCCCGAGAGAATTTCAAATAAAGTTTATTTTTTAACAGGGCCGTATTACGCATTTTTCATACATTTGTATGAAAATTTCCGGACCGGACTTGTTGTGTTTATACATTTAAGCAGTAAACTTATACTTCTAGGATTTTTTTTTAATTCAAAAATGTGCATTAACGGATTTTAATTTACTCATTTTACGTATAATGATACGTATTTTAAGTATATTAAAACTAAAGGTAAAAATAGGCTCAAATTTTAATTACATATTCTTTTTGAAAAACAATTTCAAAAGGGCATTTTAAGCCATAATTGTAAATTAAGTGATCTCAATTAATGTAAACATATTTTTGATATTTTAGAAAGTTTTAATTTTTTATTAAAATTAAATGTTAACAATGAATGCTTGTTTTATTTTTTAATAAACGTTAAAAAAAAAACGAGCAAAGTTTTAAAGTATATTTTACTTGAATGACTGACTGGAGTAATTTAAAAGCTTTACTCGATTTGTTTGATTAATTTAAAAACTGTTTCGAGTTATTTGATTAATGATATTTTAGCATTAAACCTGAAAATAAATAATAAATCTATTTTTAACAAATATAAACGATTTTTGTTCTTAGCACATTTTTCTATCGTATTATTTTTAGGATTTTCTAAATTCTACCATTTTTTTCCATTTAGGTATTGGCAACACAGTCGCACAGTGTTTTTATAAAATAACAGTAACGATACTTTCACTAAAAGTTTTTTTGGCGTTAATAGCTATTTTATGGATATTTTACTAGAGTGATCTAACTCCAAATTAGTTATTCGGTAAGTTTTTGATAAGTAACTTAAATAAAAATCATGTAGACCAAGTTAGAAAGTACATATTTAATTGGAATTACATTTAATGAAAATAATAAACACTGTTAGAAAACTGCTAAAACACAATCTGTTTCTGTCCGGGTTCGAAACGGGTACCTTTCGGGTTTGAAACACATGTGATAACCTCCACACCAGCTCATAAACGGAATATTAAAATTACATTTTAAGGAAATTAATCTGATTGATAGATAATTTAATAATTTAAAATATATCTATTAATATCTTGACCAACGGTAGTTTTCTTTTATCGTATTCTTACTTAAATTTAAAATAGGAATACAATTATACGAGAATTGCGTTTCAGCTTCCCACTACTTACTTTAAATTTCAATACTGACACAAGTTTTGGCTGCGTAGTGGGTATCACGTGTGCTTCACTATCACAAAGTCACCAGTTCGAACCCGGGCGGGAACAGATGGGTATTTTGAAAATACATATTTTTGTATTTTATTTTTATTTTTTCAAAAGAAATTATTTTATAATAATATGAATAGAAAACTAGATGGTTACGGTAAACATAATTAACATGAATATTTAGAGAATAGACATTTTAATTATTTTTGTTCTAAAATCTCTTGCGTGACTCATTTTGAATTTTTTATTAAAACACTCAAGGGCATAAGAATGGACACACCAAGTTTTTTAACAATTACTTTTGTGGTATTGTTGCTTAGTCAGTTACTTGCGCCCTAAACCAGTGTTCTGATTAAAGACGCAATATAGGAGGTGCACCGAGAAGATTTAAACTCACAGACATATATTTCTTATGGCTTTAATTGATCATAAATTTGAAACACAAAATCAAGATCAAGTTCAAGATCTCAAGAGAATTCTGCTCCGCACTTATTATGTCACCACAAAAGTATCACTTCAGTCATTCAGTGACAAAAGGAGTGTCATTAATGTGGCTTTGATCAGACTGACGACTACAAATATTTATGGATATTTATGGCTTTTTAATGATGCCTACACATGTATTTATTCATTTAATTATTTATATTTTTGGGAGAAAATTTGTATGTGTATTCATTTCTACCACGGCATGTTTACAAATATGTACACACATATTTATTTTATTCCACTTGTCAATGTGATTGTTTTGTTTGTTTTTTCCCCAGATTTTAATGAGTTTTAAACGACGAAAGGTGAGGTCCATTGATTGAAGAAACACTATATATGTAATAATTACGACTACAAAAGGAACGCCCCGTTATTTTATGGCCGATCATAAAAATGTTTGTGAATTGTTTAATGTTTGTTGCAGAGAGAAAAAGGTCTTCCTTTCCTTTTGTAACAGAATCGTAAAATTGTTTCAATCTCCTATAATATATAATTTTATATTGAAAAGATCCTTTGTTTAAATTGATAATTTTACTGTCATTTATTGTGCTTTTTAAACAGTTTTTAATAACAATAAATAAACATTGTTACGAGTACACCATACATTTACAAAATGTTTATTTAATTAATTGTAATTATTGTAAATTCAATGCTGAAAACCTCGTATATTTTATTTTTATATGTTATTTAAAAAATAATAATAAAAATTAACGTAATAAAAAATTTTATACTTTTATTTGTTGATATTTAATGATAAACGTTTTGAATATAAAAAAAGCATCCGTTTTATTACAAAATATTAAATATTGTGTATTAAGTGCTCACCACTATAAGATTTTTATCAAGTGTCGGCGAGCACTTATGGTTTTTCATTAGAAAATTTTCTCTTTCATAGGGTCTATACCAGACAAATTTTTGTCAAGACAAACGCCACAATCAGTGCGAATCTATAAAATGTAACATTAGTTAAATAGCTGATTATTATTTTTGTTTGTTACAGCTATCAAATATTAATGAATTTGTCTTATTGTTTTTGTTCAACTGTTTCCACTTTCCATAAATTTGGGTTAATTTTGACGTTTGTCTTGATAAAAAAATTGTCTAAGATAGACACTACGTGTTGGTAGGCGAGTAAGCTTTTTTCCCCTTTTGCAAAAAAAGCTCTTTGTTTTTGTTAAATAAACAAAATCACTAGTTAGCGAAGAACATCTAAGTGGTTTTCGTAGTGTAGTGGTTATCACGTGTGCTTCACACGCACAAGGTCCCCGGTTCGAACCCGGGCGGAAACAATTTGATAGTTTTCTTTTTTATTGATTTTAAAGTCTTTTAATTCATATTTAAACAAATTTTAAATTGTACGTATGTACAATGTGTATTATACTAGTTCAGAATTAAAAAAAAAAAATATAATCGAAAATTATTTTTAAGATAAAATTATTTATACTATCGACCTAAGTAGTTGTCAAAAAAAAAAAAAAAAAAAAAAAACTAATGCAACTGCAAAGTACATGTAATCAATTTATTTTCTTAATTGTCAACCTACTGTTTCGTCTATATATGTATATTGAATATATATATATATATATATATATATATATATATATATATATATATATATATATATATATATATATATACTTTTTGGAAAAAATATCTAAAAAATTATTATTTTAAATTTAGCTTTTGTACTTTGTACCCCTGCTTGTACATTAGAATGCCCCGTGGAAAAATGTGATGAAAGACCCCTCAAACTAGAAGTTTATGTGAGAGACAATTTAAACTAAATTTTTTAAAAATGTACTCATTTTTTCAAAACACAAAAACAAAATATATGTGACTAGATGGATTTTGTTTTTGCATGAATTAGTTTTTTGACAACTGAGTAAGGTTTTTGTCTCTCACATATTTCTATTTGTATTATATGCCTCAAACGATGTGTATTGATGTCGGGTTTGCAAATCGATTATAATCGTAACCGAAATTGCGATTAACCGCGTCATTTAATTGTAATCGAAATCGCGGGATTTTACCTGCAATTACGGTTAGAAATTAAAATATTAAAAACATACTGTAGTTACATACGTATTTATTATATTTTACGTCTGGATATTAATAATTTAATTTAAATAAATCGATCACTAGATTGTAAAATTGAAAAATTAATAAACATCTCCCAAGTAACTTGATTTTGAATAGTTCCCAAAATTCCAATTGTTTGAAACATACATAAGTATTATGTATGTTTCTTGCACTGCTTGCATGATTTTTTTTTATTTATTTCAAATGTTATGTAAAAATCACTTCCAGTACCATACACAGAAAGAAATAAAAATCCAATTAAATTCTATATTTATTGAAGCTCAACCTATGAAAAGAACTATGCTTTCAATCGATCAATTTTTAGTAAAAATAGAAAAATAATTGTGAGCATTTTAATTTAAAATTATTAGTTTTTTATTTTATTCATTTACTATGAGTATTTTTTCTAACCGTGTGCATTTATATTGCAATTCTACTACATTGCAATTCTCGAAGACGCAAAAAAAAAACAGTATATCAGGACACTCTAATGTTGATGGGTTAAAAGTTCTCTTTTTCGAGCTACGTTGCAACGTACCTAAAACTATGAAAAATAGTAATATTTGCACTATCTTGGCCAAATTTAAATTTACTACAGTAGGTGGAACAGGGTACTACATGGCCATTTATGAATGTTGACAATCTCAGAAAATTTCTTACTCTTAAATAGATCCACTAAGATATTTTTAGAAATTCAATTAATTATGTTGTTTTTTATTATATTTATAAGATTTTTTCTAATCAATATTAAATACAAATTTATAGAATTTTCTTATTTAAATATTTCGTTGACTGAATGTATGACTCTTGAGTATTTTTAACTAATATTTTTTATAATGTAGACATATGTATATTAGAGGTATAACTTTAAAAAAAATTACAGTACCACGTGTGGACGTAGTAATATAAAATCTCATTTTTTAAGCCTTCTTTTTTCTTCTTCTTCTTGGGACAAAAAGCTTCCGCAATTTCTAAACCTTTTCAGGAATTATTTGTTTCAAATTTTAACAATATTAAAATATAAAACCAATGTTTTTATTAACATGTGTAATACTAACAACATTTTTTAATTTGTTGGTTAATATTAATTCGAATATTAAAAGATCAAGTCAGATTTATTACATATTTTTTTTTTTTTTTTGTTTTAAAAAAATTACATCAAAATCTCAAAATTTCATTAAAGCACGGTCATTGGTCAAAACTCTTAACTTTTGAAGAGATAGAGATATTTTAGTTTTTTATTTATAGTTTTTTTTTTTTCTTAATGGAGAGATATCTTCTTGATTTTTTTCCAATTTTATAACGTTATAACGTCTCTTTTTATAGGAATTGAGTTAAAATTAATGCTGTACAAGTATTGAGTACTAAGTATCGAGTACCGAGTATTTGTTCCTTTTTTTGGGTACTGAATACTGTAAATACTGTACTCAATACTTTTAGATTTTAATTTTTTAATGATATAAAAAATATAAAAAAACAAATTAATTTCTAAATATATGAAATTAACTTTTTTATACAAATAAATTTATAAAATTTCATGCTAATCGAATAAATGTAATTGCTTTAAAAAAAGTATTGAGTAGTAGCGAGTATCCAAAAGTAGTAGAATTTGCCAGCACTAGTTTAAATGACAACTTGCAAACAATTTTTCTTCAGAATAATCTATAATATTGAGAAATAAAGTAAAAATATGGCTTATATTTTAAACTAAATAACAACTAATAGCGTCAAATACTAAGAAACCTTTTTTAAAACTTAAAAAGTATTAAATTAATAAATACCATAAAAAAGTGCTAAAAATATTTAGCAAATTTTTACCTAGAGTCTACATTAGGCAAATTTTTATCTAAACAAACGTCAAAATCAGTGCGAATATATACAAGGTAACCTTAGTTAAACAGCTGATTATTATTTTGGTTGTTACAGTTGTCAAATTGTATATATAAAAAACAATAAAGAATACACAACATTGTTGTTTTTGTGCAACTGTTGCCACCTTCCATAAATTCGCGTTAAGTTTGACGTTTGTCTTGATACAAAATTTTCTAATGTAGACACTATGTTAAACTTTTCAAATGGTAAATCTAACACTGAAATTGCAATACTGTATTGGATACGGTGTATGCTAGTTGCATCTAACAATATATTTATTTTATAAAATAATCCAATACTTCAAGATTACAAAATTAACGATAGCGAAAATGTAATATCGCATTTTTCCTATATTCTCAAAAACTGCTAAAAGTTATGCCCCTAATGTACATGTTCTCAATGTAAATTCTTTAAAAATAATTATACAACTAATTGAGCCCGGTTATATATATATAAAATAGAGATTCTATTAAATACGCAGTACTAAAAAGTAATTCACATTTATTCCTAATCATAGTTATGTACTAAATGGTATTTTGAAATTGCATACAATGTTCGTTTTTTTCCAAATTAGGTATGTGATAACGAAAGACTTTTGACAGAGAGTATTTAAAAGCACAAACAAATTAAATATTTCAGTTTAGTGTGCATTGTGAAACAGGTAACATGGCAGAAAAATTAGATGCGATCATTTTTGGTGCCACCGGATTTACCGGCAAAATTGTTGTTGAAGATGCAGTGAAAATATTAAAAGATTTTAAATGGGGTATAGCGGGCAGAAATGCGGTTAGTGTTAAATGGAAATGTTAATTTTGTTAATGTCTCTTAAATAAAATCATAACAACTATTATAGGCGAAATTGCAACAAATCTTAAAAGAAGTGAGTGAGAAGATTGGACAAGATTTGTCAAACATACCGATCATTGTGGCTGATGTCAGTGATGTGACCTCTATAGATAACATGGCTAAAAAATGCAAGGTAATAATTAATATTATATTAATAAATTATTTTTTTAATACTTAGAGTGTAAGTTAAAGTTGAAGTGAGGTAGGACGTGACATTTACACACAAATATATAAAGCTTTCTCTGAGAATATTTTTTATACAATGTACATACAAATTAAATTGTAATTGCAAGTCATATAATAAAGCTTTTAGTTTGATTGCATGATATTAATAATTTTGTTTAGTAGTTTCAACTAATTAAAAATACATTTTGTATAACGAACAAAACATGTTATATAGTTAGAAACAGAAATAATATATATTTTTTTAAGTTATTTACAATTTCCTTTAAAAAAGGGAATATATATATATATATATTTTTTTTTTTTTTTTCAATAAAAAAGTTAAGTATTTTTTAAAAATAAAATATTAGGAGAACAACTTCAAAAGCAGTAAATAATAATCATAAAATACAACATTCTTGCAATGGCAGACATTTATAAAAATCATAAAGACCTCGTTACCCTACTGTAAACATAAATATAATGAATCATGTAGGCACGTTTTGCTTATAAGAGTTTTGTATATACGGGTACTCATAACCGTAAATGAAACGTTATGACCTAATGAAATTACGTCTCTTCACGTTTTTACATATTTACATTTGCGGTAGAGTAATGAGGTCTTAATTTCAAATATTTTTCAGCATTAAATACTTCCTACTAGGGTTCTTATTCGAATAAAATTTATTCGGTTAATCCAAGAAGAAATTTTAAAATTTATTCAAATAAAAAATATTTGCAGTTTAAAATAAAAAATTATTCACTCAAAATTTTTAGAATAATATAATACTTGAATAAAAATGTTGATGCTAATTATTTTGCCCTTAAATCGGAATATTGTGAATCATTTTCTTAGAAATATAATTTTCAGTTGTTCTATATCAGGGCACACCGAACAGGTATAATCGTCGCGGCAACAAATACAATTTTTTCGTTTAAGGCCCAATCAACGAACAAAACATCATCATATCGCAATCAGCTCTTTCAACCTGCTTTATGCGCATGTGTGTGAGTATCTGTTGACACGAAATTTCTAGGTAGGGTATCGCAGAAATCTATAGAAAATACATTTTTACGTAATTGCATGACTTTTTGAGAACCCCATAGCTTAATTTTTTTACAAAATAATCAAACAAACTTTTGTTGACTGCTTGTACAAAAACTTTTCTACATTCCACGCAGCATCGCAAAGTAAACATAAATAAAATAAAATATAAACAAACTTTGACAGTTCTCAATTCAGTGTACCCTGCTCTATATCAAGAAAAGTTAATTAAAAAAAAAAAAAAAAAAAATAAAAAATTTGTACTGAAACCATTTCATTTACAACACATTTTTATGTTTTCCATATTTTTATAAAAGGGAACTGCAGATAATTTGGCGCTGGTAGGTCGACTTTTGTACTTTTGAGCTTAATTCGTATTTATAACATTTTATAAGGAATTTTAATGGTCTATTTCTCATCATTCTAGCCTAAATTTAAAAAAATAAAATACATTAAAATCAATTAAAAATTTGAATTTAAATTTAATTTAAAATATTCTACAGAAATTTTGTATCGCGAATGACAAACAACACTGTTAAAATCTTTACTTTTTTCTCGGGATTTAAAAGTCTCGATTAGAGACTCGAAAATATTTCTAAAGTTTAACATTAAATTATTCACATTATCTCAATGCAATATTTTAACTGATAATGTGAGCGCATACTACCACTTAAAAAATCCATGGAGCACAGTTGCCTTCTCCCGTCGTCGAGTCAAAAAATTTATTTTATTGTGCTGCTCACTATTACTTATATCAACTGCACCGCTCGTAGTCCCTCCAATTGTACAGTTTCTAGTTTTCAGAGAAACCATATTTAATTGTTCTGACCATCAAAGTAGTAATCCCAGAAGCAATGATGATTTGATTATTGGAATAGATGTTTACTACTTTTATACGTAGCACTTATTTGCAAACAAAAATTTTGCAGTAAAAAGGCTGTTAATTTTTTATGTGCAAATACCTAAGGAAAACAATTACTAATTAGTGAAAATATGCAATTGCAAATAAAGCGTACGAGGCGTACGTTCCAAGTTTCTTCGACGATAAAAATTGTATTTTTCCCATCCGGTACGTCTAATAAGCAAATATATTTCTGTATGCAATCTGTCGTATAAACAGTGAGTTGGTTACTTTCAAATTACTTATTTTTGATTTTTTTTTTTTATGTGTCATTACATGAATTAAAATACATAACTATCTGCCTTCAACCGTATTATTTTCAGATTGTTTTAAATTGTTGCGGTCCCTATCGGTTTTATGGAGAAACTGTGGTCAAAGCTTGTATAGAAGCCGGTAGCCATCATGTTGATATCAGCGGTGAACCTGAATACATCGATAAAATGCAATTGAAATATAATGATTTGGCCCAAGAAAGAGGTGTATATGTAGTGTCTGCCTGTGCATATGAAAGTATACCGACTGAAATGGGTGTGGTGTACACTGAAATGAACTTCCCAGGTGAAATATTTATATATATATATATATATATATATATATATGTGTATATATATATATATATATATATATATATATATATATATATATATATGTATGTATATATATGTATATATTTATTTATTTATATATAATTGTTCCCTTTATTAGGCACTATCAATTCTGTTGAACTCTTTAAGGAATTTGATATTAACTACCAGGATAAAAGTTCCAAGGTTATTTTAAATAACGGAACTTGGAATAGTGTTGTATATGCCATGCAGCATGTTTGTGAAACGTTGAGATTACAATTTAAATTAAATCGTGAAAAAATGCCGTCATTGAAACCAAAATTAAGAATAAAGTACGTTGGTTTATTAAATTTCGAAAAAAGAAACTATTAACTAAAATTTATTTGGAATTAATTTTAGAGCTATACCCCACAAAACTGAGGGCTCGGACAATTATTTTATACCATTCCCAGATACTGATCGTGCTTCGGTTCAAAGATCTCAACGTTTATCTTATATCTTGGAGAAGAAGAGACCTATACAATTTGAAATTTACATGGGATTTAAGTAAGTTTATCTCATATTGTGACGAAATATGAATAATTCAGTTATCTAATAATTCAGGAGCTAATTGATTAAGATTTGTCTAAGAAAGCTTTTAGGTTTTGTAACACTGTTTTTGACTGAAATAGTCGACTGTGTTACTGTGTAAATATGTAAGGGATTTAAGTAGAATTCCTCTTTTGCTAATCAAGAAATATATCAATAAATTTCATATATCACTTGTTGCTATTAGAAAATTTTTTTATATTGATTCAAGTCTGGATTTAGCTTTTGATTTTTCCACATAAACGTAACTCTAAAATCAGATTAAACTCTATTGTATTATTAATGTATATTAAAAAATCTACTTTTGAATAACTAAATTTTTCATTTACTTTCCTGTTTTTAAGATCATTTTGGACTGCCTTCACGTTGCCACTTTATTTATTCTTCCTGATGATTATGGCTCAATTCAGAGTAACACGCAAACTATTGCTTTTACATCCCAAATATTTCACTAACGGTTTGATGTCACCCGAGGGTCCAGTGGCTGCAAATAGAAATTCTTTGAAATTTTATATGACTTTTAAAGCTAAAGGCTGGAATAAAGGCACTCCAGAATCGTCAAAACCCAACCAAGAGGTGGTAGTTAGATTAACCGGAACTGATCCTTGTTATGGCTTAACTAGCGGAGCTCTTTTAACCTGTGCTAAAGTCATTCTTCAGGAGCATGAAAATATGCCTGGAAGGTAGGAGAGAAAAGAAAAACTTTTTAATTATTGAACTTGAATTCAAACGATTGGTTCACTTTAGCAAAACCTTTGTCAGACTAAACAAATATTTGACGAACAATTTTAAATATTGTTCAGCCTGTTATTTTCTGTTTCATATAAGGTTTTCTATAAGAACGATAAACTACGTTGGTTTTATTTACGTATATTTTGATCATATCAAAGTCACTGATAATTAAAAAAAAAGCTTTAATTGTACATATTATTTAATTCTTCGATTGTACTCAAGTTCATTTTTCATATAATTTTTTATTTTTTGTGATTTTGTTTGTAATTTAAAATTGAATACAATTAAATGTAATTTTTTGTGTCGTTTTTTTAGTGGCGGCGTTTTTCCACCAGGCATTGCTTTTGGTAAAACCCAGCTGATCGAAGAGTTGAGCCGTAATATTTCTGGTTTGAAATTTGAAGTAGTTAAAACATAATATCATTTAAAATACACATAAAAAAAATTATTATAAGATTGAATTTTTATTTACTTTTATTTTGGTTCAATCATTAAACGTTTTGATATTCATATCGAATTTTAAGAATTAAGGCGTAAATCATTCAATAAGTGAATTTTGTAGATAATGTATATTTCTATCTCGTACCAGCATGTAAGTAATCATTAGATTTACGATATTATTAAATTAGTTAGTTGTTTCTTTGGACATCGCAGCGTTTGAAGTCAATTAAATGTGCTGCAACCCTTAACAACTGAAACGCCAAAGACCAGTTTAAGTATTTTTGGTTTGTCGCTGTTACTGCAAGTGTTTCTCAAGTATACAAATTGACTCGGAATCACTTTCTGAATCTATTAAACGATGTTCATCAATGAAATTTGACATATGACATTTTATTGAAACTGGTTATAATCTGTCATTGTTCCATAAGAATATCTTCCCGGAATATAAATATAAATGCCTAATTTCTCCATATATGTAAGAGTCAAAATAATACACAATTTTTATTCGTAAATAAAAAGTTTTTTTAAATTAAAAATTTTGTAACTTTTTTAAATTAAAAAATAAGCGCTGGGTTAGCTAACACTGCTATTCTCGAATTCATGACAATTGTCAGTCATTAGTTCTTGTCATTTGCTTTTGTGAATGTGATTTTTTTTTTTTTTAAATCCAGAAAAGAAAAATGTTTGTTATTGTCACAATTTTTTTTTACTGACACAATAAATTTGTTTGTCACTTGGTCGAGAATAGCACTGTGAATCTCGATAACAATCACTGATTAAGAAAACTATTTACAATTAAGTGTACGACGTTTATTTAAGGTTCATAGAATTTTCGACGATAATCCCTAAAATATTTCGATTCAATTATATACTTTCGTGGTTTTCAATCAACAGCGTACGCAATATATAATAGAGACTTGTCTAATACATCATGAGCTAATTTTTTTAATTAGTTTTCATTCTCGTAAAATTGAGATTTGACTAAAATTTTCTATGATTTTTTTTTTTTTAAATAGGTAAGATTTTATTAATGTTGGAACATTTCGGATCACCGGTTTATAATAGGCTAAGTTAATTTTAATGGTAAATAAACGGTTAAATGTCACCAGAAGCATACATTTATAAAAAAAACATAAATTCATGTAAAATAGTGACTAAATTTCATAGACTCTCTTTCATTCGATTACAGTGAAATATCACTAGAAATAATATCGTATATGTTATAGGCCTTTTTGAGAATATCATAAATCAGTTTTGAAAATTTGCAATACACCTCAAACACTCAAAATTTCGAGTTATTCACAAAAAACTGTTATTATTTTGTTTATTTTTCCTTTTTAAACTACTTTGGAAAATAGAAAAACTGTTTTTTTTCTATAAAATCCTATGCAATGATTTAATAATTTTTAAAGGCATTTTTGTTGTGAACATAACCAAATTTAATATTTTTAAATTGGATAAAAACTGAAGCTTATTCGATTTTATCTGTAATAATTTACTAAAACTTTCAATGCTTAATAACTTTTTGAGTTTTTAGGCGATTTTATATAGGGATATATCATTTTATTCCAAAAATTAGAAAAATTTATATTAAAATCAAAATTTCGAAAAAGGAAAAAAAATGGTGAATAATTCATTATTTAATTTGAGTGTACATAAATGATGATAATATAGTTAAAAAGCTACGTTCTTTTGCTTTCAAGATCAATTTAAAAATCTTAAATTGACTTAAAATTTATGACTAAAGCTACGAGATCTATAGTATAGGAACTATTCTAAAAGCGGATTTTTCGAAATTTTTTAAAATCGTTTTCTGATGTCCTCAAGAAGGTCTACAACCCACATAAAATCGCTTTCCGAGTGAAAATAAAAACTGTCATTTTGTAACAGCGTGTTACTACTGGGGTTTAAAATAATTTATTATATTTTTCATGAATTCATTAATATTTATGTGGAATAAATACTTCTACACAACTTATCTGCAAAAATTGCTGGTTTAACCTTTGGGGAACCAAATGTATAAAATTGACCCTTTTGCTGTTAAACCCCATTATATGTTGAAAAATGTCCAAAATATATAAAATTATATGTTTAAATAAAAAATATGACAAAAAATATTAATAAAACTTTAATACTCCACGAATGAAAAGAGATGTAACAATTATTTTAATGAACATTATATTTTGAAGTTAATTTTTTTGCAACGAAAGTTTTGATACTGCTATTTGAAAGGAAACTTTATTTTAAGATCTGTTTTAAAAATGGTCCAGTTCACGGAAATGAAAACGTTCAGATATAATATTTTGGGAATCATATGACAACATACTCATTTTTAATTCTAGAGTAGCAGCATTTGTTCGTTATTTATTCTTATAATATATATGCTCCCATAAAATAAGCCATGTTATGTTTTATCATATTTCACAAAATATTTTCGAGCAGGACCATTTCTTAAAAAGATTCGTTTTAATTTTTTTTTTCTTTTTTTGAAAATTTTTTAATTTCCTCCCAAAGCACATGCGTTGATACCATTGTGGTATCTTTTAAAAATTATTTGGAAGCCGCGTTCATTGGTGTATAAAAAAGTATCCAATACTTTTATATTCCATAAAATATTCTTCACGTTTTTTTTTTTCTTTTTTACAATATTGTTTGTTATTTTTAATGAAAATAAAAATTTAAAGATTTTTTCTTTCTTTAAGATAAGTTGCTGGTGCCTGTTAAATTTTTATTTCAATATTCAATATAAACATATACTAAGTTTATACTCACTTCTTATTTACAAATAAAGTTTTTTGTAAATACTGAACTCACAGCTAATACGCAGATAGTGTATTGTGAATAAAAAAATTACTTTTTTCTTTTATAAATATTTTTTTAATTTTTCTTCTTTTCCATACTATTTTTCAATAATTGTCACATATTTAAAAACACAAAAAATTTAAAATGATGCCCACATTTTAGACCTTATTTGTAAATAGTTTCTTTAATCAGAAATTGTTTTCGTGACTTAGTGAGAACCAGTGCTGCCAATTTAGCCTTTTTCATGCTAAATAAAGATTTTAATTTTGCTTTTAGATTCAAAGTTTTCTTTTTTAGACCTAGCTTTTTTCTTTCCTTTTTTTGATTATAATTATTTTTTAATATACTTCAGTAACAATGGAAAAAACTATTTATTAAATTAAATAAAAAAAATGTTCACGCTTGTGATAATTAAACAACTTTAAGGCGAAAAATCTCCGAATAATTTGGAAATGCTTAATAAAAATAAATTACAGTTCAAAGATTACGGAAATCGCTCCAAAACGTTTGGGTTTTATCGTATGAAATATAACCCAAATTTGTATAGGAATTTTTTGGGAGATTTTTCATTGGGTCATTTTGCTGGCAGCCGTTCTATGTTCTATTTATAAATTTATTACATTATCTTTACTCATCGACTCATTATTCGCATAGAAGTGTGTTAGAAGTTCAACGAATTCAACGAAAAATTGAAATTAAAACAAATTTGCAAAAACTCGATAATCCCACAACCAAATTTTTTATCTACGTTTCCCCCGAAAATTCCTGATTTTGGAATAAATTCCCTTAATCTGACACTATCTGGTAGTTCTCAAAATTTAGTAATTATTGAGCGATTATCATTCTTGATACGTATTATACGATAGTTAATACACAGTTATTTCTAATCATAACTACCAAATAGTATTTTGAAATTGCATACAATGTTCGTTTTTCCACATTGGGTATGTAATAACGAGAAATTAATTTTCATCATCTACTGAAAACTACTAGTTTTGACTGTGAGAAATTAAATAAACAAATAATTCGAAAATTTCAGTTTAGTGTACATTGTGAAACAGATAATATGGCTAAAATATTAGATGCTACAATTTTTGGTGCCACCGGATTTACCGGCAAAATTGTTGTTGAGGATGCAGTGAAAATACAAAAAGATTTTAAATGGAATATAGTGGGCATAAATGCGATCAGTGTTAAATGGAAATTTAAAATTTAATAATTCTCTTAAATAAAATATGAACAATATCAATAGACGAAATTGAAAAAAGTATTAAAAGAAATGAGTGAGAAGGTTGGACAGGATTTTTCAAATATACATATCATTGTGGCTGATGTCAACGATGAGACCTCTATAGAAAACATGTCTAAAAAGTGCAGGGTAATTAATGGTATTCTATTATTTATTAATGAATTATTTATAAAAATAAATATACTCTGTTACAAAATGGCACTTTTTATTTTCACTTGAAAAACGACATAATATGTGTTTTAGATCTTATCTGAGATATTCTTTGGATTTTTTTTCTTCAAGGCTAAACATATTTGTATATAAAGTTTTGAAAGAAAAATAAAACAAAAGAATAAAAAAATTGAAGTTTTCAATGTAAACATGTTTAACTTATGGCATAAAACAAGTTAAAGCTTTTAGTGAGGTAGAACGGAATATTTATTATAATCTTCGCTCTAAAAAAATTCTTTATAAACAACTAGCCTTTACCCAGTACTCTTCACTACTCTACTAATTAACACTTCGTCTGGACCTACCCGTCCTATTTTTACTTCAATTGCAAAAAGTTATCTCCATAAAATTTTTACTCTTTTACTGTAATAGTTCCTTAGATATGAGTTAACTAAAATTTTTTATATATGGGGGTTATCCTTTCCCTAGGACCCATTCATCCTACATTCATCTCAATGAGAATTAATATTCTCTGTGTATGGAAGATACCCATAACTTTGATCCTACCCCAAAAAAAAAAAAAAAAAAAAAAAAAAAAAAAAATACCTTTATTATGGAAGTTGATGAGAAAATTTTTTTCACAAAATTTTAAGACTTTTGCTGTAGTAGTACCTTAGATATGGGATAATCATATCTAAAGTCCTGACCATCCTATTTGCATCTAAATTTTGGAAAAAGATAAGAAAGTTATTTCCACAAAATTGTATGATACGAGTATATCTTCTAACAATTATTTTGTTTGTAAGAGGGTACAATTCAAGAAATTCAAGTCCAGCGGTAAAGGTACAAACAAGCAAAAACAATTCATATTTATATATCATGTATTCCACGAAAGAACACATAAGAAGTGCAATTATTGACCTCATGTTTTTAAATTTTCTTCATATTCACTAAATATGTTCTCTGTGAAGCTAATAAAATGTATCCAACTTTTGTTTAAGAGAAATCACAACCTATTTTCTATTTATTTTTTTGCTGTTTGAAATTATTAAAAAATAATCAAAATCGAAATATTATGTTATTTTAAAAGACGATATTTTCCATTTTTTTAATCACATTTTCATTATTTAAAATACATTAGATTTCTAGATTTGCCCTCTTTTATAATAAATTTATTAAATAATTTTAGTTTTTTACTAAATGCGTCTTAGTGCATTTTTCAGATGCATTTTATAAATTGTTCTCCCCCTACTATTTTACATTTTTTATTTTATATTAAAAAATGATTTATTGATTATACAATTCATATTCTTTTGTTATGAAAATAATTACCATTTTTAATAATTAAAAAAAAAAAAAAAAAAAAAATACCAACACTTTTTCATACAAAAATTTTAGGTACAATTAATTTTAGGTACATGTAATTTTAGGTACAAATATTTCGGTGTTTCATACGTTTTGCGCAAAGAGTGCATAACTTAAAAACCATTAAACTATATAAGTTAATGACATACTCGTATTTAGTTGATTCAAAAAATATTTTAACGGTATTTATATATGCTTTAAGTTAAATAATTCAAAAATATAGTTTTAGTTATAAATTGCATTTGCAATTTTTCAAGTACATTTTTTATAAAATTTATTCAACAAAAATTAAAAAAAAATATATTAAAATTTGACAATTTTACTAATTATTCATGTAATCCGTTTACTTTGATTAGGCCACTTTCAAAGTCTATTTACCAAAAAAAAAAAAAAAAATAGAGTTAAGCATTGCAATTGCTTTAAGTTAATTTAATTTTTTTCTATATTGTTAAAAATTAAAAAAAAATCGAAAATAAAAATTCATCAGTTAAAGAAATATTAAATTATTTATTTTAAAAGTGCCCTAAATTTTAAGAGAGTCGGATCGTTATAGTATAGTATACAATGTGTGAAGGAAATGGCAAAATTTATTTATTTTTATCAATTATTTATAATTATAATGATACATTAATTTGCATTAAAAATCAGCAATAAAATGAAAGTAATTTTTATTTTCACATTATTAAAAATTATTGAATTTGTCAAATACAATGTCAAAATAATTGATACTTCAAAGTTGTAGAAATTGTGTAAGAGGAAAAAAATAATTTATTCTTTAGTCTGGGTTCACACATGGTAATTTTTCTTGATGAAATTCAGAATTCGTGTGAGAGAGGGAATATGAAAGGGAACAAACTTGTCTGTGCTTCGAAATTTGTTTTATTTTTAATTTTCGTACTTGAAAACAAACACAAATCAAGGAAATTAAAACAAAAATCGCTGAAGTAAAATTTTGTGTGTGAACCTGTTGAATGGTATGAAAAGTTAATAATCGATTTTCGATTTTTCGATCAACCATTTCAATTTAGATTTTTATAGTCGATTAATCGAACCCCACAATCGATTTTTTAATCGATTATTATTTGTAAAATTAGTACAAAATGAATTAAAATTAAATTAGGCTATGTTTTAAAGGATCCTTAAACGTTTAAATATGTATATATTGTATGTCGATATGTTTAACAACTAAAAAAGAGAGTACAATCTTTGAACCAAACATTTTGAGGGTGCAATGCATTGAATACAATAGTCGTATTACTGTTCGAAGAAGATCAAAAGATAATAAAAAGAATCGATATATTTATTATTAACCTACTTCCGCAGATCACTCTAATAACGTAACTAAATGTCTTAAATTTAGCACCATAGAATTCAAATACATGTATTTCGTAAAAACATAGGAAGTAAATTAATCATTTCACCACATATGCAGTGGTATAAAATATTACATATAGAACCGACACTGAAACCCAGTCTGCAGTATTTTCTGAAAGACGTGACACTTGTTTCGGAAGATATAGACCTTAATTTGAATGGTAATGCTGCGATTAAGGCACGGAATTCGTAAGTTCTGAAGTCGTAATGTCTACTCAACTACAGTCAATCTGTACTACTCAGCCTAGTCTTGGTAACAGAATATTCGTGGGATCGAAATGGTGAATGAATGCTAAAAAAAATTGGTTGAATTGTCAAATAGGATTAGGAACATTCTTTATATGAATGTCCGGCACTGCGGGAACGAATGTAGATTTTATATAGCTAGTACTCAAAGTTCTTCCATTATAATTAACAATTACATCTTGAATTGTATCTTTACTGATTTTTTTTTTTTTTTTTCTTTTAAAAAATTGTCCCAACATTTACTTTTTAGAAAGTTTAAAATTTTGCTTTGCAATTCTTGCAATTTATTTTTACAAAAAAGTAATTCACTGTGCAGTGTTGATTTTTCGATTAATCGAAGCCTAAAAGTCGATTTCAGTATAAAGTTGACTGGTAAGAATCGACTACAAAGTAATCGTTTTTTGATAAAGAGAATCGATTTTCGACCACAATCTAAATCGATTTACCAGTAACTAGTGCGAGCGTAAATGGAAGTTTAAAAGAAAAAATAGAAAAATTTCAGAAAGAAAAATTGCTGATACTTACTTATCTCTAAAGAATATTAAAATGATGCAAAGTTAAAAAAAACTCGACTTTTAAATGGAAAAACAGTTAATTGGATAAATAAATTCTGAAATACATATTTCCTACATAAAACTGTTTCTATATCATAATCATTTTAAATCACTTCTGCACACTCAGAATTTGAAGTTAGTTTTATAGAAAATTTTATCAAATATTGTACAAATATTAAAAATATTTTCATAGCATATAAATGAATTAATATATATTATTTCATTTCCTAGAAATTTATTTCCTGGACATAGTTTTCTTTTGAAACTAAGAACTTTGTTTTAGAAATTGGGCCACTGTCAAGCCTAAGTCCATTTGAGATCCAGAATACATATTTATTGAAACAAAATGTTAATAATAGTGACTGGGCTGATAAATTTTACACCTTTAGAAACAAAAAAAAAAAAAAAAAAATTACATGTTCATATTATTAGTTACCAATATTTTTTCAATTTATTAAAAAGCAAACCTTTAAATATCTCGATTTAAAGATAAGTGGAGTTAGGCTACTTTCGAAATAAACTTTTTATAAATAAACCAAACAATTTGGTTAAAACAATTTTTATGTTTTTAGTCCAAAACTCAAGACTAATTTAAATAAATAAGTTTTTGTGTGAGAAAATTTTTTGGTGTTTTTAAAAACATTTTAAAAATACTACAGCTTCTCGTCAGAAAAAAAAATTAAATTCAATTATTGTTTAGTCAATATATAAAGTTTTATTTAAGAAAATAAAAAAAAACTAAGGGGAGAAAGTTTTCAAAAATGCACCCAAAAAAAGTATTTGCATTATACATGAATTTTTTAAAAAATGATTTCTTTTTTTAATTATGATATTTAAATATGAATTAATTGCTTTTCTAATGACATTTAAATCAATGAAAGAAATGTATAATTAAAATTATACAAAAAGTGACATATTTTCATTTTTAAAAAATTAAAAACATGAATAAATTTGCAATTTTTTTTTAATTTCAAAAAATGCTTTGTAAAAGCATCCAAGTGCCAAATATGAACCAAATTTAAGTAATGTCTCATGGAATTCATGATAAATACATATGGAGATGTAAATATATTTGATTGAAATTATAATTGTATCTAATTAAATCTAGCTTCTAGATTAGTTAATTATTTTCTCTGAGAAATTTTCACTAGTTAAAATAAAATTTTTAAATAACTAATTAAACCGGTTACTTAGTATGACTGCATTTCGAGTGAAATGCTATGTATGTATGTGTCTATATAACAAGTGCAAATAAAAATCAACTGTGAAGTCATAACAATTTGGAACTGTTTTGTGAGAAAAATATTCTGTGTCATCAATAACCAACGCCTACTTTCTCCCTTACTCAATGCAATAGTTGAATAAGTATCAGCCGCTAAATTACAATTATTTTATTGCGTTTTAAATCAGAATTAATCTTAATTAATACGAAATAATATGCAGCACTTTGAAAAGCATTATTTTTAGATTATTTTTAATTGTTGCGGTCCGTATCGGTTTTATGGTGAAACTGTAATAAAAGCTTGTGTAGCAGCCGGTACTCATCATGTTAACATTAGCGGTGAACCGCAATATATCGATAAAATGTTATTGAATTATCATGATTTGGCCCAAGAAAGAGGTATTTATGTAGTGTCATCCTGTGCTTATGAAAGTATACCAGCAGAAATGGGTGTGGTGTTTGCTGAAAAGAATTTCCTGGGTAAGATTTATTAAAAAAAAAAATAATAATAATAAAACTAATTTCGTTCATGCAGATATTCATAATTCTTATTTTTTGAGGCATAATCAATTCTGTGGAACTATTTTGGGAAAATGATGTTAACTTTCAAGATAAATCTTCTAAGATTATTTTGAACAGTGGTACTTGGACTAGAGCTATTTATGCCATGCAGAATATTTGTGAAATGTTGAGATTGCAATTTAAATTAAATTGTGAGAGAATACCGTCATTGTAACCAAAATTAATAATGAAGTAGGTTGATATACATATTCAATTTGGAAAATGTCTTTTAAATACAAACTTTTAAATTGGCTTTAAATTTAGACCTATACCCCATAAAATTGAAGGCTTAGATAGTTATTTTATACCATTCCCAAATACGGATCGGGCTTCGGTTCAGAGATATCAATGTTTGTCTTATATGTTAGAGAAGATGAGACCTATACAATTTGAAATTTACAAAGGATTAAGATAAGCTTACACATGTTTTTAAGAGCTAAGTGAGCAATATTTTTTAATAATTAAATTTACACTGAAATAATGTCATATTTTTTAGATTTTTTTGGGCCGCCTTCAAGTTGCTATTTCATTTATTTTTCTTGATGATTATGGCCCAATTCAATGTAACACGAAAATTATTGCTTAAACAACCCAAATATTTTACTAACGATCTGATGCCGCCCGAAGATCCAACGGCAGCAAATAGAAAATCTTTGGAATTTTGTATGACTTTTAAAGCTAAAGGATGGAGCAAGAGCACTTCAGAATCCGGTCCACCCGACCAAGAAGTTGAAGTTAGATTAATTAGCAATGATGTTTTGGTTTCGCAAGTGGAGCTCTTTCAACCTGCGCTAAAGTTATACTTCAAGGGAATAAAAATACGTCTGGAAGGTAAGAAACTTCTAAAAGGGATAACGAAAAACTTTTGATTCTTAAACTTGGTTTCAAATAATTTTTTTTTTAACAAAAGCTATATTATGACTAAACAATTTTATGATTAAAAAACAAGTAAGAAAACTTTATTCGGTCAAGACCGACTATGTGATACCCTACACCATCATATATATGCGTAAATTTGTTTTTCGGAGAGGGTATTACATGGAACCTGTGATCAATTTTGGACCCATTTTTGGATAAATTTGGAAGTGTGATTTATACACTTATAAAATTTACTAGCGCATAAGCCTGTCAATGCCAGAAAAAATATTATAATAATAAAAATATACACAAACAAATCCGAAAATCTTAAAAAATATATGAACAATATTTTGACGCTTTCCCTCCCTCTAATCGTAGTTAAAAGATTTGAAACCGTCAGAATTTGATGGTTTAATAAAGCTTAAAGTAATAAATTAGTAAACTTTAAAAAAAATATATTTATAATAATCGGTTTCCGATAGGGTTTATAGAGAAAGCAATGAGTATAGCAAATTTAAACTTCTTAAAACCAAAAGCCGACTTTTAAAAATAAAATAATATAAAATAAAAAAATAAATAAATAAATCATCATATCACCGCTCCCTGATAGAAATTTCAAAATCTTGTATCTCTAGGATTTGTAGGACGAACAGTTATATAAACAAGCCGAATTTTAATATTCTGCATCGACTGAGAGCTTCAAAATGCTTTGAAAAGAGAAAACATGCTTAGGAAATTACATGTAGATCCGCCTATCCCCGCTCCCTGATAGCAATCTCAATATCTGGCTCTACGAATTTTAGGACGAATAGTTTTATAAGTAAGCCCAATTTTAATTTTCCACGTCGTTTGAGAGCTTCAGGAAGCTCTGGAAAGAAAAAACACGCTTAGAAAATTATATCTATAGATAGAAGATGTGTCAAATATTATCATGATACTATTTAATTTTTATATGGTATTTGTAAGCGATAAAGTAGTTTTCGGAAGTGAACTTTATATGGGGGCTTTGGTCAATTATAGACCTACCTTCGTACAATTTGGCACTCTGTTTTATGTTTATAGAAAACTAATTTTCACTAAAATCGTTATATAATTAATCACACATGTAAAAATTTCTTGAATTAATTGGCAAATTTGATTGACCTGTACATTGCGCATAAAGTTTACATGGACGGCTACCTGTCCAGTCATCTTGACCGACTATAACTTTCTTATTTGTTATATGTATTTTTTTGCATTATTTTTCAGTGGCGGCGTTTTTCCAGCAGACATTGCGTTTGCCAAAACCCAGCTGATCGAAGAGTTGAGGCGTAATATTTCTGGTTTGAAATATGAAGTTGTAAAAACATGAATCCATTTAAAATAAACATAAAAAAATATTAAAAGCTTGCGTTTTTGTTTAATTTCATTTGGGTTTAATCTATCAATATTTTGATATTTAAATCCAACTTTTATAATTATAAACCTATAATCGAGACTTATTCACATGCATAAGGCGCCAGTCATTCAATAAGTGAATTTCATAGATAATGTATATTTTTATCTCGTACGAGCATGTAAGTAAGAAGTAGATATACAATGTTATTAAATGAATAAAGTAGTTAGTTGTATCTTTGGATATCGCAGCGTTTGAAGTCAATTTAATTTTCTGCCACCTTTAACACCTGAAATGCCAGAGACCAGTTTAAGTAGTTTCAGTTTTGTTACTGTCACTGCATGTTTTCCTTTTTGTTTTTTTTTTTTTTGTATATTATTAATGATTTATTTCACACGTCTGTCTGACTGACTGTCCGTCCTTCTGTCTTTAAGTGAATTCAAATTGTGTACACCAACTGTGCGTAATGAATTTTGATTAAATTGAACACTTTATAATTGTAGTTCGATTAATAATTATCTTGATTATTGTATGTCGATAATATTTAATAGTTTTTTTTTTTTTTTTTTGTTTCTAAATTAACTACATCTCAACTAATAAAAAGAATTATTAAAATTGTTTAGCCGGTAATGCACAGTGAGGCAAAATCAAAAATTTTTCTAATATTTCTAATATATTTTTTCTAATTTCTTCTAATCGGCTGGTTAGATTTACATTAAATTTCACAAAGGCATAGCAGAGGAGTGTACGTTTTTAAGTTTAGGAGGGTCCTAAATACCCTTCAGGAGTGGAACTATTACGATTTCAAATATTTTTACATCTTCTTAAAGCTCTCAATAAGATCTATAAAAAACATGCTTGCGTGTGCTATTTGCCTCTTATAGTTTTCAAGTTATTTGCATTTAAAATTTCAACTGTCTTAATTTTGCAAAATCTTGATCCAGTTTTTTCAATATATATCCCAATATTTTTGTCTGACTTTGCAAAATTTTTACCCAAATGATTAAGATCAAAATTATTTATAATAGAAAAACTAGAAGTCGATAATAAATGATTTTTTTTTTTTTTGCCGAAAAGTAGACACTCTTTTTTCTTTAAAATTTCCAAACCTGCAATAAATGTGGACTTTATGGGCAAAATTAAAAAAATCCATTTTTGGGATTTTCGTGAGGTTTTTGACAATTGTGGGATTCATTTTACAAAATTCTTAAATTTGTCTATACGTTACCACTTCAAATGATAAAATCATTAATGAAAATTAATGAAATCATTAATTGAAAAAACAAGTCAAAAACTAATATGTGTGAACATAATATTAACAATATAACATTTTTTGATTTTAAAAACAATTTTTTTGAAATCTTATTGGTTTAGAGGGACTGGCTCAACTAAGTGCTAATTGTCATGAGCAAATAACTGCCTTTTAACAGTAAAATGACTCTAATCACTTCTCTTACCTGAAATACATTCTATTGCCACAGAAAATAATTATTAAAACACTTGCACAGAAATCCGTTAAAACAAAAAATGTAATTCAATGTAGAAAAAATAATTGGTATTGGGTTAGCTGCGGCATAAAATATGTAGCCTTTAAAAAATAAAAAAGTAATTGAAAAAGCAAAAAAAAAATAATCGAATGAGTCGTAAAAGTTGACTTAAATTGAGTCGTCGATCAGCCGAATAACTCAGCGATGGCGAGGCTAAACACCTAACTGCGTTACTTTATGGCTTGCATGTCTGATGAAGTATCGAGATTAATTTGATTAAATCAAATCATATAAAAAACTTGTGTTGCAACTTCCAAAAGTGCTAAATTATAAAGTTTAATTGCCTTTAATACTTTTAGATAGTCTAAAACTACTAAATTAGTAGAAGAATTGCTCTCAGTTTAGTAATTATAAATTAAATCTTCAAAATTTTTTCAAATATAATAATTTTAATAATATTCAAATTTAAAATATCAAACTATTTGTTTTTTATATATGATTTTAACAAACAAAATATAATAAAATTTTAATCATTTTTTTTTTTTTTTGTCACAAAATTGAAATTTTTATAGTTTTTCCACATATTCAAACTATAATTGTTTATAGCAAAGAATACAAAGAAAAGAAACTGAATCAATTTCCTACAACATTTTTCTCTCCTCACATACAAGTTCTGTGTGAATCTAACACACTTGTGAGAGAGGAAAACTATACAAAATAAACAAAACTTTCCTTTAAAATTTAAAGAAAATTACACACTCGCGACATATTTTTTCACAAGCTCACAATATTTTTATTATTTCTTTACACAAATTTACAGCAGTTTAACTTCCGCAACATTGTATAAACTCAGCAAGTCCTGATTCCTTTACATGTTATGGCGTTTTTTATTTTTTAAATTTATTCTGCTCTTTGCTCTTGCAAAATTTCACTAAAAACTCTGAATTTCTCCAAAAGTGAAAAATTTCACCAAAAATCCGAAATTTCTCCAAAAATTAGAAATTTTACCAAAAATCCAAAATCTTATCAAAAATCCAAAATTTCACCAAAAATTCAAAATTCTAAATTTTATCAAAAACTAGAAATTTCTCCAAAAATACAAAATTTCCCCAAATTCCAAACTTCACAAAAAAAAATCTGAAACTTCGCCAAAAATTCGAAATTTCACATAAAAATTGCTTGCTAAACATTTTTCAAATATAAAATTGTAAAATTAATATTTTATAACATTTTTTTTACAATATAAATAAAACTATTAAATTGACTTCACGACATTACCATTTCATGACATGATTTACGTGAATCTTTATTCAGTTTAAAAAATATTTCATAGTAACATCAGTTTGGTTCCATTTTAGAAAATTGATTTAGAAAAAATATATAAAGTACTAAAATATGAATTATTATAACGTGTAAATAAATTTTAATTATATATAATATATCCCAGCAAAAACTTTGCTTTCATGGTAAACTAACAAGTGTAATTGGAATGTTTTGCCTGAACAACTAGTTATTTTTATTCGAGTTGTCCACAAATTCATGTAGGTATTTTTAAACTCTAGGGATATTCAAAAATATATACCTAAACGAAAATAAATAAAAAAATCAAAACAAAAAAAGCTTTCCGTCAGAGGATTTGAACTGGATCACAAATTAACCATTCGTTTTTAATGATTAACGTGTTACTCAGTACTCCATCACGCACTTAATTTTGTAAGTGACAAGAACTTTTTTTAGTACAAAATATATTTTTATACATTTTATAAAAAAAAAAACTAACACAATCAGAATGGAATTGAACCAACAATCATCAGATTTTTAATCCAGCACTCTAGCCAACTGATCCACGTGATTGCAATAATACTATGCTATTATACTATTGAGTACTTATTAATGTAATACAGACTAGGCAAATAATAATTACTCCTTATTACCAAGAAACTACTTTAATAAATAGTTGCCATTACCGAAAACCAAAAAGTTTTTGCTGGAATATTATTAAAATTAGCTTTTGGCAGCACAAAATTTTAGTTTAATTTTTGATAATTTTTTTAAATTTCTATCCTTTTTTAGTTTAAAATTTGTAGTAAAAAAAAGTAATTTCTCCTGAATTTAAAATTTTCAGTTTTAAAATTTTCATTTCTCATAAATTTTAAATATTCATTTCTTTGGCAGTAAAATTTTCTGTGCTAAGAAAATCGTATTATTAAAATTATTATATTTATTAAACTAAATAAATAAATTTGAAATATTCTATATTTGGAAAATATTTTCAATTCAACTTAAGTGACAGTTTAATAAATTTTCATATTTGAAATTTCTTTCTTTTAAAAACTAAAACTGCACATATTGTTGTATAGTTTTTAGTAATCAGAAAAAGGAAATATATATATATATATATATATATATATATATATATATATGTATTTAGTACATAATTTTCAATATAATGTGGATCAATTAACTTTAGAAATATTTTTTGTTGTAGAAATATGTATACAAATTTAATTAAAAATTATATTTTTGTGAGATTTCAAATGTATATAATTTTTTAGAAGAATGAATGAAGAAACTGGCATTAAAAATATGTGATTCTATATTTTAGAATATGGCTAATTTACGATATAAGAGAAAATTAACTAAAAATGTTACCTTATACCGAGGGCTATCTTCAAAACCCCAATTGTTCAGGAGAGCATAAAAATTGATACTTTTACTAATTTTTCAACATTTCGCTATCTGGTATTTTACGATTTTTTTTTATCGAAAATTAAACTAAAAAAAACGGAAATGTGTTCATAATTAAATTATAAATTAATATTGAAAAAAAGTGCAAAAAACTTACTTTGAACTTATTAAAATTGTAATAAATTTTATATCAATAACACAATTGTGATTAAAACTTTCAAAAAATCTGTTTACAGATCAATTAATGATTTAAAATTTTTAACTATATATGTGGACTTTAAAAAAATAGAAGAATCGTTATAGAAAGACGTTAAACCGACTCAGAAATTGATTCTGCATCGAACAGTATACTTAAAGGTGGATGTTGAATAAAATTTGTTATAAGTTTTACATTATGTTGTTACATTTTGTGCTCCCATCAAACACTTCGCCTACTAAATAATGTGTTTTGTAAGCGAAAACAATATGCGCTGTAATTGCTGAATTTGTTCGCGATGTCCAAAATTTTGCCAGTATTGTTTGAGTACCAAAACATTTGTTTTGGATGTTGATTGCTTGTTTAAGTACAAGAAAAAAAAAAATTTGACTCGATTGAGATTTGAAGTCACGCGTCACAATACTACTTATGTTTGTTAGTCTACCGTCTTACCAATTACATCACAATCGAGTCGTACTTTTATGAAGCAAAAAGTGGTTTTTATAGACACATAAATAAACATTATTTATTAAAACAAATATTTGCTGCAGTTAGGAGTTGATCCCTCTTTGAATTTTAAAATTGATTTTTTGGTTAGACGCTTTAGACATCTGCGATACGTAAAAATCAAATTTCTTTTCCGTTTACTAAAAACTATAAGTACTAAAAAGTAATGCTGGCAGTTGTGAATAAGGCTGCAATGTAATGCATACAGGAAGCTGTTGCTTTTAAGATTGGAAGTTAATTTTTTGGTGTGCTGCAGTATTGCAAGGAGGTGAGAAAAAAAAATAGGCTAAATTGTACTTTAAAAAAGGTCTGAAAAGGCTAAAGACCCAAAAAATAAGGCCAGAAAAAGAAATATTTTTTTTTTATTTATTTATTTATTTATTTTCCTATTTTCATTAGTAGTTGATATTTTTTTAAAGATATATTGTAATAAGTTTGTAAATAACCGCTGTTAACAAAATTACCCAATAAAAAATCGACCACAAAAAAATGACCGAATTATAACTCCTTTTTGATTAACAATTTCGAAATTTTTGGGTGATTTCGCTTTTATAAGACTTTTTTTTAATTATATTTATAAATAGTTTCTATGGTTAATGAAGCTTACTAAAAAATAATTATAATAACTGATTGAGTAAGTCCATATAGTGAGTTAAGTTATATTTAATTGAATGAAGAATGAAGAGCAATAGGCGAAAATTTTTTGAAATATAAATAAATTCGAATTATTACACAAAAGTTCTTAAATGAAAATAAGGATCTATTTCCTTCCCTGTTGAAATACTAACTTTTTAGCCTTTTTAAGGCAATTTTAAGAATTAAAAAGGGCCAGAAAAAAAGCTCGAAGCTAAAACAAAAATTTTGAGGCTAAAAGCAAAATAAAAAGGATAAACTGGCAACACTTCTGGGCTGTTTATGAAATAAAGTGATTTAGAAAGTGCTAACAATTTACATTTTGCATCACCTTTGTACGTTTTACATCTATAAAAAATTTTAAACGTTTTTGAAGTTTGTCGCTCTTTTTATTTAAATATAACTTTTTTTTAAGAAACGAATTTTAATTAAATTATTTTATTCCTATCTTTAAATTTATGGTATAATGCTCTCATTTAGCCTTATAAAATGTTGATGGATATACGCACGTGTGGTATATAAACTTCCAAAAATGGTTAAAAATCTAACTTCAACAATTTTTTTTCTGCAGACTGAATTAAGATAACATAATTTGGATGACACATTTTAAGATTCCAATTAGAAATGTGTAAAAGAAGTTTAAATCTCAAGGAAAGTTCTAATAATTTAGCAATTTTTATACCATTCCCCACCATAGGTGGTTGGGGTATTATACGTTTGTAACGTATGGATAAATCTTCGGACCCCACCTTAAAGTATATCCTTTGACTTAGAATCACTTTCTGTGTCGTTTTAACGATGTCCGTCCGTCTGTCTGGTCGCCTGGCTATCTGTCTATGTCAACCTTGTGAACAAAGTGAACGTAGCAATTTTAAAGATATCTTGATGAAATTTGGTACAAATAATTATTTTGGCACAGTGACAAAGCCTATTGAAATTGATTATGATCGGTCCATTATTTTACCTAGCCATCTTAAATATATAAGTACAAAAACTGTACTGATTTTGTTATGAATACTGTCCTAGGAAACAATACTGCCATTTTTAAAAACGAATACTTCTGTTTTATATGTTTTTCACAAACTATAAAAGGCACCCCTCGTATATATGGATATGATATACAAAATTTTTGAATTATAATCCAAATATCTGACGAAAAAATTAAAAAAATATTTTTTAATTTATTTCTTTAATTAGGAAAACATTTTCTAATTATCACAAATTACAGTTGACATATTATTAAATATTGTTTGACACTGTTCTCTCTTACGAAACATCTATAAATTTTTTAGAATATAGTTGAAATATACTAGTCATAAGAAAAACTTAGAAATTGTAAAAAAATTTATTTATATTTTATTACCGACAAATGTCTTAAAAAAATATGTAAACGAAAAAAAAAAAATAAATGTGGTGTGTAAGGGGGAGCATTCGCCACAGGGACACATTTGCCATTGCCAATTATCTCGGAAACGAAGTAATCATTTTAGTGGCACTAATTGAATTTCTTTTTCTTTATCGCAGATCTTTCATCCACCAAATTTTCTTTACTTTCTGTTTATATTTGATCGGAGGTAAACGTTATTAATTGTTTTTTCAATACTCTCTCAATTATTTCGCTGCAGATATTTTTTGTGCGAACTTCCTTAGTTTTTGGAATTTAATAAAGATTATGTTCAGTGTTATAAACTTGATACTAACCGTGCCAGCATTTGGAAGTGAGTTTTTTAATCCATCTACTAAAAAGTGTTTTTTTTTATGTTCAAAAGTAGAAAATATACAAATTTGCAATAACAAAACACATTAGTAATGAATTTTGATCTAAAAGACTTGATTTGGGCGACTGTTTGCATTCCAAAGCAAATTTCATTCATTGCATTCCAGACATAATTGCACTTAGTAAATGTATAACTTTTAAAGTGATCAATGTGTTAATATAAACATTTTTTTATTTTTAATTAGTGATTTTTGTTTTTAAACATTTCATATTTAATTTAAACTTATAGTGAGTTATTAACTTAGTTTAAAGTTATAGTGAGTTATTACAGTGTGTTTAAATATAAGGTAAGTATTTAGCTCAATAAGAATTAGAAATATTTACTGGAAATATTCCAACTGCATTAAAAACTTTCGTATAATACAAAAACGATTATATTTCGATACATTCTTGATGAACATTTTTACATTTCTAAATAATAGTATTTCAACAACCAAAGAATGGACTAAATAGTGTCATCTAAAAAGTATTAGAACTGCGGCACATTTCTTTTCGAACGGTGATTCTTCTTCAATAAGGAAATGATATCATATTCATTGTATAACTTTATGAGGTGTTCCTTTAGTTAAAATTTCGACAGAAAATATTGGCAGGGAATAAACAAAGAATATAACAAGGCTCACATAAAAGTTCTGTGTGAATCAGTGATGGAAAATGAAAGTATTTTTGATACTTTTTTTCATTCCCAGTGTACTAAAATTCTGATTTTTTATAGTCATTTATTTTTATTCGATGAAAAACGATATGAAAATTAAATGATTTTGTTCAAGTTATTATAGCAAAAAATATGAACGTTTTTAGAAATATAGTCCTGTTCTAGAAATAAAATTAAAATGAATAATCGTCAGTGATAAATTCCTTAAAAGAGAGCGCTCAGCTGTTAAAATATAATACATTATTTTATATCTATGAATTTCGGAACATTTTCACTCTCACTGGAATTCGATTTACAAAACATAGAAACTTGTAATTTGTAGTAGTGTTTACATATTTTGGAGTTATTCTCGTTCACAATCGCCCTATAGGACAAAATTTTCTATAATATAGTTTATTTGCCCTATAAACTTATTTGAATTACCTTATAACGTGTGTAATTTTTTGGAAACTCGAACACCCAGCATTTAGTCAAGGTATGGTGTTCACCACAATTTCATAATCACCTGAACACCAAGTGAAAGTGGATCACTTTCTAGAATAAGCATCTAATCGTTTGATAGTATCAAATGACTCAAGGGAGTACGTCGTTACTTTTGAATGTTAAATAGTATCAAAAAAGTAATGCCGTTTCAAGTTTTCCATCCCTGGTGTGAATTCAACACACTTTTGAGAGAGTGAAAAACAACAAATTTAATTAATCCGCAATAAAAGATGAAAATTTATTAGAATCTCCTAATATAAATGAGATTAATTATATTTCATAATTTTTGAATACTCTTTTGTGCAGCTATATGTGCTTCTTATGTGTAGTGAATATGGTTTTAGCACTAACGTAGTGTCTATATTATAAAAATTTTTACCCAGTGTCTACATTAGGCAAATTTTTTATCAAAACAAACGTCAAAATCAGTGTGAATATAAAGGTAACCTTAATTAAACAGCAGATTATTATTTTGGTTGTTACAGTTGTCAAACTGCATATATAAAAAACAATAAGGAGTACGCCATATTGTTATTTTTGTGCAACTGTTGCCACCTTCCATAAATTCGCGTTAAGTTTGACGTTTGTCTTGATAAAAAATTTTCTAATGTAGACACTATGTTATCAAGACAAACGTCAAAATAAGAGTGTCATGGTATAATAAGAAAGTGACCTTGTAAGCCCAGCTGATTTACAATTTCAATATCATGCAAAACTTTTATTTACTCTTCTTCTTAATTTTTTTATTCTTCTTCTTAATTTTCTCATTTCTTATTCATAGTATTTTGACAAAATGCTATGAAAGCAAAAAAAATTAAATACAAACAATTGTTGTTTTTATAGATCTGCAGTCATTTTGTTATTACATTACATTGTTTTGTATACATCAACATCAGTGATATTTCCAGCAAATGTCTTGTAGTTTAAAAATCTTTAGATTTATTTCTTTTTAATTTAGCGATTTGTATACAAAATAAAATTTGTTCTTTTATAACAATTTTTAATTTTAAATTATTGCTTCAACTCTTTATTAAATAATTCTAACAATTTTTTTTTAACAACGGTTACAACGATTTTTTACGGAGATTTAATAAAGCTATCAAGTAAAAACGTAGGGCGACCTAATTTGATTAGGTTGGTACGTTACATTTACTTTTAAGAGTACTCACAGACACATAACTCTCATAAGTAAAACGTGTGAGCTGATTTGTTACATTTACGGTAAAATAAAATTTTACTAACACAATTTTAGACTTAGGTTTTGTTTTTGACAACAGACAATAATGATTGTTCCATCATGATATTATTTTTATTTTTTTTTTAATCTTTCTTTTAAATCTTTTAAAATCTTTAAAATTTTCACGACGATTTTGAAGCATGGCAATTTTTTGACGTTTAATCTTTATTCAAGCAATTCACCATTTATCATTTTTTAAAATATTGTAATATATTCTTAATTACGAAGAAAAAATTAATTTTAGTTTTATATATTGGTTTTTTGTCTTATTTATCAATTTCATAATAAACTAACCTCAAGAAAAAAAAAAAAAACTCATATGACTTTAACAAAAAGGGGAAAAAACTTTTTTAATTCAAATAATTGTTAATGCTTTAAAAAAACTTTATTCTTGTAAAGAAAATATGGTGAAAAATTTTTCAAGAAAAAATAATCTAATATATTTACAAACGGCAACACTAATGCATTAAAAGGATTATAATCATTACTCATTCAAGGCGGAAAGTAAATAAAGCAACATGAGATGATAGGAATAGTGTAAATAAGAAACGTCAAAAACAACCACGAAATTATGATTCGTGATTGTTTTCTTATCCCTCTTGCTTCTTGACACCTCTTATCAACAAACTTAAACCATCATGATTTCTCAATCATTGACAGGCCTTCCATTATTTATATTCTTTGGTAATAAACAAGAATTAACAAAAAATAATTTAAAAAAATTAATTTAAAGTATGAAGGAAATTATAACTGTTGCATAACTTTCCTCTTGGGGAGCATTTACCAGACTGATTGATGCCGGATCCAACTTATCCTCCAGAAACGTCACAATCATCTACAAGGTACAAGCTTTAGAATTTTCACCGTGCACATAGACTTTCTTGTGTTTACAGAATTTAGCAAAAAAATCATTTAGTGATTTTCGCAATGCATTGATGTTGTATCTGTATAATAAATTGAATTTGAAATAAAACGCGTTAGAGCGCTATATTCGGCTGTGCCAAATCTTTTATACCATCCACTACCAACAAATAAAAAATAATAGTATGCTTTAATATTTTCACACTTATACTTAAAAAATATAACACACTTACATTTGTTCCATAAACACTTAAAAAAAGTGTTTTTGTTTAAGCAAGCAAACATACATAAATACGAAATAACTGACTGCATACGCAAAAAACGACAACACTGATAGTCATTCTTTTACTGCTGTTGTCAACTAATCTGCATGCTTATAAAAAAAGAACAACAAACATTTATGAACCGATCTTGCTGAATTTCAATAACATCGTTTGATATATATATATATATATATATATATCGACATCGTCCTATCATATCTTACAATCTAGAAAATATTATCTTTTTTGCTCTCCTATGAAAATTATCCTACATCCATCTTTATTTTGGACAAATTTATGCATTGGTCTGGGCATACTTGACATCAACATCTGTCAAGTCCATATTCATCTGTCAGTACCATATTTTTATGTTTTCCCCTATAATTCAACTCTATTATTGCAAACTTCTTTCGACTATCTTTTCTTCATATCATTCCTCAAGTTATCTATATACATATTCTCTACGGCATATAGGTTAAGTTGAAAAGGGTAGCGTTGTAATTACGCTTCCATTCCCAGACCAATTAGTTCATTGGGAATGATAGAGCAAATGTCCCACTATTTCTAGTTCCTCTACATCCTTGCTCATTCTACAGAAATTTGACGTGCCACTGTCCCACTTACTTATCATCTTCATTAATTATGTCTACAGAGACCCTTCATTTTACCGATTCATACCCAGAATATGTTTTAAATATGTCAATTTTAGATTATTTCATAACGCTCTAGATACTCTGCAGTCCCTTCATTCTTCCAGGTATGAATCGTTATGCCTAAAGTCCATTCCCTAATAGCCCTGAAGTAAGGCCCTATTGGAATCATAACCGATACATCGAAAAAGACCTGTCCAGCTCAGAGCCACTGCCAGCTACTTTATCGGCTATTTCATTGCTTGGTCACAGAGATCAAGAATCTACAATCTTATGTTGTAAGTATCCATTAGCACTCTCAATTCCCTCCTATACTCAAGCACTAGCTTAAACCTCATAGTGTCACCTGTCTATCCACATAGTTACATCAGAATCCTTTTCAACGTTTTCCTCCACTAATTCTAGAGCCCTAAAATGTCTGTAAAGACAGCCCAACCTCCAAGAAGCCTCTCTGCTCTGATCCAGAGGTCCCTACTAGGGATTTCAATAATGAGATTTCAATAATGAGAGGAGCATCGAAGGATAATGTCCGACTATCAAAATTAACCTTTTCAAGAATGCTACCATGTCCTGTTCTGAAGTTAAACATTAATCCCAATTCCTTCAACCTAAATAAGCTCCGTGCAACTATACCTCTCATAAACTCCTCTATTGGAAGAAGGTGGAAGATGATGTCAAGTGCCACCTTAGGTGTGCTTCTTATGACACCTCTGATGCCAATCTAAGCACATCTTTAAACTTTAGAAAGAATGTTGTACGTTACCTCGATGATATCTCCCACCAAACTGAACAGACTTACCCTTAAGATAGGCGTCTTGAGCGCCGCTGATGACCTAAGTTTCCATAATCGTCCTAAGTGAAGATCAATCAGTCATTCTATTGCCTTAGGTGGGAAAGACGATAGCTGACCGGTCTGAAATTCTTGGGCTTCGATTGGGTCGCTTTACCAGCTTCTAGTATAAAAATGGCCCTAACCTCTCCCCATTCCCTGGAAATATATCTCATTCTAAGACATTTCCTGAACATCTCCAAGAGTGGTGAGATGGCCCTTTTATTATTATTACTTACATGCCCGGAATAATACCATCCGAATCTAGCGATTTGTATGGCCCAAAGGTATTTACCACCCATACTACCTTGTCTCTAGTGATCATCTCATCTATTATGTCAGTGTGTCTTTCATCTGATTCCAACTGTAGGTTATCACTGATACTACTTGTCTGCCCATCAAAATCGACATTTCTACAGCTCCAAACGCCACATGGTACTTGAATAATACCCACTTAAATCTAGATAAATGAGAAATTTATCCATGATGTCCGTTTCGTCCGTCTTATGTCATACTTACACTTCGTTAAACTATTATTGTGGTTGTTCTAATTCTCTTTTTTCCTCGTTAGCTTGGCCCTATTAAATACTTCTAACTATAGAGCTCTGGTCGCTAAGTTCTCTGTTTTAGCCTGCCAGAATATACTACCGGGCAACTTCTGTGCCTCAATACTCTCAGCTGAATCTCTCCAGCCATGGGTATCACATAGTTCTCTACTTATTAATTCACCGAAGCACTTTTCATCCCTCCTTCTAAAGTTCCTATAGGGCATACCTTTTGGTTTTGCAAAGTCAAGACTGAAGAATATCATTCTATAATCTCTAACAAAATCGCCGCCTGTTTTGTTAGCGTTATGTCTGCAAATGTCTTCCTATCTTTCATTCCGAATGTAGAAGTGCTACCCCGGTTACATATATGAAGATTATTAGTTATAAAATCAAATACTACTCGGAATACTTTTATTGATGTCAATGCTTCACGATTGGTTATAGTGATCGTTCACATCTTCGCCAATTAATGCCAATTAATGAAAAAGATTAAAATTCATTTTTAGCTAAAATGCGTGTTCGTAGCTATCTCGTTACCCTTAATCCTTGGTGTTATTAATCCAATGTTCTAGATAAGGGCCATATCCATGTTAAAATCAGTGAGGAGCTTTGTCAATTCGGTTGAGGCTGTTTTGCAGCCTCTTGGTTCTATCCGATTTAGTATACCTAAACATTACAACCCCAAACTTGTTCTTCAATACTGTCAGTATGGTTCCCACCTCTAGAATGGGTGGAGCGAACCATGCTGTCACCATTAAACGCAGTGGCAACTCAGACGCTAGTATCACTTCAATCTTCTGCGTTCTTGAGAAATTCAAAGGATTTCTCATTCCAGCAGTTGATGGTTTTGACACTCTTCGACCAATACGTGCCTTTGAAGGATACCTCATTTCGCCTTCCTCTTATAAGAGCGATCTCCTCATTGAACTTGTGCTCAAACTGTCGTTATTGCTCCATGCTGATCCTCCCGTCGTGATCAGCCCTGTCAATGACGGCAGCTTGAATACAGTTCTGCAACATTGATTCTTTCCTCTACACAACAATTTCCAATATGTCCTAAACCTTTATGTTCCCTCCTCCTTGTTAAACAGTCATCTTTGTGAATTTAACACGGAATTTTTCTCTTTAGGTCGGCGGAAATTTCTTTGGTAGACGTTTCCAAACAAATTAGTTTTTTTTCGTCACTAAACAAATTCACAATAAATTTTTTAAAAATCATAAACAATTAAAAAATATTAAAGGCCTAATTAATAATAAAAATTTTATATTTGAATTGATTTTTTTTTTTTTTAATTTTTATTATGAATAAAACAGTAAATGTAGTGAAATGAATACTTTTGTTTGTAAATAAACCAATACATGCAAACTTTTAAACAGAGATTGACATTTCAGTCTTACACTAAAAAAATTAAGCCAAAAATAATCAGTTGAGCATAGAATGTCACCTTGTACTGGTTAAACCATGCATTAAAACGTGATCAAAATTTGTTTTTTAAGAACTGTAGAGCAGAAAAACTAGTTTCGCATAAAGTGTAAATACCAACTTTAGTAAAAGTTTTTACGCTTTATTTTACAACCGTATTAAAAATAAATAAATAAATAAATAAAAAATTTAATACAGCTTTACTAATCATTGTTAAGCAAAAATTTTTTAAGTTGTATTCAAAAACGATGATTCGCTTAATGTAACTTTAGTAAGATATTGTTAACTTTAAATATTTTAAAGTACGTTCTACCCTACTTCAGAGATACTTTAAGATCATTTTCGTTATTTCAATAAATAAGTTTTTTTTTTTTTTTGTGTTCATGCGTAAATTTTTAATAAAAAGGTTACATTTTTTAATTACCGTATGTTAAGATTCATTCCGAAATTAAAAAAATGAGCCAATTTAGATATTTAAAATTTCCGGGACTGGATAATATTTTCCTCACATGTATTCAATTTAAGCTATTTTGTAATAAAATCATAAACATAAACAGGAAAAAGTCAAAATTTTCCGTTTTTTTTTTTTTTAATGAAACTATTCCAGTCGCCCGCATGTCAACCAAATGTTCGCCACAATAACATATGTTCGACTCCTTCTTTTTTGCTGTTTCCACGTAATTCCAAATAGTACATTAATATGAACATGTCTTAGATTAAGGTGCCATTAATCTAATGTGACAACTCTGGGTCAAAAATTACACATTTTAACAGAAAAATTATTAAAATAGTTAAATTTTAGTAAAACTTCAACAAAAATAATGTAAACAAAACCAAAAATTAAATAGTGATGTTAATTTTATCACAGAATATTCGTTATTCGAATATTTATAATTACAACCAACGAAATTTAAATAAAAAACATACTAGAATATTAAAAATAATAATGGATCAAAATAGTTAACGAATAATTTATTCTAACTATTCACAACACTGACAATATAAATGAGAAAGAAACTAAGAAGGGTTGCCTACATAAACAAAAAACAGTTTATTAGTTAATGTAGACTGCAAAGTTTTTTGAATACGATTTTCTTAATAATAATTCAGCTTTGGGACACGCTATATTGCTTATTCTTGTAAATTATCGGGTATATTATCAATAGCAATGTTGAATGAATTACACAGTAAATTGCTTTGGCAAGAACTGGTTTTAAGCTCCCTATAATGTCGGGAAACTCATCGTGAAGTAATTAATTAATTAATTATACTTTTCACATCTATATTCTTTTTGAACATCAGATGAATCCAAGATATCATTTGGCAGTGGAAATGACGAATATTTTGGTAGAGGCGATTAAAGACGTCTTTTCCATAAAGAAATTTTGAACATAAAAGCATTTAATGAATCACATTCAGTTAATATATTTACTAGTCTGCCTTGTAGTTTAATGTTAAGATTGTTTAACGTCTCGAAAAATTTCGAGATATAAGCAAAGTAATGTATAAAAATAGTTTTCTGTAAATTTTTTATAAAGATCTTCATTTTCATATAAAAGAAAAATGTCTATTTCTGTCCTTAATTCGTATAAACTCTTCAGCATATTTTCCTTCGAAATCGAACGGACATCGGTATGAAGTAGTAATTTCTTATGTTCCGCATTTAAATCGGCACATAGGGTTTTAAGAATTCTATTTCTTAAAGCACTAGTTTTTATAAAATTTACTACGTATATAATAGTAGCACTTTTAAATATATCGGGAAGGTTTTCGCAGCAAGGCGCTAGACTACACAGTGAGATTTAAGTGATTTAAGATTTAGTAAACAATAATTCTTCCTTTGTTTCACTTTCTGCAATAAAAAAGTTGACATAAATTTGAAACATCAGTTGTTTCATTACTCTGCGTCCATCAATTCTTTTTTTTTCAGAGTTATCTGGCAGATGACAACCCATGACTTTTTCTTTTATATCCCCAACGACAGCAAATCATTGTAGAGAGCTTCAACAGATTTTTCCCCATCCAAATGAAAGGCACCGTAAGATCCAACTTTGGCATAATTATATACATATTCCACAAAAATACAAAAAATATATCATGTAGAATAAATTCATATACATTTTTGGTCTCTATCGCGGCCCCCTGTAATGTTGCTATGGACATTTGGGAAACCCTGCTATATATATATATATATTTCGGAGTATCAAACGCAAACAAGGTTCGTGTCAGGAAAAGCCATTTTTTAAAAAATTCCAAAATAGTTGATTTTCCTTATATGCATGAATATTTACTTAATCGTTATTGCATATGTCAAATGTTTAATAAATTCAATATCCAATTTCTTTAGCAGTTTTGAAACGCGTAGCATATGAGTTTCCGTAGTGTAGTGGTTATCACGTGTGCTTCACACGCACAAGGTCCCCGGTTCGAACCCGGGCGGAAACAGTAGGTACTAAGGATTTTTTTCTTAATCCTTATTAATAACGTATGTCTAAAAGTTTGTCAATCGCTCCAATTAGAACAGAGGAGAGAAACATATCGATGTTCAGTGCGCTCCCCGCCCTTGTTGTTTAATACAAAGGTAACTTAAGATTTTTTTGTATTTTTTTCCAAAGGAACATACGCAAGTGCATTATATGCGTTTTAAAACATACATACATACATACATACATACATACATACATACATATTTGCATATTTCACAAGTATTTTAGAAACAAATGCATTTTTTGCATATAATGGATACAAAAATTAGATTTCTTAACCAAAACCCTATTGTTTGTCGAAATAGGCTTCGTCGTTAAACTTCGGAATACGGGTTTAACAATCATAAATGCTTTAAATATTATAATATTTTAATGAAATTCGGCACAAGTACGTTTTATATAAATATAAATCTTAGTGTTAAATTCCATGAAGATCTATTGTCCGATCTTCACCACAGCTCCCATTAAACACCTCGTCCGACAATAATTTTAATGTGTATAAATCCTATATTATACATATTTGACAGAAATAATTTTTTTATAAGTATAAATCTTAGTGCCAAGTTTTATAAGAATCGGACCATAATTGACCATAGCTCCCATATGAGGCCCACATCCAGGAATCACTCAAAAGTAAAAAAATCCCATATAAATGTTAATATCAACATAATTAACACAAATTTTTAATTGAATAATGCATTATACTTGTGTAGGGTGTCATATGTTCGTGGTTGACTGACTATATATATTATATATATATATATATATATATATATATATATATATATATATATTAATTTGAATGCAATAACATAATGAATAATGTAACATGTCTTTTGTCAGAACCAATGTTGCCAGGAGCGTCATACAAAAAAGGCTAAATTCAACTTTACAAAATGTCAAAACAGGCTAATGCCCTTAAAAATATAGTCAAAAAAAAATTAACATTAATTTTAATTATTTATTTTTTCAAAAATTTTAATTTGGGTCATACTTCATATGAAAAAACCCAACGTTTTAAAATGACTTTTCGTCATTTTTGGGTTGTAATTTGCTTTTGATTAATCACTTCCAAGTTTTTGCTTTAATATTTTTTTATTATATTCATAAATAGTGATTCTGTAAAAATAAAATTAGTAATAGCAAAACGGAAAACTATTTTCTTCGCTGTTGAAATAATAAAATTTTAACCTTTCTGAAGCAGTTTTAAAAACTAAAAAAGGCTAGAAAAAAAAGCTAAAAAGAAAATTTCGAAGCTAAAAGCAAAATGAAAAGGCTAGATTTAGCCACAAAAAGGCTAAACTGACAACACTAGTCAAAACGTTTAATATGCGGGATTCTTTTTAAAAGAGAGTGGGATTTTCTTTTTACATCTCAATTCTAAGACTAAATTCTCATAAGTTCTTACTTCACGACCGACTTGAGACGTTACAACTCGAGAACATCTCTGCATCAAGTTAAGTATATCCTTACAAACTCGAACGTTTGAAATATAATTTGATGTGTTTCTCAATATTAAAAAAAAAGTATCCAAGTTTCAAATTAATGCATAAACACAACATATCCGGATTCCTTTAAATAGCCCGCATTGTTAAATTAAAAAAAAAAAAAAAAAACTTAGACAGCAACCGAAAATAAACAACAATTTTATTTATTTGTTTTTCGTTTCTTTTTTTGCTTCAATTTTTTTTTTTGTTTATGAAATTCGTATAATTTTTTAAATAATATGGTAATATTTTTTGTGAAAAAATAAAAGCAACAAAAAATCCGAAGAGAATTTAAAATAATTTTTTTTTTTTTTAATCGGACCGACCACACTGTGCATTTTTCATACAAATTTGTATGGAAATTTCTGGACCGGGCTTGTTGGATTCATTCATTAAAAGAAACGTGATATATATTTTCTCAATTTGATATAAACAGTTGTCCTTAAATAATTTTTAAACCTAAAAATAAAGTAATAATGCTATTGACAAATCAGGCTAAATTTAAAAATATAGTGAAGACATTTGATCTCGAATAATTATAAATTTAATATAAGTACAAAGAAATAAATAAATTCGTCTTATTATTATTTCAGTTAGTTGTTTTAAGCATTTAGTAGTTGTTAAATAAATTTATTTCAAAATTTTTAAATTCAATTTAATTAAATTCATCTATAGTTCTCTACTAAGTAGCTTTAAGCTCGTTATGAAAAAATATTAATTTCTTTTCGCAGAAATTTGGTTCCGAAAGATGACTTTTTTTGCCAAAAGTTTAAAAACCAATCACACTTATTATCTTTTTGTTAATAAAATACTGAAAAAAACTATTTGGCGTTATTAAGATCCATCTTAGTAAGTTCCACCAGATTGCACTAAATAATCTCTCTAAAGGAACATTTCTTCCACCATTTTTTTTAATATATTATTCATAACTTTCTCAAGATTTCAAAATTTTTTGAGGCCTATTTCGCGAAAAAATTAAATTTTTTTTAGTCAAAATACATCAGACTTGAGATTTTCAATCGCTGGTATGGAACTGAAGACGAATTAAAAATTTTTAACATATTGTCCTTATTTAGCTCATCGCAACAACAACACTATGCTTCGTTTGGAAGGGTTCCTACAGCGAAATCGCCAAAAAATACGCTTTGTGTGTACAAGGAAAAGTCAGAAGAGAATATAATCGTTACAAAAAGTTTAAAACAAAGTTTAAAATATATCAATATATATCAATTTCTCTAATGTGAATAGTTTCAAGTGAAAAAAGTCCAAACAATTTCTATTTACACTTAAAGAAATATTGGTAAGAATGTTATACGAGTAGGAAACGTAAATAAGGAAATCCAATAAGTAATAGTTAGGGTTAAAAAAGCGGGAAAAATATTTTAAGCGTATTCGAAGTTTAAAAAGCATATAATCTCTCCAAAAGAGGGATGTCTGGTTACGTTAATAATGCTTTAATGTAGCTCAGCGTTACCGTTGGATGACTTTAGTTGCTAATTACCCCTTTTTGGTCCGTTTTTAAAATGGAACTAAATGTGCCACTTTCTAAGACTATGTGCTAAATGAAAAGAAACTTTGTAGTTTCATTTCATTCCAGTGAAAAAATTCATTATTTTGTGATTGTTTCACAATATAATGTTTTAATCAAAAAACCTGGAGAATTTATAAATGAATCGGATTGGGAAAGTTAAATAAAAAAGTTTATTGCAACGCAGGGGTTGTAAACTCTCTTTTGACATCCATATTAGGTCAATATAATGTTCGAAAATATTGTATAATTTTTTTTTAAGTTTTGTTCACTTTGAAATTTTGAAATACTTTTCAAAAAATAATTGAACACGAAATTTAATATTTTATAACTTTTTTATTTTTTTTAATATAACATGAATTGTTTAATAACATACACAGAAAAAAATTCATATTTTTGAAATTGTTTTCATAAATATCATGAATCGAACATGAACTTATATCATAAAAAATAATATTTTGTTAATAGATATTATTGAATTGTTCATAATTAAAATTTCAGAAATTTTGAATAAAAATTTTTTGTTAAATCTTTGATTTAGTTTTATTAGATTTGATTGCAGTTGGTAACTGAAAATAGTTACACATGAAAATGTTAACAACAAAAGCGCTAAAATGGCAATATTCCAAGGAAAATCCGTCAAAAAATAATGTTCAGATATTTGCATAATTCTTAATTTAAAACTTAAAATTTTGTGGAAGAAATTTTCAAACATTTTTTTTTTAATTGAAAATATAAACGAAAATTTAAACAATTTTTTCAGTTTTCTAGACTTTTGATCCATTTGAAAAAATATAAAAAAAGTTTTAATGCCTAAGAAATTATGCTTAAATATTATGAACTGATATCAATTAAAGTAAATTTTTATATTTATGTACAAACTTTTTTCTGTGTAACTGAAAAATGTTATTCTTTAGTTTTGTGTTGTGTTTTTTAATTCTTTTTTTTTTTAAAGAAAGCAGATTTTATGTTAACTATTTTTATGAATAAATCTTTATTTGTGCGATAACAATAAAAATTATTATAAATTGTTTTATTATAAATTATTTTATTAATAAAATTGTATTTAGTAGTTTCAATATATTGGTAGTGAAGCAGTTGGCCTCTATTCTATTCTTTCTTTTTAAATCCTCTTTTTTGACACTAAAAATTTTCATCGGTAAAGCTCATATATATAGATTTTCTACCACGCTGCTCAATATTTTTTTAATCAATACGACTAATTTTTAATCTCTTTATAACTGTAATATTTGTAGCTAATTTTTCAAATGGCGCACACAAGTTTCCGTAGTGTAGTGGTTATCACGTGTGCTTCACACGCACAAGGTCCCCGGTTCGAACCCGGGCGGAAACATTTGTGGACTTAGTAGACTTTTTTTTAACGTACCAAATATTTTAGGATATATATTTTTTAGAAGTCTTATTTAATGTACAGATAAATATAATGAAAGAAATTCTATGTTTATTATATTTAGTATATTAGTGCTGACATTTCGGAGTAGTTTGTTTCCTATTAATAATGATACATTTATAAATTTCCAATAAAGGAAAAGTTAAATGACTATTTTGTTCGTAAATTTAAATTAAGTTAATTTGCGACTTATATTAAGCAAATAAATTTCATTATTAGCAGTTTATTATTTTGAATATTGAAGTAAATTATTATATGTTGGAAATAACTTATTTGTTAAAAAATGGAAAAATATCATCTTAGCTTATAGTTTCGTAATTGTAAAGCATTCTAGGGTTAAATTGTTAGATGTTAAATACCTATTTAAGAAATCAATTTACTTATAGCGGCCTTTCTCAAGGTCAAATATATTTAAAGAAAAAAGCTTTTGTGCGCACAAAAGCTCATACAGTTTATTAATTTTATATCGTACCAAACACTATAACAACTGTCTAATTAGCTTGTTTGGCAAATATGTTCATCGTGGGGATGTAGCTCAGATGGTAGAGCGCTCGCTTAGCATGTGAGAGGTACGGGGATCGATGCCCCGCATCTCCAACTTTATACGATTTTTTTATTTTTATTATATTTTTAAAGTAAATTTTGTTAATAAAAAAAAAATAATAATCAAAAATTTCGTTTGCTTTGCAACGTTGATCATAAATTCAATTCTACTCAATACCATCAACATCAATATAAATATCATCAAACAAAGAAACACATTTTTGAAGGCGCTCTCATACTATACATCATTATTATTGTATTTCCGCCTTGTTAAAAAATCTACAAGAATAACAAATGAGTAAATATATTAACAATAAATTGCTGAAAATAACATTCTTTACAGCCTTTTCTTTTTTATTTGAAGAAAAACAAATAATATTGAAAAAGTCTTTTCATAAGTAGTGAATAATTGTGTTTGCCTGTCTGGTAGAAGGAATTGAAGAAAATAAGAAATACCAAATAACCAAATATGTAAGTAGTAAACAATTGTACACAGAGTTTCTATGTACTCTATGTTCCTGTTGTACTTACGTGTAGTTGCTAATTGTACTTGTTCTTTTAGTGTGAATGGAAGTATTTGCACTTGGGGCGCTAAGAATCTAATATTTATACTTATTGGTGTTTATTATTGTTACAACATGCAACACCATAGGTGGAAAGAAAAGTGCGTGAGTGTGTGTACTTATAAAATGTTTCTATATGCAGCGCAAAGACTTCAAAAGTAAAAACTACATGTGCTGTACTGTGGTCTTAATGATACTTAAAGTAAAAACCCTTAAAATTTAATTTGGTCTTTAGCTAATCTAGCACCGCATTCTTGCAATACAATCTTTTCTTACTCACCTACACTTTCCCCGTTGCTCTGAGTTAAGATCAGAAAAATACATTCTTGGTGGACACCTGCGACTACATCGATATGTTAAAAAGTGGAGATTCTGCCTGGAAATGCACAGTCTTTGAACAAAGGAATGCGATGTGGTTGGTCTTGGTCTTGCGATATTTGTGTAGTAGAATAAGTCATAGTTATGTGCAGAATTCTAAATGGGCGGTGCCCAATTCTAAACTTAAAATGATGACTTGTTCGTCAGGAGCAAGTTCCTAACTATTTTGGTATTGATTTATTTACTATTTATAAATTAAAAATACAAATATACCTACATATGTCATTCATTCTATGAAAGAATACCCAGAAATGTTTTTTTAAGTTTTCACTTTTATTTTATTTTTTAATTTTTAAAAACTCGCGACTTTATTCACAATTTTAATATTTTAAATAGTCAAGAAAATAGAACTCTATACTCCGTACATGGATTTTAATTATTTAATAACGTAAATAGAACACTTAAAGTTACCTGCGGTTTTCTTAGCTTTTATATAATCGCGATTTTTTATCTTAATTGGCAAAAGATTAAAGTATTCCAAAGGTTATATGGGTACCAAATATGAACGAAATCTGAAGACCTTCTGTAAAAAGACAATATTTTTTTTCATAAATCTCTCGTTAAATGAACGTTTTTTAATGTTTCTTTTGTTTTTGCTTTTTTTTGTTTGTTTTTTTTTTTAATTCTAAGCTCCTTATAAACAAAAGGACAGCAAAAGGACAGCAACCGGATTGACATATCCGATTTCATTAAAATTTACTACAGATATTGCCTATTGCCAAAATATGACGTTTTGAAAATTGAAAAACAGCTAATAATTTCACAAAGATGTACCCTTTTAATTATTAATAGCTTTTGAACTACACATAGTAAAATTTTATGTTATGTTCACATATAGAGGTTTTTTTGAAAAACGAGCCGTTTTCTAAAAAAACACAAACAAATTGATTTGTTTTTTCATATATTTCAAAGCGAAAAAACATCTCGATTCGAATTGTTTAATTACTTAACACAACAAAAAACATACTAACTCTCCACACAGGGAAAAATTTTTAGTACAGAGAAATTTGCTGAAAAATTGCTACAGATATCTATATCGATATCTATATCTATATCTATATCTATATCTATATCTATATCTATATCTATATCTATATCTATATCTATATCTATATCTATATCTATATCTATATCTATATCTATATCTATATCTATATCTATATCTATATCTATATCTATATCTATATCTATATCTATATCTATATCTATATCTATATCTATATCTATATCTATATCTATATCTATATCTATATCTATATCTATATCTATATCTATATCTATATCTATATCTATATCTATATCTATATATATATCTATATCTATATCTATATCTATATCTATATCTATATCTATATCTATATCTATATCTATATCTATATCTATATCTATATCTATATCTATATCTATATCTATATCTATATCTATATCTATATCTATATCTATATCTATATCTATATCTATATCTATATCTATATCTATATCTATATCTATATCTATATCTATATCTATATCTATATCTATATCTATATCTATATCTATATCTATATCTATATCTATATCTATATCTATATCTATATCTATATCTATATCTATATCTATATCTATATCTATATCTATATCTATATCTATATCTATATCTATATCTATATCTATATCTATATCTATATCTATATCTATATCTATATCTATATCTATATCTATATCTATATCTATATCTATATCTATATCTATATCTATATCTATATCTATATCTATATCTATATCTATATCTATATCTATATCTATATCTATATCTATATCTATATCTATATCTATATCTATATCTATATCTATATCTATATCTATATCTATATCTATATCTATATCTATATCTATATCTATATCTATATCTATATCTATATCTATATCTATATCTATATCTATATCTATATCTATATCTATATCTATATCTATATCTATATCTATATCTATATCTATATCTATATCTATATCTATATCTATATCTATATCTATATCTATATCTATATCTATATCTATATCTATATCTATATCTATATCTATATCTATATCTATATCTATATCTATATCTATATCTATATCTATATCTATATCTATATCTATATCTATATCTATATCTATATCTATATCTATATCTATATCTATATCTATATCTATATCTATATCTATATCTATATCTATATCTATATCTATATCTATATCTATATCTATATCTATATCTATATCTATATCTATATCTATATCTATATCTATATCTATATCTATATCTATATCTATATCTATATCTATATCTATATCTATATCTATATCTATATCTATATCTATATCTATATCTATATCTATATCTATATCTATATCTATATCTATATCTATATCTATATCTATATCTATATCTATATCTATATCTATATCTATATCTATATCTATATCTATATCTATATCTATATCTATATCTATATCTATATCTATATCTATATCTATATCTATATCTATATCTATATCTATATCTATATCTATATCTATATCTATATCTATATCTATATCTATATCTATATCTATATCTATATCTATATCTATATCTATATCTATATCTATATCTATATCTATATCTATATCTATATCTATATCTATATCTATATCTATATCTATATCTATATCTATATCTATATCTATATCTATATCTATATCTATATCTATATCTATATCTATATCTATATCTATATCTATATCTATATCTATATCTATATCTATATCTATATCTATATCTATATCTATATCTATATCTATATCTATATCTATATCTATATCTATATCTATATCTATATCTATATCTATATCTATATCTATATCTATATCTATATCTATATCTATATCTATATCTATATCTATATCTATATCTATATCTATATCTATATCTATATCTATATCTATATCTATATCTATATCTATATCTATATCTATATCTATATCTATATCTATATCTATATCTATATCTATATCTATATCTATATCTATATCTATATCTATATCTATATCTATATCTATATCTATATCTATATCTATATCTATATCTATATCTATATCTATATCTATATCTATATCTATATCTATATCTATATCTATATCTATATCTATATCTATATCTATATCTATATCTATATCTATATCTATATCTATATCTATATCTATATCTATATCTATATCTATATCTATATCTATATCTATATCTATATCTATATCTATATCTATATCTATATCTATATCTATATCTATATCTATATCTATATCTATATCTATATCTATATCTATATCTATATCTATATCTATATCTATATCTATATCTATATCTATATCTATATCTATATCTATATCTATATCTATATCTATATCTATATCTATATCTATATCTATATCTATATCTATATCTATATCTATATCTATATCTATATCTATATCTATATCTATATCTATATCTATATCTATATCTATATCTATATCTATATCTATATCTATATCTATATCTATATCTATATCTATATCTATATCTATATCTATATCTATATCTATATCTATATCTATATCTATATCTATATCTATATCTATATCTATATCTATATCTATATCTATATCTATATCTATATCTATATCTATATCTATATCTATATCTATATCTATATCTATATCTATATCTATATCTATATCTATATCTATATCTATATCTATATCTATATCTATATCTATATCTATATCTATATCTATATCTATATCTATATCTATATCTATATCTATATCTATATCTATATCTATATCTATATCTATATCTATATCTATATCTATATCTATATCTATATCTATATCTATATCTATATCTATATCTATATCTATATCTATATCTATATCTATATCTATATCTATATCTATATCTATATCTATATCTATATCTATATCTATATCTATATCTATATCTATATCTATATCTATATCTATATCTATATCTATATCTATATCTATATCTATATCTATATCTATATCTATATCTATATCTATATCTATATCTATATCTATATCTATATCTATATCTATATCTATATCTATATCTATATCTATATCTATATCTATATCTATATCTATATCTATATCTATATCTATATCTATATCTATATCTATATCTATATCTATATCTATATCTATATCTATATCTATATCTATATATATATATATATATATATATATATATATATATATATATATATTTAACTTTGAGTTTAGTATTTTTTTCAAAACGTCGTATTTTTTGGATCGTAAAGTGCACTGAGTCTAAAAGTTTGTAATTTATGAAACGCTTCCAATAGATTATATCTTTAGTAAATTTCATTGAAATCGAAGATGACAAACACGAAAATGACCGTTGTATGTTCGCTTTGATATGTAATCACCCAGTTTGGAGGTTTTTTAACTATAAATTTTTAAAGATTTTCTCTCTACCAAATAGAAGTCTTGTATAATTAAATTAATGCTAAATCATCCGTGATCTGTAGTACCGTTACCGAATTACTTTTTCATCAAAGAATATAATAGAGATTTTATTTATACTTCTGGGGCTGTTATATTGCTGACATATCCTTCGATATCCCTACTAATTCATCCAGCTTTCAGGGCAATTAAAAGGACTTTTAGATCATATCCGCTTAACATATTAGATTATTTCCTCTTATTTCGCAAAGTAGATCGAATGATCCTACATGAAAGAGGTATACAAAAAATCAAAGTTTCTCTAGAGTCATCCCAAGCAGTGTTGTCAAATCCTTTTACAAAGAATAATGCTAGAAAATGCTAAAGATAAAAAAAATATATTATAAAAAATGTGCTAAGATCAAAAATAGTATATCAAAATAAAAAGTAATAAAATTAAAGTTAAAAAATGTTGAGATTTTTCAAAACTTTAAAGTTATTATACGTTGTCGAAGTATGTGATATCTGAATTATTATTATATGTAGTCTATTAAATAAATCGATATTCTCAGAAAACCGGTTTTCGGGTTATTCGAAAAATAGCGGGTTAACTTCAAAAACCGGTTTCGTAGTTTTTATTTAAAATACAATTATGTTAAAAATGATTATTATTTTTACTAAAGAAAGTACGCTTATAGTACATGCCATTTGTAATGATAAGTAATATAAAAATAAAGTCATATCATTCTTCTGCAGCTAAAGAATAATGCTGAAATTTTGTATTTTTTGAATTGAATTAATTAAAATTCACTTTATTCTTGTGACAAACGATAAAACTAAAATTTACTTCTTACCTAGATTTTGTTAATAAAAAATAATTTAAATCTATTAAAAAATATACAAAACTCAGTTCTCAGGACGCCTGGTGTTACTCAAATCTCAAATTAAAAATTAGTTCATAATGAAAATGAAAAATACTTTTAAATAATTAAGGGCCTGATTCAGTACAACAAGCGAATTGTTTACAGATAAAATTTATATAAAAACTACTCAAAAAATTTTTAATTTTCATACAAATGAAGTTCAATTAATAAGTAAAAAAAAATGGGAAGTATAGGTCAATTTAGTAAACAAAATAATAAAAGAAGAAGCATTTTATAGAAAAACGGTTAACCTACTGAAAAAAGCTGGCCTGTCGAATTATTCGAAAATAAAATTATTTGAAACCGATCGGTTTTTTTAAATGTAAAAATCGGTTACCCGATTTCCGGTTCCGGTTTTTTAAATACACTAGTTATATGTTACTCAAAGTAACATTTTGACGAATATTTATATGAATATTTTAAATGACACAAAAAATTATAAATGTAATGAATTTTTTCCACTAAAAAGTAGATTTTGAATCAATTTAATTAAAATCCGATTCTTTTAGAGAAAATTGTATTTTTTATCGATTCCTTTTTTGTTGTCGAGAAATCCGTCTCAGAAAAATTATTTAAAAAAGTAACAAAATACTCGCAAGAGGTATTAGTTTTTTTTCTAATTTTTTCATTATTTAATATTTTAACAAATAAAAAAGAACGAGATTATGAACTGGTTAATAAGATGTGTAATTACTTGTGTATAAATTATTTAATTTTTATGAAGATTCGAAATTGCTTAAAAATTTTTATTTATTTAAATTTACGACATCGATTCAGAAACGTTTACTATATTCATAATATCGTAATGATTTAGTAATAAAATTACAGTTTAATCTCTAAAATTCCATTTGGCAGTTAAGTTAAGTGTTTGTAATTGTATTGGTTTTTACAAAGTTTATTTGGCTAAAGATACGCCCTAAAGTTCGCATCAGTTACTATCGCTAAAAACACAGTCTTAATTTTTTAGAAAAAATTATCGATAATTTTTTAATAGTATGAATCACAAATTAATTAAACCAAGTTCATAATATGCTAGAAAAATGCAAAAAAATAATTTAAAAAGTGCAAGAAAAAATCTAGGTTCCAGATCATTTTTTCGTTGGTAAATGGGTTTAAGGAGTGCTAGATCTAGCACTACAATGCTAAATTGGCAACACTAATCCTATGAGATGTTGCTTCCTCACATTTGAAGAATACTAAAAAAATCATACAATTAGCGTTATACCAAATTACCTTTACAATTACAATGTTATTGTTCTATAACTGATTAGTAATATACTAAAACAAAATATATTGAAAATAATACCACTCTCGTGGCACATTTGCATCTTTTCATATGTAGAGGAATAGTGGAGGAAAACTATCTGATACGTACTCGATCCTTTTCAACCACTGTCATTGCATTTTCTGCACTTTCGTACATTGCAATGCACATACGTAATTAGTGCAACACAAGGTGTTTCAACAACATGTTGTTGTTATACAAATTTGCAACAGCATTCCTAAATTAAGTTTCTCATTGTTGCTTTCTTTGCCAATAAATTAATATTTATTAAAGTCTTTTTTTGGTTCTTTATTTATTTACTACGATGTTGATATACTCATCTATTAGAAACGAAATAAATTTTGTGTTTGTATTCCCAGCACAAAATTAAAATAATCTTCCCACCAGAAAAATGCAGATAAAATAACATTAGAAAAAAAAAAAAAAAAAAATATTGAAACATTTTTTAGATAAAATATATATTTATAGTACAAATTGAATGAGCGAGTCGGATTTGTTTGAATTACAACCAACGAAGCCATTGACATTTTTATGATCCTATTACACACTGAGTCGATATTTTTGCCCCAGTTTACGAATGATATTCAATGGAAAAAATAAAAAATAAAAATTTGCAAAAAAAAAAAATCGTATACATGGGTTTCACAAATAGAGACGAGAAGGCTGATTTCTAAATTTGAATTGATGGCCAATATCAGTGAACAATCAACCAATTGTCAAATCTGTTGAAAATATCGCCACTGTCCGTAAGAGTCCGTACTTATTGGAAAACAAAGACGACATTGTTATCTCAGTTAAAGGACAAAATCACCGATCGATGATAATATTTTTTTGCTGAATTTTTACTGACCACCAAAAATGTTCGATTGTTACTCAAACATAGACCTAAGACTTAAGAATATTCTTTAACAAATATTCTAAAGCTGTCAGAATATTTCTTGAAGATATTCTTAAGTTTTAGGTCTATGTTTGAGTAACAAAAAATTCTCACACTATATATTTTTAGCTTATGATACATTTCAAAACAATTTATGTATATCTAACTGGTTTGTGAATTTCAATAATAAAATTGAAATCATTTACGTTTTCATATAATATTTACATACTTTGCTTATCACATGTAAATTTTCTCAATTTCACTTCACTAATATTTTACACTTTTACATATCGAATAAGCGAAACAAAAAATATGAAATTTTGAAATTATATCTCTATCAATCAACGAGAATAATGATTAGCGTTGGTTGCAATTGTATGACAACCAACATCCAGCCAACAAACTGATCAACCACAAGATTTATTAGAATAACATGACACTGCCACTTTCTACACTTTTATTCTCAAAAAAAAAAAAAAAAAAAAAAAAAAAAAAAAATGTATCAAATGTAACGCAATGACAGCAGTCACGTAGTTTTATTTGTTGTTATTCGTAGGAATATTATTTTTTTTCAAACAATTGTTCTGTAAAGTGACAACAATTGATGAATGTGTCATGCGAACATTTTGCTGTTACTACTCGTATTGATCGTTGCAGTGATTAGAAATGAAAATGTTGTTATTTAAACAATTACAAACATTCAATTTGAAATCAACTTAATCAGTTTAAGTTTTGTTGTAACATGATGGTATTTAAAATACTCGTGCAACAACTACTGTAAGTTGTTGCTACAAAAATGCGTAACATTTGTAAGTGAGTTTTTTGTTTTTGGCGGAAATGCATAAAACGCCCCTGCAACTGTTTATGCAAGTATTCGATTGTACAGATGATTGACAGAAGACAGGATTCATTGACAACTTATTTAATTTTAAATGTATCTAAATACTAGTACTATTTACTTTATACGTATGTGTATGAGCGTTTGTATACACATGTATATAAAGTAACGTAAGTATGAACGCTATACCGCGACAATTTATTCAACTGAATTCAAGTAAATTTTTATTAAAAGAAATTTATGAAATAAATACTGGTTAGTGTTGCATAATACTAATGGATAGATAGACGGACGGAAAGATGGACAAATGGACTGATGGATAGATTATTGCGTATATAGTTTCAAAAACATTTACATTTTTTATAGGCTAGGCATCATGTTCTTTTCTATTATTAGAAGCAAATTTTTATAGATATAAAAATATTAGACAGATGAAAAAAAAGAAAACATCCATTTGCATGAAAATCTACTAGTCCGTTAAAATTTGGAATTGGAAGAATGTCTCGTATTCTAGTTTCTTTTCAAAGTCTCTTGATGCCGCTATTGCTGACGTTATAAAATACACTTAAAGAAAATACTTTAGTAAAAGTTAGTGCAGAGTTGTAAAAAACAAAAGTGGCCGATTGTAAAAAAAATATATATATTAAAGAATCTTTTAAATGCAGTATACAAAATATTTAGACTTCATTTCTTTTAAAAAGTTTGATTTTGAAAATTCTATCGTGCTGGATTCAAACAAACAGAGGTTATGTAAAGGAATGTGTGGTGGATATCCTTGGAGAAGAAAGTTAATATGAAATTTCATTTATATATATATATATAAATGAAATTTTAGAGTTTTTCCAATTCTTGGCAAATTTATAGGTTTTAGTAAGAAAATGTTCCAAAAACAACAAAATAGTATATGAAAATTTTAAGTACGGTTACACTTTCTTGTATATTCTGACTAAAACCTGCAAGTACTGGAACAGAGCTTTTATATAAAAAAAATTTTACTTGAGATTATATTTTGCTACATATCTTTTAAACTAAAGTAGAGAAGAGTTATAGAATTTTTTAAAAATTCAAAAAATACCATTTTCTGAGATATAATGATTAGATTTTTATTCGCACAACTTTCACCTTTGAAATTTGATCTAAATATACTCCACACATGTCGTTATAAAGGTAATATATTTGTCTTTTATATGAAACTAAAACTAGAGGTCTAACATTTATATTTTATAAGTTATAAGCAATTAAACAAGCGCATATTTGTGAAGTTTTTATTATCTTCCAATAGCCAATGTCTGTAGTGAATTTCATTTCAATTGGATATGTCAAATCGGATTGCTGTTCGTTTTGACGTGGATACTGTGAAACAATTTACTTTTCATTTTAGAATGACTTTTTTAATTTTTATATGAAAATTATTTTAATACAAAATTCAAAGAATGAGTGATTATAAAAAATTATTTAAGTAAAAATATTATAAAGTATTTATAATACAACATCTTCCTTTTTTAAGAAAAATATAAAAATTCAATAAAATTAATATATAATGCATAAACAATAAACAGTAAAATAATTAATTAGAATTATAAAAATTAGTTGGTATTTTAGTACGACTACTCTTGCGTAAATTGACAGTAGCATCATTCAAATTATTATATGTATTTTTATTATTGCTATCATTATTTTTTCTTATATTATTATCATCATGTATTTTTCTATATTTAATATGAAAAGAGTTTCTTCTATATATTTTTTCATCAATTAAACTTTTTACAATATATGATCGGGGCGTATTGTGATAAGCAATTATCTTACCAGGTATCCACTTTCGAGATGACTCAATCTTAAAAAATATATTGTCTCCAACTTTAAAATCTCTCCTTTTCTTTGTATTTCGATTATAATACTTCTCAAAATTCGTTATTTTTCTTTCCATTTCCTCCCTTATAAATTTATTATTAATATATTCTTAATTGGGTTCTAACAATTTATCTGTAATTGGAATTTTAGTTCTAAGACGCCTATGTAATAAAAGTTGTGCTGGTGAATAATTCAAATCTTTGACTGGAGTATTCCGATACTCCAATAGAGCATTATAAACATCTTCTTTTGTTTCAGATTTTTTCAAAATATTTTTTGCAATTCCAACTATTCTTTCTGCCATACCGTTACTCCTAGGATAATTTGGGCTACTTGTTATTATTCTAAAATTCCATTTGTTAGCAAATTCCAAACATTCATATGATGCAAATGGCATATTATCCGCCATGACCACCTTTGGTATACCGTATCTCGAAAACACTTCTATCCATGCCTCAATAACATCTGATGAAGTCTTAGACTTTAAATAAATTAGTTCAAACCACTTACTGTAATAGTCTACTACAACTAAATAGTTTTTTCCTGAGTATTCTAAAATATCACAACCAATTTTCTCGAAGGGTAAATTTGGGATGTCATGTGGGATTATTGGTTCTTTAGCGTTAGATGGCCCAATTTCCTGACATTTTCTACATTTTAAAATATAATTCTCAATATCTCTATTCATATTTAACCAATAGAATAATTCAGATGCTCTCTTTCTTGTCTTTGTGATGCCCATGTGACTTTCATGTAATTTGTCTAAAATGTTGCATTGCAAACTCTTTGGTATCATAATACGATTATTGTAAAATACTAATTTTCCTTCCACTGTAATGTCACATCTCTTATTATAATAACCTTTTACAAAATCTGGAATTTTGTTTTTTATTGGCCATCCATCAAAAGAATACTTTCGTACTAAACTCAATAGTTCGTCATTTATAGTGGCATTTCCAATTCTCTCCAAAGTTTCATCTGTTACATTAATACTATGAATCATTTCCGTTATACCTGTTTCATGTTCCATATTACCAGTATCAATGAAATTTCTGGAAAAATAATCTGCTGCAACTATACTTTTGCCTGGTTTATATACAACTTCTACATTATATGGAAACATTTTTAATCTTAATCTCTGTAATCTAGAAGAACCAATTTTACTAATATCTTTTTTAAAAATTGTCTCTAAAGGTTTGTGATCTGATATAATAGTAATTTTCCTTCCGTATATATATTGATGAAACTTTTTGCATGAAAATACTATTGCTAAAAACTCTTTCTCAATTTGAGCATATTGTTTCTCTGTGTTTGAGAGTGACCTTGAAGCAAAAGAAATAATTTTGTTATTTTGAAATAAACAGCACCCTATTCCATCTTTTGAAGCATCCGTTTGAATTACTATGTCTTCTTTCTCATTAAAAGGTGTTAGTATAACATGATTTGATACCATGTTCTTTATCCTGTTAAAACACTCCTCATGAACTGGCAGTACTTTATAATCAATACCCTTTTTAAGTAATTCTCTCAAAGTGGATGTTGTTTCCGCTAGATTTGGTATAAATTTCCTTAAATAATTTACGAGACCAAAAAATGATTGAAGACTTGTTTTATCTTTTGGAAAATTTAACGCTAAAATGGATTCTATACGTTTTCTATCCGGTTTTATTCCTTTATTTGAAATAATATGTCCTAAAAAACTTACTTCTTTCACTCTAAATTGAATTTTATTTTTACTTAATTTTATATTTCTTTCCCTAGCTCTTTCTAAAAACATACTCACATTTCTATCATGTTCCTCTATGGTTTTACCACCAATCATAATATCATCTATGTATATATTTACACCAGGCAAATCTCCAAAAGTATCAAAATTATATCTTTGAAATACTTCAGATGCTGTTACTAACCCAAAAGGTAATCTTTTAAATTTATAACATCCAAATGGTGTACTAAATGTAACTAAATTACTTGATTTATCCGTTAAAGGTACGTGCCAAAACCCATCTTTCAAATCAAAAACCGAAAAATATTCATATTCAACTAAATTCGCACTAATTTCTTCAAATGTTGGAATCAAATAATGGTTTGGAACTACATGTTTATTAAGTTCCCTTGGATCTAAACATAAACGTAAACTTCCATCCATTTTCTCACGAATAACTAAGTTACTAACCCATGCTTGAGGTTTATCTGTTTTTTCAATAATATTCATATTCACCAATTCATCTAATTTATTTTTTAATCTATCTTTAATTTTCATTGGAACTCTTCTAGGTGGATGCGCTACTGGAACAGCACTTTGATCAATTTCTATGTTATATTTTTCTCTGAATTTGCCAACACCTTCAAAAACATCTTTATATTTAGTACATAATTTTTTTAGTCAATCACTAGATTTCTCCATATTATAAATTCTTTTAATCAAACCTAATTTCACACACGTATCTCTGCTTAAAATTGGTCTATAACCATCTTTAACTATCAAAAATAATTCACTAGAAGTAATATCTTTCGAAACACAATGAAGTGTTATTTCACCCAAAGGTTGTATTTTATGTCCACTATATGTCTGCAATGTAACATTAGTTGGTTTTAAATTTGGATTTTTAAATATATCCTTTAAAGTTGATATTGGTATTATATTTGCATCAGAACCCGTATCTAGTTTAAATTTAACCTTTTGATTTTCTACTATTATATCATGATACCAAATATCTTTAAATTTGTATGATTTAATACTGTCAGTCAACGCAAAATCACAACTAGAATTTGAACAATCACTATCGTTTTGATTTAAAGTATTTACATGAATATTGGTTTTACAAGCTACAGAAAAATGATTTAATTTTTTACATTTGTTACAAATTTTACCAAATGCAGGACAGTTATTCAATTTATGAAATTTTAAACATCTTGTACATTTCAAATTTTCATTATTAAATTTCTTTTTACGAATTTTACTAAATTTATCTTTTTGTTTCTTATTTACAAAATCTAAATTTTCTGTCTCACCAAAATTTTCATAGTTTTCTTGGACCACATCTACACTTTTCTTTGATTCTTGAACTTCTCTTACTTGTTGTTTTTGCTTTTCATAAATTCTGCATTCTAATATTATTTTTTCAATTTCAATGTTTTCCATTTTAAGTAATTGTTCTTGAAGTTTAAAGTCTGCTATACCAAGTACAATTCGATCTCTTACCATTTCTGAAATACTTGCAAATTCACAACTGCTAGATAACTCTTTCAAATCTCTGACAAAATCATCAATTGGTTCATTTTCTTTTTGAGAGCGGTTATAAAATACAAATCTTTCGTATAATATATTTTTCTTCGGTGTAAAATAATCATTTAGAGCTTTTATTACTTTTGAATAATTATTTAAATCCTCCACTGGAATATCTAAATTTCGTATTATTTCTTTACCATCAATTCCAATTTGATTGCGTAATATAGCGAGTTTGCAGTTGTCGTTTAGCTTTATGTTCTTCGCTATTAAATAATCTTCAAAATCATGCAGGAATATTTCCCAGTTCTTGGCTTTATTACCACACACTTTTAAATCAGGAATAGGTTTCAAATCCATTTTGTTTGTTCTTTTATTTAATTTATGTATTTTTAATTAAATATTTGCACGTTATAATTATTTTACACGTAGGTCACAAAATTATTTTAAATTATTATTATTTAACGACTGCGCCATGTGAAACAATTTACTTTTCATTTTAGAATGACTTTTTTAATTTTTATATGAAAATTATTTTAATACAAAATTCAAAGAATGAGTGATTATAAAAAATTATTTAAGTAAAAATATTATAAAGTATTTATAATACAACAGATACTAAAACTTGACTTTAAAGTTACTATGACTAAGGATACAGGGGAAATATATATATAATAGATTATATTACTGAGCAGTATTATACACGGTATCAACTATATGTAAAACGTGTCTCAACTATATCTAAAACGTGTATCCTTCTGTGATAGAACAAGAAATATGCACCTTCTGCCAGCTCACCTAAAAGTCAATAGATCCACCGGGGACAAATACCTTGAGCTCTGAACGATTTCAATATTACCAATTAGGGTTGCCGGATTCAAAATACTTGACATTCCTCAAAATTGAGCTTGATTTCCAAAAAAAAAAAACTAACTTGATTTCTGTCAAAAATCTTTGACTTTTGATATGAAACCTATATGGAAGTAGGAATATAAATATGTCGATACAATAGGGATATAGCTTTTAAAAATTTTGCGAAAATAATGCTATTCGTTTATCCGTTCAGACTATGAAAAAGTATTAGGAATTGCTGTATTAGATTATAGCAATTGCTATTTAATTGCTATTTAAAAATATGACAGAGCTTCTTTATTTTAAGTCAGTCCAGATATTTCTCTTCTTTTAAGCTTCTGTGTGCATCCTGTGGTACACACTAAATTTACAGTTCCCAAATAAGTTGCCAACCATCCTGCTCAGATTAGTTCCAAATCCCATGCCATCGTCAAAAACTTTGATAAAGTCAAGAGTTACGGCTGTTGTCGTATATGTATTGTTTAGACCTCTAGCCACATAGTCCGTAAGAAACATAAGAGCATGGGATGTGGACAGTCCTCTACGAAACTCAAATTGGAAGTCCTGTAAAATATTCCCATTTCCATAATCTTATTAATCACGTTCAAGATAAAATACTCTAACAATTTATCAAAAGCCGACAAAAGAGAAAAACCTCCTGTATAGACGATAGGGACAACAGTTGGCATTCTCCACGCTTTGGCGAAGTAAGGAATATTGAAGCAGTGATTAAATATTACCGATAAATATCAGCACGCTTTCTAATCAGTCTTTATCAGCACAAAATCTGGCACCCAACCAACACCACTGGATCGCTTATTAGGTCCCCCCTTAAATGCGACACCAACAGTCTAAATTTAAAGCGATTTAAGCAAGTTAATCTGTTAGTGAAGATAAAACATTTGGTGCAGATATTGAAATATTATAGTATATTAGAATGAATATTAGAATATGACAAAAGTTGTTCCTATTAAATGCAAATTTGTCTAACTCATAAAAAAAAATCTATTTCTAATGGCTATTGCAAATGTTGATAATGTTTGGACCATTATTTTAGAAGAATATATGCACTTTTGTTCCAAAGTAGTTCCAAAAGTGTACCAAGTTTAAATTTTCTACGACACATCTTTCTGTTTTTATAGTCCTGGACAGTACTTTGTCTGAAAATAAGTTGTCGAGTTAGTGTATTCTAAAAAGCAACATTTTCAGAAAACCGGTTTTCGAGTTAAAATAGCCTTTTTAGAAAACCCGGATTCGAATACGCTTTTACTTAAAAAATGGGTTAACCGATTTTTATTAAAAATACAAATATATTAAAAAATGTTATTATTTTTATTAAAGAAAGTACACTTATAATCAGTGTTTACTGAAGATGAGAAAGAAAGAGTCTAAATTGAACTTTATAAAAGGTCAATAAGGCCAAATGCCCACAAATTAAGGACATGAAAAAGTTTTTTTTTTTATTTCTTTTCCGTTCTCATTAGTTTCTGATATCTTTTTAAAGAAATTGTAATAAATTAATAAATAACATCCAGCAAAATGACTCAATGAAAAATCGTGCAAAAAATTCCTGAACAAATTTGGGTTATACTTCATATAAAAAGACACTGAATGTTTTAAAGTGATTTTGTGTCTTTTTTTATTATAATGCCTTTTTGATTAAGCATTTCTAAATTTTTGAGTGATTTTTTCCATTAAAATGATTTTTTATAACTATTTTCACAAAAGTGGTTGATAAAGTATATTGAAAAATAATTATAATAATTGACTTACTAACGAAACAAAATGAGTTAAGGCACTTTTAATTTGGAGAATGAAGCACCGCAGTTGAAATGTTTTTATTAAATATAAATATAAATATAAATATAAATATAAATAAATATAAATATAAAAATAAATATAAATATAAACAAAAATATAAATATAAATAAATATAAATATAAAAATAAATATAAATATAAAAATAAAAATAAATATAAACAAAAATATAAATATAAATATAAATATAAATATAAATATAAATATAAATATAAAATTAAAAAATCTCGAATATTTTTAAATTCTATAAAAATATAATTAGTAATTGCAAATAATAAATTATTTATCTCGTTGTTGAAATACTAACAGTTTAGCCTTTTTAAGACAATTTTAAGAACAAAAAAAGACTAGAAGAAATCCTGAAGCTAAAATGAAAATTTTTAGGCTAAAAGCAAAATAAACAGGATAGATTTTGCCTTATAAAGGCTAATCTGGTAACACTGAATATAATACATGTCATTTTTAATGACAAGTAATAAAAAATAAAAAGACATATCGCTCTTTTGTAGCTGAAGAATAATGCTGAAGTTTTGCATTTATTTGAACTGAATTCTGATTCAATTCTACCAATTTATTGAAATTCACCTCATTCTTATGACAAATGATAAAACTAAAATTTACTTCTTACCTAGATTTTGTTAATAAAAATAATTTAAATCTATTAAAAAATATACAAATCTCAGTTCTCAGGACGCCTGGTGTTATTCAAATCTCAAATTAGAAATTAAAAAAAAAAAATCGACTTAAAGCTTTATTAGTTCATAATGAAAATGAAAAATAGATTTAGATATTAAGGGCCGGATTCAGTACAACAAAAGAATTGTTTAAAAATAAAATTTATATGAAAATTACTAAATAAATTTTTAATTTTCATACAAATTTAATTTTTAAACAATTCGATATTTTTAATGCATTAGGCCATAGGAAAGGAGGAATATTTCATAAAAAAAGCCGGTTAAACGACAGAAAAAACCGGCCTGTCGAATTAATCGAAAATGAAAATTATTAGATTAGATTATTGGTAAAAACCGGCTTCCGGTTTCGATTTTGAATATACTGGTTTGACTTTGGAATTTCATAGAGTGAAGCGATTTTGGCATATAGCTTCGTCTTGGCGACTTATGTTAAAAGTTACCGATAATCACTTGTACGCTACGAGAGTTATTCGTGGTTATAGTTCAGTTTCCCATATTCATCTTAATATGCATCACACGTATTTAGATGCCATTAAAACATTTATAGAGTATAAAATTCTTAAAAAATTTGCTAAAGTACATTTTTATATAACATCATTAGTTTTGGAATTATAGCGCTTTAATATTTTTTAGCATCTGCTATATTTCAAAACGATATAGTAAAATTGTAAGGACAATTATACAACCTGTTATCTAAAGATATGTTTTTTTTTTTTTTTTTTTTTTGCATATATTCTTTTTTGCATATATTGTCGAGAAATCCCTTTCTGATTCACGTTAAAGTAATATAATAATAATCTATTTCTAATGAGTGCCACAAGTAAAGTATCGAAATTTGTTTTGTTTTTATTTTTTATTTCATATAGATATTCATAATATCTTAACTGATTATTATAATTTTTTTTAAATTAGTTTAAAAAATATTTAAGGGATTTTTATTTTTAAATATAAATGATGAAAAAATAAATATATGTACATGTTTTAAAATAAAATCAGCATAAAAAGATTTTCATAAGATTTTTTTTTTTTTTATATTCATACTTTTGATTTTATTTCAAAAAGTTTTTTTTAATATTTTATTTAATTGAATTTTGTATTCAAAACCGTCTATTTCAGAAAACACAACTTTTCAGGAAAGCAAAAACTGTTTATTTCTCTTATTTTGCATGTAATCAACAATTTTTCTTTTACAATTTTTATTTAAAACCACGACTAAGTCTTACGTATAATTTGTTTTTAATATTTTTTAATATTTTTTGCACTTTTAAAATATTTAATGTGTATAAATAAAATAATTACATAGAGTGTTTTGCATTGTAAAAAATACCTTTAATTATCATTTAATATATCATTTTTCAAACTAGATAATAATTTAAAAAACCAACATAATTAAATAGAGGGAATGGTATCGCCCATACAAACAAAATAATAATTATTATTGGAGTAAAAATTATTTATCGCTTAAATGAAAAACTAATATAGCAAAAGTTTTAAATTGTGTTGGAATAATTTCCTTAACAATTAAAACTAATATGGAAAAAGGGAGGGCAGATCTAGAGAAAGTGTTAACCCACATAAAATATAAATGTTAATTATAGAATATCTATGGAACTATTATAGTAAAAGTCTCGAGATTTTGTCAGTAAAGTTCCACAGCTGATGGGAAAATAGGTAGGGTAGCTTTACAAGAGGTAGTAGCGGCCATAGAAGGTGAATATTTATTATTGTATATCTAATAGGGTGATCGATTCGGTTTTCGAACCGGTTTTAAATCCGTTTTTTCGGTATAAGTGCTGTCATTTTTTTTTTCTAAATGTTAAATGGTTTTAAAAATAACATTTTATTTCAAAAGACCTATGTAATAAATACCAATATTTGAAGATTTGTTAATTGATTAATATTCATAAAGTTTATAAGTTATATATATATATATATATATATATATATATATATATATAATTTGGTTGATAATCGTAAAATTCTGAAAAAAAATCGTCAAAATAGTCAAATTGACTATTTTAAATCGTCAAAAAAGTTTAGGTTTAATATATGTTAATAAACATTTTCTATGCTTTTTTTGACGAAAAATTTATTTTATTTATGATAAAATTTTAAATTAAAAATAAATTAATAAAAATTACATTAATTTAATATTCTCGGCCTATTATGAAAGTTAAGTCTGATGCATATATCATCAGAGTATGTATTTATGTATGACTAAAAAAAAAAAAACAAAAAAAGAAGTCTTAGTGCGATTCCAATAAATATGTTATAATTATTGGATACTTAGTAATGCTATTTAAGGATATCAAAAATGACTTCTTGTGAAGTGTTTATTCGCATTAAATAATAAAAGTGTACATAATTGAATCAAATATAATATTATATTGATTCCCTTAAATTTCTTCTATAAATGAAGCGTTAAAATTAACAAATTTAAGAAGGTTTTTATTTTAATTGCTAATAAATAAAAACTTATATATAAAAAAATGCCGAAAATGCACACAGAAAAAAGAATAGTTGGAAAACGTTTATTATTATTACTAAAATTTAGTTAAATATTATTTCAACAGAGTAAATTCATAATTATAATATTATTAAGGTTCATGTAAATATAAAGTTAGTTATCTAAATCAATTTGATACTTTATAAAATAATTTGAAATAAATTAGTTGGCATAACCGAATTAATTCCATGTTTTTAAACGAATTATTTATAGTTACTATCAAAAACTTATTTAAAATAAAATAGTGGGAATTTTAATTATATTTTAAGTTAATTATATTTTAGCTAGTGATTTGAAAAAAAAAAAAAAATTGGTCATATCTCAGAATACAAAATCAATTTGGTTACTGTAACCGATTGAACGTTATATTAATAAAATCTATTTTATTTCTTTTGACTTTTTGAAAAAAATAATTTTAAATACTAAATAGTTTTAATTTAAAACAAATATTATTTGTACGAGTATATTAAATAAATCCTCTTAAGTTTATTTTAAAAAAGGTAAGTAAGTAATGATTTACAAGTTACAGAATTGTGTACTTATGTCATATAAATTGATTTATTGTACATTTACTGTCTCAAAAGATCCTTTTTGTACAATTTTTACTGCCTCCCAATATTTTGCTCCAATTCCTACTTTTGTCAACTCATTAACAGTTTCTTGACTGACGCTCGCTACTAATTAACTCAATACTTCAAAAGGCAAAGAAATCAGTAGTAGTAAGTACATATTATAAAAAAATCTTCCAAAATTATTAATTTGGTGATTTTCAAATATTTCATCACAATGAGCAGATGTAGTTTTATGGTTCCACAATCACTTACTAACTTTACACTGGTCCCATAACCACTTATTAAAAGTACTAACTAACATAATTTCATCAGCCTATTGCAAATTCTAAGATAACACAGTCAAGTTATGTCTAATTAGTGATAGGTCTCACACAAATTACTTTAATGGATTATACTCGTACTTTCGTCTTCAAGATAGATTTAACAACAATAATACTAAGAAAAATTACAATTAACGATTTTGTATAAATCTTATAATAGATCGTGCTTTGACGACTATAAGTATTTTAATTATTTTTCTACTTCTTTAATAGCAGAAAGAGATGCTAATGTTCTACCAAAGCATAATTTTCTTATTTGTTTATTCGAACAACGATGGGCGAAAAAGAATATACCATGAAAAAGTGTCGTTCACCGATCCAAATTGATTTGAGATTTAATATTCGAACAAAACGATAACTACTGTGAGTGACAGTTGAGCTAAGATGACAAATATTTATAGAAGCATTCAGTTTCGTAATAAAATAATAATTATATTTACACTTAAATTGTAATAAAATGAATAAATAAAAATATTTTAAAATGTTTTTTTATTTATTTGAGAAGCTCTAACTTTTTAAACTCATATTCCAACCAAATTATTTTTTTAAAACAATTGTGACAATCACAAAATACCATTTTGACCGAATTCGATTGTCAAAACATTCGGTTGGCACAACAAAACTGTTTTCTCTGTGTAGTTCTGAATTTTCTTTTAGAAAAAAAAAAAAAAATAAATCGCTAACCTTGTCACAAAAGTAGTCAAATCGTTAACAGGCCATTTCTAAAACCAGAAATCTTTAAAATGACGATAAATCTGGCAAATGTGTTTATAAGTTTAAACAAACATTAAAGTAATAACTGCATTCAATGAAATATGCATATCAATGAAATTAGTTTTTTTTCACTTGTAATACCTGTAACATTCTTACAAACAATTTATATATTTTATTAATTCAGTATATGTAATAATATTTAATTGAATATTTTTAAAGGAGTAGTATTTAAAAGAGGTCTACCTTTATTTTTCCATATTAAGTCATAGTTTCTGTATATATTATATAAAACTTAGTTTCAATTTTGATGATAATTTTCTTATGTTAATTAAAATTTCATAAATTTTAACATGAATATTATAAGATTTGTTGAATTTTTTAGAGAAATATAGTCCTTTAATGGAAATATTTAATGGACAAACTGGTTAAATAGGAAAAAGAAAACCGGTTAACAAATTTTTTCGGAATTTCGAAAACATCAACCGGCTTTTCAAAATTCCAAATATTCGAACTATCTGAAAAGTGGTTTCTCCAAAAAGTCGAATAATCGATTACCCTAATATCTAAATAATTATACAACCGGTTAAAAGTTTTTGACCAGATTCATATTTAGCATGTATAAATTAGTCAGAATTGGTATATGTTATGTTTAAATTGTCAAAAAATAAAATAATTATTCAGAGATAGAGGGTTTTGCATTAAAAAATAAAATATTATTTTTTTTTTTTTTAAGATATTTTGTAAGATTTTCATTTGAAATTTATATCATAGATGAGCGCTGTTATAGGGAATATAATGATGATATCAAAAACTCAGTTGCCTTAAATTCTGAGATAGAGGGTTTTGCATATAGGCTCTCGATGTATTGTGTGAATACATTTTAAATATTTTTGTTTTTCAATGAAATTATTGTTGTTTAATTTTTTTATGTCATGTTAAAGTTAAAAATAATTTTCAATAAAATTCTAATAAATATCGCAAAAGATTTGTTTATTTTTTTTTACTGAAATTGGACTTCCTTTTAAAGCACACAATGAACTTGTCATTGAACAAGAGTGAACTTGTTTCAAAAAAAGATAGAAATCTATTTAAAAAGCTAGCGATCAGAACTGAAATTTCAAGTGTTCTGTAAACGTGAATGTTTGTTTTACAAATTAGCTGTGTTTTGCTGCTCACGTTCAAAGGCAATTTCAAATTAAATATTATTGCTAACTATCAACGTTAGCACTCAAAAAACACAACTAATGTATTCATATACACTTTTTTCTGAGTGTAATATTGCCACTAATCCAATTAAATATTCTTACTGCAAATCATGCCGTCTATGAAAATCATAATGAATATTCGATTTTAAAGCACACAGATTCACAGACTCATACCAAACCATTCATGTTTATATTCCGAATTAAAAGCTAAATCAAAACACTCGTTTTCTGATTTTTCCAACACGCCTTGGCTTGTGTCATGTAATATCGTGCGTACTTATTGCAGTTGTAAAATTGTTATTTCCTTCTGATCGCTCTCCGCTATTGCATTACAACTATAACGCAGAGAATTCCCTTAGCACACTGTTGCTGTTCTAGCTTTACTGCCAGCCAGCCATCCAGACAGTCAAGATCAAGAACATCTTGGAACAGGAGAGACTGACAAAACAGCCAAACAAAATAACAGAATTAAAACGAAGAGGAAATTAAAAATATATGTGGCATTTGGTCATTTGGTTGTATATGAAAAAGGCGCAACGAATTGTTGACATTTCCGACATTTTCACTTGATTGAAATGTGGTTAATTGAATTCACCGACCAACATTCAAATCTTCTGTCTCTGTTATTCTCTTCTTATGAAGAGATTAATAAATAGTGAATGGTGATGGTGGTGGTGGTGGTGTTGGTGGTGGTCATCTCATTAATGTTATGGTAGAATTGTTAAGATTCTGTAATCAACTAATTTGTGATTCTTATTTTTTTATGATCTAATTAATCATTTGCAACAATACGTTCCAACCAGTCAGTCCAACACATTGGACATATGATACAGGATGACCTGATTTTTCTTAATTTTTATTATTTTACTTTTCAAGAAAACCGTTATTGTAATAACGTAGGAGGAATGTTGTAAGTATTCGTAAGAATGAGTATGAGATCATAAAAATCAAAAGAATTTATTTATTATAATTCAAATTAAAAGTTGTTGTATTCATTTGTGGAATCACTTTTACATTAAATGCCGCCAGGTAAAGAAAGACACACTTTATTGGAATTAAATTAAAAGTGATGTACGAGTATTTTTTACTCTTTAATGCCGTAATTATTTACTTCTTTCTTAATATAAAATATGGATATTTAAATCAAAGTGACCCATATTCTAAGTGCCACAATTATAGCTCATAATATATCAAAACCAAGCAGTGATTGTGACGCTTTTAAATTAATACTATAGTACTGGTAATGAAGAGGAATACAAGATTACAGTGGTTGGAAATAAATAAAGGTTCTTTTGAACAAGTAGTGCGTCCAAATGATACACATCACATATCCGTTCACCCCAAATTAACAAATTTTTAGTAGATTTATAGACCATACGATATTTATCTGTGGACTTTTGATGGCATATCGTAATTTGGTGTTTTTTTTTTTAATCACAAAATTAACTTTTTGACAATGCGCCGCGGGAAATTTTTGTCATTTTCAGTTCATAAGGCTGTAACTTTTAATTCTATAATAATAAATGAACAATGAACACCAATAATTTTGAGAATATTTTCCATAATATTAGTTAATATGAGCTAAATTCATTTGCAAATTATTTGGTAAACTATTTTTGAATTTGAAATTTATTGCAATTTAATTACATATATTTAAATTATATTTGAATGTTCTATTATTGATAACACTGTGCTACAAATTGTAGGGGTCAGTGATCGGGAAGGGTTCAAACTACCGGGGAAAGTTATATCGGTAAAAAAGAAGTTATACGTGTCCCGGCGTTTCGCTGGGTCACATCTAGGAATCGAGATATATCGATTTAAAGTTAGTAACTATCATATTGTGACCTTTGGTGGCCTTTTTTTGACATAACTCGAGAACCACCAGTCCGATTTTGTTGAAACAAATTTAGAAAAATTAGGAATTACAATTCCTTTAATCTGTTCATACAACGTTTCGCTACATAAGCAACAGTTTCGCAGTTATAAATAAATGTATGAAAAAAAAACTATTTTTTGCCTAAAAAATTGAATTTTTCTATTTTTAATTCATAAAAAATCCAAAACGGTAAAAAAAAGTGTCAAGTCCTATTACTTTCACGTAAAGTCACATAACCTTTAAACAAAATGAGACATAGATCATAAAAATCGATGGACGCGTTTCGCTTTTATTCACAATTAATTCTGATTGGATTCTGAGATTAGTAAAAACATTGTAGTAAATAATTTTAATGTAAATAATTTTTAAATGAAATTTATTTAAAAAAAAAAAATAATATAATATAATAATAATAAAATAATAATGTGTAGATATCAAGTAATTTTTTATTAATAACTAAGAAATCAATTGAGTAATCACGATGAAAATTTACAGAGCTATTACGTTTATTACAGTGAATCACATATTATATGTTTGGCATGTTGGTGGCATAACTGTGTCTGTCCGCACATCTGGTGCAGAGACAACGTTTAGTTATACCCTGGCTATATCCGCAGATATCCGAAAATTAAACTTTAAAAATCCAATACACAAGATTTCGATCTTTCGTTGCATTGCATAAAAAAAAAAATTCACGCAAAATATTGGAATGTAATCTGTACAAAAATTTTAACCACGGTTCTATTGTTTTCAAAATGTATAACCAGAACTAAAATCTGCGCAAAGTACTCCATATAAAATAATTCGCTTTAAAATGTGTTTTTTATTTATTTTAAATATACCAAATTTAGCGAATATTTTATGACAGGCTTGGGGAGTAATGATTACATTTTTAATTAAGTTATTTTACATGTAATTGTTATTGTAATTACAGTAATTTTAATTGAAAATTATCAATTACAATTACATGTAAATATTTGATTTCATTTTAAATCTTTTAAAAGTAAATCATGTCGAAATTCTATTAAGAAAATTTAATGTACGATTTTTATTTGAAGTAATTTTGCATATTTTTAACGTCATACAGTCGTTATTTTTAAAATAACTTATTCATTACGAATTAAATTGTAATTATAATTTTCAATTACTTTTGCATGTAGTTTTAATTGGAATTTAACAATTAATATTACATATAACTATAAATGAAAATTTTCAATTATAATTAAACTGTAAACTAATTGAAAATTCCAATTACAAATTTCAGGTTAATTGTAATTGTGTATGTAATATATTATTGAAGGTAATCATTAGCTCACAAGCCTGTTTTAAAATAGTTATATTGGTTGAAATTTTGGAATATTTTCACACAATTGTTCGTGATATGTTAGCTTTACAGTAAATTAAAAAATGTATAAAATTTCAAAAATTTTCAAAAAATATGTACTCGTATGATCAGCTCGTATTCTAGCATTTCCCACACTGCGACGCATCATTTACATTAATCGGTGTCCTTCTACGATTACACTGGTGGGCAAAAAATCCTCCCTAAAAGACAAATAATCAATAAGGATTTTGACGTGCTAAACACGTATCTGCTTTCAGTTTTTTTCTATCAGGTCTGGATTTTTTATGGGCGTGTCTTATATTTCTCCCATAATAAAGCCATTACACGAGTATAATTCACCATAACTCAAAAACGGCGTGTAAGATTTATATAAGTGAAACATCAAAAGATGCGGACTAAAAATGTCTTCAAACCTCTCCAGCATCTCATGTTTTTCTCTGCATGTACACATAATATTAAAAGGTTAAATTTTCAAAAACATATTTTTTTTTATCTTTGTGTACTGATAAATTTAAATTAGAAATATTCTATTGTAGGAATATAGCTTGTATTTAGCATCCATATTAGGTCGATATAATCTATTTCTAGATTTATCCATATAACGATTTTTCCTCGTATGAGAATGATTTTTGCGGTCTGATATATATTTGAAAATAAATAGTAAAATGTAACATTTTCAAAAGAATATTTTCTCAACTTTTCTTACTGCACCCTATAAATAAAAAACATTATTATATTGCAGTGATTATAAGCTTTCATTTGATACCCATATTGGATTGATATACTATTCGTAAATATTAATTTTTTTTTTTTTAATGTGAAGTTCTTTTTGGAGAAAATTTGACGTCCTGGAGAAAAACTGAGTACGTAGTTTTTCTACGTATGATCTCTAGTTTAATGCATATATCGTTTTTTCATGTGTGAAAATGACCATCATACGGTGTAACTTGAAGATAATTTTAATTGGGATCGACTGGACCGATCTCGAGTTATATAAGTGTGACTGGATAAAAAGGAAGACAAATTAGTCATTCACATAAAAAATCAACACCTGATAAAAAAGTGAAAGCAGATTCCTTTAATCCACCTGTTTTTATTTAAAGAAGAAGAAACTATTTTTTTGCACACCACTCAAATGTAGGTATACATGGGTACTTTCACTTAATTCTGAATAAAATCAAGATTTGTGCATCAATTTTAATAATATATGGCTTATTTTATTCATAATATTACCAGTTTTATTATGATAAAGGAACAAAAACTGTATATTTTCGCCGGTTTCATTTCTTAAAAGAAATTTTGAAAAAAAATCTTTAATTTTGCATTGTTTTTTCAACATTAATTTCTGAATAACTCCGAAACTTTTGGGTAGATAAGACACATAATATTAAGGTGACTTAAAGATAATATTCGTTTGCATCTTCTGGTGTATCAATCGGATAACCCATTCTCGAGTTATGGAAAAATATACTCCTGTATTCGCTTTATTAAAGGAAAGATATCAGACATGGCCTTTTTGTATAACAAAATACCTGAAGTTGAAGTTTCCATCATAACAGTTTTAGTTTTAGAAAATTTAAATGGAAGTATAGGCAAAATTTCAATTTGTTTCTACTATATATGAAATCAACAATATTCTGCCAATTTTGACAAAATATTGTTGAGTTTTATGGTATAAACTGTACTTTACGTTTAGAATCTCTGAACTTCTTTATATAAAATAATTTAGAATTTTGTTTGAATTCATAAATGTGTCTTATCAAATTTTTTGGGCATATTTATTTAACTTGTAAAAAATTTAGTAATTATAGAAAAATAATGCCTTTATGAAAACAAATGAGAAAAATGTGCACAAATTTTAATCACATACATATTTTGGAAAGCCTATTTCAGAAGGGTTATTTAAGACCTCCTTGTAAATTGTCTATTAATGTAGGCATATTTTTGATATTTAAACTATTGCTTTTTTAATAAAATATTAAGGTAACGCAGAATAAATGTTTTATTTTTTAATAAGAATAGAAAAAATGAGTGAAATTTTAAGGTACAATTTATTCGAATTACTCCAGTAATTTAAAAACATTTACTCTATTATTCGTATAATTTAAAAACTGAGTTTTTTATATACCAGGTTTCAAACATAAAACGAATGTAAAAGCCTCGAAAAACTGTAATAGTGTAAGGCTAATATACGTGACACGCGACGGCGGGCAGCAGAGTTATTACCAGCTTAAAAATCCATCATTTGTTTATAAAAATTAACAAAGAAAAATTTGAAAATTTCAATCACGACCTAATGGAAAAAACTGAAAGCAGATTCGTATTCCACATATATTACAAAAAAAAAAATATTTTTTTGCCGACCAGTGTTATTAGCTTTGAGAATATAGCTCATCTAAAATTAAGTTTTCCACAGTATTTGTTCAACTTTTTATACAGTTTTTAGCTCTTAAAAAAAATTGAAGTACATGTTGAACCTCTCATATATATGGCGGAATACTTTATCTCAATTGTCTTTTCAGTAGCGCATCCTAATTTTTAACGAACTCGGTGAAAAATATAATTGTTTTGATGGGATTTGTAAGATCGAGTGTTATTCTAATTAAATCAAAGATTATCCGTCCATATCTTGAATTTCAATTTCCAGTAGCAAATATATCAATTGTGCTACTGCTTATTATCGGATGCATTGCTTTCTCATTAACCCATTAACACCCGCTGTTACATATATGTAATGCGACGAAGTTTAAGTTATAAACTAAATTGTGAAAAAATGGAATATTGTAAACTTCACCTTTGTTATGAATTGTGTAATTCAACATTTGCCCTGCCTCCTCAAATAGATTGCTGTTGTGGCAGAAAGTAATTTTGTAAATTTCATTATTCGACAGATTGCAAAAATTCAATTTTAACGGCATGAAGATTGCAAAAATGCTTATTATTTGCATTCAATATGTTTCAACGAAAAAAAAAAAAATTTTATTGTATACTTAGACAAACAAATCAAATTTTTTATTTAATCGTTTAAAATTATATATGATGTGACCGATGAAAATTAGAAAGTGAAGAAAGAAAGAAATTTGTAAAAATTCTCAGTACTTTTTTGATACCCCCCCCCCCCTATTTTTAATACAAATTAAATTTTAAATTAAATATACTCTTTGAGCAGTTTGCAGTTTAATGAAGATTTTTGACAGGAATAAGTAGGATGTCTAAGTTAAAATTTATTTCCATTCCATATTTTGTTTGTTTTTTAATTTTTTAATTATTTTTTTTATTTTTTTGTAAATCATTATGCTATTTATCAGCATGAGCTAATGAGGAAGATGCGATCATAGGTCAATCATTAGAACGAATTTCCGGAACCCGACTGTAGCCACTTGGTCCCATAAATGAATTTAGAAAAGTAATTTATCGTTAAAGAATTAGTACACATTTTATGAAATTTATAAAATACATAAATTTAGTTGTGCTTTCTATTAAAAAAATCCAACTTTTATTAGGTGTCCCTTACATTGAGCAAGAGATTTATAAAATACAAAAATCCGTGGTTAACATCCACTGCACAGTGGGGCAGAATCGAAATTTTTTGGAAATAAATCTGTAACTTCTGATCGGATGGTTGGATTTTCATGAAATTTGGTATAGGCGTATCAGAAGAGCCTACAATATTAAGTTTGGAAGGGGAGTACAACAAACCCCTCAGGGGCGGAGCTAAGGGGGCTCAAAGTTAGGTAACTCTGACATAAAAAATTTTTAATCGCTTGCCAAATTTTTGTTTCTCGTCCGATTTCAAATATATTTATATATTGCTGTAGGTCCTGATAAGACCTATAAAAAACATGCTTACGTGTCCTATTTATCTCTTATAGTTTTCGAGTTATTTGCGTTTGAATTTTTTAATCACCATAATTTTGCATGTTCTTGGTCCAGTTTTTTTCATATATATCCTAGTATTTCCGATCGATTTTATTAGTTTTTTTCCTCTATGAAATAAAAAAAAATTGAAGTCGATATCTTTACCGAGTCCAAAAATAAACGATTTTGAATTTGAAAATTACAAAAAAGACGCCTTTTTGTGTTTTTTTTAGCCGAAAAAGTATCTACACTCTTTTTTATCTAAAATAAAATTTTCTTTAGCAACATATAATAATTTTGCACTTTTCTGAATGGTAACTTCACAGAGATGACTCTGAAATAAAAAGCAAGCCCAATAACTCAATTGGTCATGGTACACACCCTCCCGAATTCGACCCATTTTATATGAAAGTTTTGACTTTAGACCATATTTTCTCAAATCCCAAAGCACGAATCGACAATCGGAATATATTCTAAGAATCTTCGATATGTTGTTAAAAGTTTTAAATCAAAATCTTTGGGACTTCGGGAAAATGTGAATTCTATAGCCAAAAATGTAAAAATCCCATTTTTGGGAATTTTCATTATTTTTTTGGGAATTCAGGAAAATCCTACCTCTGATTGATATTTGGTTAACGCGCTTTTATTTATATTAATAAGATCCACATTTCCTGCAAATTTCATTAAGATATCTTTACAAACAAATATGTTATTACAATTAAAAAATTTATATTTTCTCCAAAAACCTCAAATTGGGCCTTTTGTTTGGTTTATTGCTAAATAGCGAAAGAAATTTTAAAAATATGTATTCCAAATTAAGCTAACTATAATTTGGCAAGCGATTAAAAATTTTGAGCCCCCTTAGCTCCGCCCCTGAGGGGTTTGTTGTACCCCCCTTCCAAACTTAATATTGCAGGTTCCTCTGCTACGCCTATACCAAATTTCATGAAAATCCAACCAGCCGATCAGAAGTTACAGATTTATTTCCAAAAAATTTCGATTCTGACCCACTGTGCACTGTTACATATACGTAACGGCTTATAACTGCCTTACAAAAGCAGATCTAAACAATTTTCCATGTCAATGGGTTTATGTGCCTAAGTTAACATGTTGTTAAAATTTCAAGCCGCTATTTACGTTTTGTCGTGTGCATTGATGGGTTAATGATATGCTGATATTCCGATCTCTGAATGTGACAAATTTGTCAGAAATTCGACTAAAATATTAATTTTAGAAGATTATTTCGTATGACAAAACAATTCTCACAAATTCTATGTTAAACTTGGGCAAGTAACTTATTTATTAGGACATGTTTTTGTCACTTCATTTCATTTTTAAAACTCTCTACCTTATAAAGATACCTATATTTCCACTACCTTTTAGTTCCTCAAAAATGCCTATAAATCCTTTAATTTTAAATTTAAACATCTATTAAATTCTGCAAAAAATTTTCCAGAAAATTTTACTATTCCATAGAATTTAATATAAACGTATGGTATATAGATGAAACCATAAATATTCAAATAGAAAATATGGACATTTTGTGCATTTAGTGAAGTTTTTTTTTAATACTAATGTCAGCAAAAATCATACTTTTCAGTTCAGCAACATGCAACAAACAATTACAGTGTCAAATTTATGTTCATTTTAAAAATAAAAACATTTCAGAATCACGAACTTGTACTTGACATTGACTGCAATAAAATGCCAAATAAATGGCCACTGTTTTAACAAATACAAAAAACAGCAACAAAAACTAAAAAGCGGAGGCCATTTATGTCAAAACATCCATAACAAGTACGACTACGAGAACTCGTAACAGACATGCAGCCAAACTGAAAACCGTTAATAAAATCCACTGATGAAAGTGTAACAATAATTGTAATATTTGTAGTATATATGTGTTTGAATAGATTTATACGAGAGTTGTGTGATAAGTTTAAAAAAGTTGAGCAAATAACATATGGAAGAATTGTTAGTATATTAGCTGTGAGAAAAAAAAAACATTGTTAAACAATTTTAATTAAAAAAAAACACAAAATTCTTAAAAAGTTAATTTGAAAAGCTTTTAGCTTTTATTGGCCAAAACTAACTGAATAATATTATTTTTTACAAAAATATTAACTTCCATTGGTGTTTTCCGTTCTAAATAAAAACATAAATTTTTTTCATTTTTCCTATCTATATACGATGGCGGATCAATAAGTCCGTGACTTTTTAATCTTCACTTGTAGTTATATGAAATGCAACACTATTCCCATCAAGTACGACCTGTTAATAGACTACTGTCAAATTTTGAGCAAGAGTCGTCATTTACTTTACGTTTAACAGCTGTTCAAAACATACAACCTCGTGTATTTTTCTAAAAATGGAAAAAAGTGAATTTCGAGTGCTCATTAAACATTATTTTTTGCGAAAAAACCGTCAATCAAACCAAGAAAAAGTTCGATAAATACTACGAGGACTCTACACTATCGATTTCAATGGTAAAAAAGTGGTTTACTGACTTTCGTTGTGGTCGCACAAGTACAAATGACGCTGAACGTTCTGAACGGCCAATGAGGTCAGTACTCCCGAAAATGTCGAAAAAATCTACGATATGGTGTTGGCCGACCGAAGAGTAAAAGTGCGTGAGATTGTTGATGCCATAGGCATTTCATATGGCAGTGTGGTTTCACTTTTAAATGATCAGCTGGGTTTAAGAAAGTTATCTGCAAAATGGGTGCCGCGTTTGCTCTCAATTGACCATAAACATAAACGTGTGACAACTTCAAAGGATTTTTTGAAGTTGTTTAACCGCAATCCATATTAGTTTTTGCGGTGTTTTGTAACTGTGGATGAAACATGGATCCATTGAGACTAAGCAGCAGTCTAAACAATGGGTTTCTCTCAATTGACCATAAACGTAAACGTGTGACAACTTCAAAGGATTGTTTGGAGTTGTTTAACCGCAATCCGAATGAGTTTTTGCGGTGTTTTGTAACTGTGGATGAAACATGGATCCATTGAGACCAAGCAGCAGTCTAAACAATTTGCACAATGTGTGTAGTCTCAATAGCAAAACTCTATGAATTGGGCTACGAATTGGTACCTCATCCGGCATATTCTCCGGACTTAGCCCCTAGTGACTACTTCCTATTTAAAAACCTAAAGAAATGGCTCGGTGGAAAGAGATTCAGCTCCAACGATGAAATTGTTGACCAAACAAATGACTCGAAAAATCCTATTTTTTATGTAACGTGAATGACGACACTTGCTCAAAATTTGACAGTAGTCAACAGTAGACTTATTGATCCACCCTCTTAATATAAAATTTAATTTAGTTTTGACGCAAATCTTAATAAATAATTTTGGCTTATCTAAAATAGTTCAAAAAAAAAAAAAAAAAAAAACGAAAAAAAATTATATACATAATTTGCAAAAAGTAAGATAAAGAATTTTTGTTAATTTTGAAAAGTTTCAGTGATAAAAATTAAAATAGTTAAATCAAAACACTGCGAGTAAATTCAAAATCATCACAGTAGATATTTTCGAAGTCTTGTGACCCATTAGGACCCTTGAAAAATATTCATATGCAAAATTGACTATGGAAGCCGACCAAGTTGGTCAACTCTCAATAATGATTCATAAGTTGTTAGAGGAAGTCAAGACGATCATTAAAAATAGCTCCAAATGGTCTTAAATCATTGGACATTAAAATAAACAAATGTACAATTTACTTAAGACCGGAATATAATTCTACAAGTTTGCAAAACGTCATTTATTTCCAAGAAAAAAACACTGAATTTGGACAAGAGCAGCTCCACTGTACTCGAAATCTACGAAACAGAGTTTTTCTCAAACAAATCGAAAGTTAATATAAGCAATTTGGATGAAACTGCTGAGTATATTTAATCCCCTTACTAATTTTATGTTGTGAACATAAAACGTATATTTCTGTTATTATGTTAATTAATTTCCAATCTTTTTATATTAACAATATTTTTCTTCAAAACCAAGAAAAAGTTTCGTTATTCAAAATTTTTTTATATTTAACATTTCCAAAATCTAGAAAAGAATTTATAGTCCGATAAATGTACTAAACTTTGGATTAAAATGGAGAAAAACGAAATCTGGAATATATATTAGTTTTCACGAGAAATCCCAGGACTGGAATTACGTAAAATTTTCAGTACTTTAATCTCCGGAAATCATTCGGGAATTCGCGGGAATTCTTGTGAATGCAAAATGTTTATATTTCCTAACTCATATATGGATATTTGAAAATGTGTATCTTTTAAAATTAATAAAATTTTATTTGATTTTGTTTTGTGTTTAATGACGAATCGAAAATTCGTTTCGAAATTTTATACTGAAAATGACAAATAAATTTTCATTTATATGCCGTTTACAATCAAAATCTAGTAGTTTTTGGGTTTATTTGGTTTTTAACTAGTTTTTATTGAAAACCAAATAAAAACCACTAAAATAACTATTTATGATACATCCTGTTTAGCAAATTTTATAACCGTAACTTTTATATACTCGTATAAAGGGAAAAATAAAATTTCAAATTTTTAGAAATTATTTGTTTTGTATATGAAATTATTACAATAAATAAAAAATAAAATAAAAATTTTTGAAATATGTTTCAATATTGAAACTATGTATTCTCTGATAGAAGAAATAGCAAAAAGAGCGGAAATAAAAAATATCCAAGAAATGTGAATATCAACAGAAACTACATTGGGAAGAAATAAGGTATGTAAACGAAACAGTTTTTGAAATTTTGTTTTTCAAAAACTAATTAGTTTTTGTTTTGGTATAAACGGAATACGAAGTCAAGTCATAAATATTTTTAAAAAATATGTAAATATATTTGATAGTTTCTGAGTCTTTTATTTTTGTATAAACTATCCATCAATTTCCTAAGAATATATCGAAATAAATCGATATATGAATCAAACCATAGTCCATACAAAATAAAACTACGTACTCAGTTTTTCTCCACAACGTCAAATTTTCTCTCAAAAGAACTTAAAATTTTCGAAAAAAAAAAATTATAAAATATTTACCAAAATTGGAATCCCTGCAATATAACCAAAGTTTTTATTTAAATGCCGTAGCACAAAATGTTAAGAAAATATCCTTTATATAAAATGTATAATTAACTGATAATTATAATATTAAAGAGTTAAATTTTTACATATATATTTTCTTATTCATAGACTTCATTTTACGTTCATATTGGATCAATATAATCTTCGTAAATATTTTATGGTATTCTTAAAAATTTCGCATTTTTCGAAACTTTAAAGTCCTTTTGAGAGGAAATTTGACATCTTGAAGAAAAACTGTGTACGCAGTTGTACTATGGATGATTTCTAGTTTTATCCATATAACGATTTTTTCATGTGAGAATAGCAAAAATATAATATTTTTTTAAATGTTTATCCTTTGACTTTTAAGTCCTTTTGAGAAAAAATTTGACGTCCTTTAGGAAAACTGAATCACAGTTTTACTACGCATATTCTCTAGTTTCATGCATATATACATTTTTAATGTATGAAAATGACTGTCACACGGTGTAATAGATGGAAGATAAAATAATTATATTTATGGAAATATTTTAAAAAGAAAAAAACAAATTCTACAATTATTTTAATTGTGTTCAAAAATAATATGTTGCAAAAGGACTGGTAAGTAGTAAAATTCGTCATTTGGAAATGATTTAAACGATTTAAAAATGTACAAATTGCGTGTGAAAATTATAAAGAAAATCTCCTTAAAATGCTTGGGAATCCACAAAAAACAATTTACATTTTTAAAGCACCAGTGGAAACGTGAGCCTAATGTTAAAAAAATTCACTTATAAGACCATGCAATTTAAAAATATCGAGAAGCTCAAAGGACAATATGAAAACCAAAGTATTCATTAGACTTTTGGAAATCTAAAAATCAATCCCGTTTTCCCGGGAGTAGAAAAAACTGGGAAAAGAAAAACACTAGGCGTATAACATCAGACCAAATTTCATACAGTTTTTATATTTCACTACCGATTAAGGAGTTATAGCGCATTCTTAATTCGATTTAATGTTTTTAGTTCCCGCCATATTTTTAGTGGAGTTTGTGTGATTTTTCGGATAATAAGTAAGTGAACTTGTCCATAAAAAACCGTAAGTGTTTTACAATACCAAATCAATTCTAATACTTCAAATCATATCAGACGACTCTCGTAAACATACATGCATCACAAACCAGCAGGGGGGGTGTAAGGAACCTAAGCTTAAAAGAACAAAAAAGAACAACAACGAACATCGTCGTAATGTATTAAATAAGTAATGTACCATATATGTGTGTATACGAAAAGTAATGCGGTGGTAGTTACAGAACTCATAATGACTCACGATCGATGCAGATTGTGTTTAATGACAAATTTTCGATGTTTGTACCATACAAGTTCAACAAGGTGTAGCGGCAACATGTAGTAGCAGTAGCCAAAAAAAAAAAAGAAATATATCTACGACTGCAATTTAAAATAAAAATATGAGCTTCCAGACCACTCTAACTACTATCAAAGTTCTTTATATCCGTCCGTCTGTCTGTCTCTTGATACGAGTATGAATATGTTTTAGTTTAATTTTGTTGGTTTGAATCCATTCTCACTAATGCAAAGATTTCTATTGGAAGTAAAATGATATGTCATGCTAATCGCTTGGAATACCGTTTAAGCACATACATGCAACTCAGTATCTTCACATGTTAGAACCACCGTTTGTTTTGTCATCTTTGCAATATTATGTGAGTTGTACGGGTACTATGTTTCAATATTTCTTTTTTCTTTAAATTTTATGATGTTTTTTTTTCGAATGATTAAACTTCTTCTATAAAATTGAATTTCGGTTTCTGTTTTTATTTATTTATATTCGTGTTTGTTGCGTACAACAAGTCACGTTACGTGGAGTCTCCTCGTATTTTATGCACTTGTTGACGGTGGCTCTATTTGAATGAGATGTACGTATATGCCTGTGCAAGTAGATGAAGTACTAACTGTGCATAAATCGACTGCCCCCAACCACTGAGCATTATTTACAGCATTGATGGCCTTGTCGTATTTTAAGTCGACAATGCTACTTTGAATTTTTGAATAAATACTTGTTAGACATGTGCGAGAGTGTTTAGAGAATTACATACTCAAACCATTCTAGTAATAAAAAACGAAATTTAAACTCATATAGTGCTATAAAGTTCAATAACTTCTTTAGAATGTTGTAGAATTAAAAATCTTACGAATAAATTACATTCTAATAAAACAACGGCTACAAAATGCTGGAATATCTCAAGGAATTCAGAGGGTAAACAAGTTTTCAATCCTAAATTTCATTGTTGTCTTTGTTTGGCGGTACCAAAACAAAGTTTGTGGACTATAGTTAGACACCAAAATAATGGAATACATATTTTCTGTATCGTATACACTTCATCAGCATTCGTGATGTCTTATTCATTTTATGTTTCGTTGAAAGTGGTAATTTATTAATATTTACGATATCAAAAAAGGAATGAGCTCTTGTTCGGTATTAGGAAACGCAAATTAACCTTACACGTTCCTTTCATGGGTAAAGCATAAAAGAACGAGAAAGAAAGATATAGTCGGTGTTGATACTTTACAACATTGTGTATGAGCATTAAAATTCGAGAGGGGACTTATATCACACCTGTGGCCAATTTTACTAAATGTAAACTAAAATATACAAAGGCAGAATAATGCGTTGATGCTAACATCTAGATGATTTTATGAATTTTAGGGCGATTCCTGAAAATGAGTTTATATAGGAGCTATGGTTAATTATGAACCGATTATCATAAAATTTGACAATGTTTTTTCTACTTACATAAAACTTATTTGTATCGAATATTAACTTGATTTATGCGCGTTAAAGTGATTTTCAGAACAGGGGTTTATATGGGAGCTATGATCAATTGTGGACCGATCTTCATAAAATTTGGTACAAAGATTAATACTTGTACAAAAGTTTTTTGTACCAAATTTCATTGAAATATTTTTTAAACTCTATTTCGGGGGGATATTTTTATGTGGACTACGTGAAATAATGGACCAATTACAATCAATTTCGATAGGCTTCGTCCCACGTGCCAAATTTCATTGAATTATATTTAAAATTCGACCTGTACTTTGTGCACAAGATTTACATGGACAGCCAGCCAGCCAGATGGACGAACGGACATAGTTACATCGACTTAAAAAGTAATTATGAGTCGATTGGTATACTTAAAGGTGGTTGTTGGATAACTTTTTCTATGCGTTACAAACATCAGCACAACCGCATAATAGCCCAACTACCTATGGTGGTGTAGGCTATAAAAATAGTGAAAATAGAAAATATGGGGTAGTTCTTTCCTATAATTCCCCTGCCCCAATAATAAGAACAACGAAGTAAATAAGAATTTTTAAAGTTATCTATATTAGTAAAGCGAAGCATGTCTATACTGACGATTTAACGGCTTTTGCTCAGATGAAAAAATCTACATGACTTAGAAAATTTTTATCAAAAGTTCGCTAATATACTATTTTTTTATCCACCGATTTTAATTAATCCATTATTGGATAACATAAGAATATTATATATTAAAATCGATAATATTTAAGATCATTCAATAGAATTCTCAAACCACTCTCGTTTGCAAGTATTTATGCAAATCTTCTACCAAACTTAATTTTAATACTTTCTAACATTTTTAGAAATTTTATTTATTAAGCATATATTTCAATTTTTTTTTTTTTTTTTTTTTGCAGAACTTTAATGTGCTCATGATTAGCAATTGAATGAAATTACTTTCCTTCATACATATGTATCGATACCAAGACCAAACAGTGCCACAATACAACTTTACTCCTACTGCAACCACTAATACATGACTACGACAACTGTGACTAATTCACCATCTATCCATTTACTTCATTTTCTGAGAGATTCTGTTGGTTTGGGACGCTTCTAATTTTTGCACATTTTTAAATTTTATGCGTTTTATGGCTGCTATAAAATGTTTGTATGTTGCAACTAGGAATACGAGTGTTATTATTACTGCCAACATCTTGTATACATTGATGGTGTTGCAGATGATGATGACGATGCTAAAAAAGACGGCTGTTGCTACTTCTGTTGCAAGTAGCTGTACTCGTATTTAGTGGTTGTTGTTGTGGCAGTTAGTTTCAGTTTTTCATGGATCTTTATATTTATTTTTGGTTACTAATAATATTAGAAATTCTTGTTATTTGCATCATGTTATTTTGTTGTTATTGTATTTGGACATTTGTAGACGATCAATTTTTACCAAGTGCGAAAATAATTTTGTAAAAATACAAACCAATAATGCATATACACATAAACATAAACAACACAACATAAAACCTGAGACATATCATTTACAAATGTTCTCATTATTTCCATTCGTATTTGTTGGTTTTTCTATTAATATTCTTGAATATATGTACTGAAATTTATTTCTTCAGTAATTGTCAGCACAGTGCATAGTAAAAGAGTGTACTACATATGTAGTTACAAAACTATTTTATCTAGCATTTCATTCTGTTAATGTCTAAAAAAATAGTTTTTACAATATTCTTTACACAGAAAAAATTATTATCTAAATTTTTTCAATTTCAATTTAATTTTATACAAAAATATAATTAACACATTAACTGGTTGAACAAAGTTAATTGGTTATAAAAATTAAAAAAAAAAAAAAATCATAAAAATTTTAGTTTTTTTTAAATAATTAAAAATAAAAAGTGAAAACATTAAAAAATAGAAATTTTTGGTTTGTCAGATACAGATTTATACATATATTTTATATAATTAGTTGATTAATGAACTATTTTGTGAGCAGGAAGGGGCTTAGTTAAAGTAAGGGTTCATCATTTATGGATTTAACATCAGAGACAAGTTCGTATAGAAAAAGTGTATTTTTTTGTAAATATTTAACACGTTCGCGCTTTCAAAAAAAAAAAAAAAAAAAAAAAACTCACGAGCAAAAAAAAATATGTCACATAAGTGTGACATGAGGTTTTTAAGCAATTTTCTTAAGAGAAACTGTGTGTCACGTATTTGTGACATACACAAAAGTCACATATAAGTGTCATAAGTTTTGGGAAGTACTTGTGTCATGGAGTGTATGGGAGTCACTGAATAGTTTGATTTCTATTAATAAAATATAAACTGAATTTTAATTATTTTCTATATATACTTTATTGGATGTGCCAGTCTTTAAAGCATCGATATGGGCATAATCCAAATACATCACCCTCTTTGTCTCTGCAGACTCCACATATATATTTAGTTGCGTTCCTCTTTTTATTTTTACTGCACTGGTGACATCGTTTTCTTGAAGAGGTTATGTCTGGAAAATGAGCAGCAGTAGATGTACTGGCTGTTACATCAACAGATAATATTTGTCTTGGAGGTTTACCCAAATGTGATTTTATAATTTTTTCTCAATGGATTTTCGACATTTATTTTTTTGAAATCCAGCAGGCATTCCAAAGTGAAAAAATATCTTCATATATCAACGAATTGATCGTCTGCGTCATGCATAATACGACACCATTTGATCCGATCGATCGATACCTGACATATTTTTATTATAGTCAAGAACCATTTTTGGTTTGAGTATACTTACTCCTCTCTTCGATATTGTATTTACCTTTTGCATTTCTTCTTCATGCTTTTGTTCCTTGGGTCAGTTTGCTTTTGATGTCATATGAGGGGTTCGGTTTTCTATTTTTTTCTCAAGGTTCCACACATTTTTGTTTTATAATTCAATAAATATTCAGCTAGATCTACGCTATTGTAATAGTTGTCCATGTAAAGCGTATGCCCTTTTTGCACGTAATTCTCCATTAATTTAGCAACAACTATAAATGAATGTCCTTTTTCATTGCAAACGGTAGTTTTTCCAGTGTATACAAGTAAATTTATTAAAAAACCATCTGAGGTACACAGTTCGTAAAATTTTATTCCGTATTTGTGTCTTTTATTTGGAATATACTGCCGAAATAAAAGTCTTCCCCTTCACAAAAGAAGAGCTTCATCCAAAGATAAGTTTTGCGGTGGACTATAGATTTTTTTATATTTTGAAGAATATGGTTTACCACATTTTCAATTTTATGTAGACGGTTAGATCTATCACATTGTTCATGAAAATAGAAACACATACCACGAAGTATGTTTTCAAATTTTATGGGACTCATAGTTGCTCCGAAAATATTTTGAAAATAAAGTGGATCTTTGCTCCAAAACAATGTCATTTCTGGCTTTTTATTTGGGGACTTTTTTTATTTCCTCAACGGTTACCTTCTTCCATCTGAGAAGATTAGATTTCATTCCCAATTTCTTATTTTTAAATATAAAATTAGCACGTGCATTTGTCTACAAAACAATTTTCTTTACAAGCGCTTCATCAAATATTTACATAAAATAATTTATTGGTTTTGCATTAGGTGGTAAATCTATCGATATTTTCTCTTCACCTGTATATTCAATGTTTTAAGTTTCGGGCTCTAAATCTATCCACTCATTTTCATTTGTAACGTTTTCACCAAGATCGTTTTCTTCTATGTCTGTCCCATCTTCTGAGCAATTTGCTTCCCCAGACTCTTCATCCTCACTTTCTGGGGCGAAGCTGCTTCCAGAATCTTCAAAATCCAGGTCACTTTCGCTGGAATTCAAAATAGCCTCAAGAATTTCCTCCTCAGATACTTTATTCAATTATCTGCTTGATTGATTTAATTAAAATTTAAGTTTTTTTCAATTAACCTTTTGATTCATACAATTAACACATTGTTTTTAAAGATGAAATTTTTTCAAATATTTTTTTTTATGTTAAAACAATTATTAGTTATCGATATAATCATTTTGGTGAGAAGTGCGAATTTAAATACTTTTTTTAATTGAATAAATTATTTTGGTAATTGAAATTATTTTTTACTTTTTGTCTGGAATAATTAATGTTAAGCTTAAATATACTGGTGCTGCAAATTGAGTTCCTCAAAATTGGAGTCAGCACAAGGCTGGCAACATGTTTAGGTTTTAACAAGACCTAAATGGATAGGATACCACGAATACTGATGAAATGTGTAGCAGCACAGAAAATATGTATTAATTCTTCTGGTATCTACCCAGCAAAAACTTAGCTTTCCTTGTAAGCTACCAGGTATAATTGCAAACAAAAATAAACTACTTATTTTTTGCCTGAATAACTAGTTACTTTTGTTCGAGTTGTCCACAAATTCATGTAGTTATTTTTAGACTCTAGGGATACTCAAAAATATGTACCTAAACGAAAATAAAATTAAAACAAAAAATTTTGCCGTCTGTGAGATTTCACTATGACCCTATTCAAAAATCCTTGGTACCATTTTTCGATTTTTGTCATATTTTGTTGTATTGGCTCTCCTTTCTCAACATTCGTACCTGCTAAGTTTTAAGAAAACAATTTAAGCGGTGATGAAGAAAATAAAACTAAAAAAATTTAGAGCTTCAATCTTATGGTGGTTTTGCAACAAACTCTTAAATATTTATTATTGTTAAGATGTGGCTGAAAACTATGCAGTTGGTTTGAAGGTGTTAAAACGTTACGTTTAGTTTTTCACCATAAATTAAATTTCTTGAGAAATTGCGATGTTGTCTCTGTATTTTTATGTAATCTGGAGCAAAATCCAATCATAAGGATATGATTTAAATGATTGTTTTTATCGATGCTAACATCTGAAAGTCATTATGACAGCGCTAACATACGAGAATTCGCAAACTAAAATCAATCTTTAGAAACGCATGCCTTATTTTTACTTAGCGGCCCGAATTTGTAAACTGGTGTTATTATACTTAATAATGTAACGCTTTTTCTGATACGTTGCTCTTCAATGTGTGATTGAAAGAAACCAAGTTTCGAATTAAGAATTAAAAACACAGGATTAATAAAGATTAAATAAGCCCTTTAAATTTTTAAAGATTTTATTTCAGAGCAATGTGTCGCTGTATATCTAGAAAATTATTATATTTATGGCACTGCAGCTTAGATTATAGGTCATTTAAACACATATCTGTTTAGTTAATACTAACCAATATAAACCAGACATCCAACCATTCTGTACTAAATCTAGCTTTTTTATTCATAATGTTTTCCTCCTCCGAATATCGAGTAAGGTTCTAACAAATCTAAACAAAAATAAGTCTCCTGTTCTGGAATGAATACAAGCACTGATAATAAAGCAATACTTTCAAATGCTGGCACTTCTATTAGCACACCCTTTGAGGGCCCTATACCATGTTTACATCTTGAAAAGTTTCTAATGTGTGCTAATTCCTTAAAAGGATTAAACAATTCATCATTTATATATATATATATATATATATATATATATATATATATATATATATATATATATATTATTTTTTTTCTGTGAATGATCGGGTATGCTGAAAATATTTATTAAGCATATATCTTTTCGACAAAGGCAAATTTTGCCTTTGTTTAAAATATAATAAGTGAACTATCACCCAAATATATATTTTGGGTAATTTTACATTTTTAAGATTGTGGCGATCGTTCATAGTGAATACTCACCGAAATACATAATATGTCAGAAATCCCAAATGTAATGAACAATTGCACAAAAAAAATGTTGTCACCTTTTTAGATAATTGTTTATTTTTTAATTTTAGGTGATTTTCACTTAGGGGATTATTCGTGCAGCCTTAAGAATTGAATATAGCAATCTATAACAGTTGAAGAGAATCACAGTGATTCGTTTCATAGGTAAAAATAAAATAAAAATTAAATTGAAAAAGTATATATTTTTCAAAGCTGATGTAATTTCCTATTTAGAAACATACGATTCATATTTTTTGAATATTTTTTGGTAGTACCAGAGGGCGCCAAAGTCATGTGAAAATAAGCAAAGTAGTTTGCTTTGAAATATTTTCTATTTTATGGTTTTACTAAAATAATTCACAAAAATCAGATGTAATATATTTCTTTATTTTTTATTTCGGATATTTTAGTTCATTGCTTATTTTATTTTTTAAATTTTGATAACAATTTTGTTTCAAATTAATTTTGAATTTTTTTTTTAATTCAAACATAATTTGGACTGAAAAATTGAAAATAAGCCAAGTTTATTTAATTTCTTCATGAAGATTAGTGCATGGATTTGTAACCTTTTTCATTGAAATATTGGTAGATATCTAGTATACTAAAAACATTAGAAGCAGAACCACTTTTTGTTCACAACACGTATAATTAAATATGTTGATATATTAAAAATGCCAAATATATATATATGTATTCTTTTTTTAATATTTGTATTAGAATTTTTTTTTTAATATTTCAAACTAAATACTAGTGATACAATGTAGTGTGAGTTTTATAATTATATTAAAATAAATTTGTCTCAAGTGACTTCATTAAGATTTTTCAGATTTTTTGTAATAGACTTATGGAAAATTTCAGAATTTTAATTTTCAAGATATATGGGAGGTATGTGAATCCTTGCGCCGATTTTTTCTTATAAGTTCGTACGTTTCTTAATTATGCTCTATAATAACCGTGTATAAAATTTCATAATTCTGCGATCACACCTTCTATATTTATCAAGTCATTATATAGAAACGAGTCACTGTGGGAAGTGGAGAATAACCATATATAAGGTTAGATAGTCTGGAAGTTAAGTGTTGGATTTAGTTCTACGAGTATGTTTTATGAACAATGTCCGTTGGTAAATTCCGTTTTTTCTATATAATGATTTATGCACAAACCCAATTTTTTACGTATATCAAAAGGGAATGGCCGGAAAAATTAGAACAAAGAAGATTTATGATATATCCATATTTGATAAATATCAAAATAATTTAACTAGTTTAAGCGTAAAATATATTTTTCGAATAATATATGTTTTATAAAAATAGGTTAAGTAGAAGCTGAGTTATAGACGGATTGTCTTACATATAATGCATCCAATCGAAATGATTTGTATTGTTGAGAAATTTTCAAAAATATAATAATATTTAACACATTTGTCAAAATAAATCCTACAAATTTAAAGATATAGTTAAATTGTCAGTTTTGTGTTATCCACTGTTATCTTTCCTAATGCGGCCACTCCTGTATGGTTGTTTATTCCACATTATCATATTGAAAATTGTACTAAATTTTGAAGAATATACATTAAAATTAATATTTCATATATTAAAACATTTAAAATATATCATCATTAATATTAAATAAATCATATTTTAAAAATGTTTAACTTTAAAAACATACTTATTTTAAGTGGTTACTAGAAATGCTGTAGTAAGAAGAAGCATAGCAGTTAGTAGCAGCTAAATCTTACAAATATTAACTCATACCACTATCCTGTTCAGATTGAACCTCTGAAATCTAATGAAAAAGATGTCTGGTCCATTAAAATTTGGATTTAAAATTTTTTGCGATGATAAAAGTAATCAACTTTTCTACAGTCTATAAATGTGTCAAAAAGATAAAGTTATGCCTAGTATTTTACACCAGAAGATTTACAATAAACCATTATTCTTTTTAGATAATATATTTTGATATCAATGCGTCGTTATAACTACCAATCTAGATGCTTTAACCGTGAAAAAAGGTTATGAAACATGTTATCTGAAGTATTGGTTTTCAAATGTGGATTTACATAAAATGTTACACAGACATAGCGGAGGTGCGTATAATTTTCAGTTTGGAATGGGGACTCTATAGTACTCCCAGGAGCAGAACTATGGGGGCTTAAAGGTGGGTACCTCGAACACAGTACATAACAAGACCTATGATAAACGTATTTTGTGTGTGCTATTTACCTCTTATATTTTTCGAATTTTCGAAAATATATATATAACAAGCATTAAAATAATAACAGACGTCATCTAATTCTTACAGATTGTTCATTAACTGAATAAGCGCATAATTCAGTCTAATACAAACAATTCGTTCAGTAAAACAACTCAGAATAAAAACAAGTTAGAGCGCTATATTCAGCTGTCCTGAATCTTTTATACCTTTCCCAACTTTACCGACTAATAATGAAATTTACTCCTTAAAGTATACTTTTAAATTTTCATATTAATACTTACAAAATTAAACTATCAATTTCCTTGAAAAAAAAAACAACAACAACACTGATAGCTTCAAATGACTACTAAATTTATATATATATATATATATATATATATATATATATATACATGTATATATGTTTGTATGTAGATACATGCTTATACAAAAAACAACAACACTGAGTCATTTGCAATTAAAAACCACCAACATACATAAAAAATTATTGTATGTATTTATGTATGTATGTATTAATGTATATATGTATGTATGAATGTATGTATGTTTGTATGTAAGTGTGTATGTATGTATGTATGTTTGTATGTAAGTATGTATGTATGTATGTACAATCAAAGACTACTGCTTGCTTATTCTAAAAACAACAATACTGAAAGTCATTGCACTACTTTTTATATGCATAAGTTTGTGTGTATATTTTTTGCTAATTTTTTCAGATTTTTGCTTATGGACTGATATGGTCAATTGAAAAACCCGAAATTTTAAAAAAATATTTACAACAGATTTTTTTGACCTATATCTCAGCTACAAATGAACCGATTTTGTTCATTTCTGTGCAAAAACGAAATCGCTAGCTTATATTGGGGCTTATAAAAGTCGATATCAAATACGATATGTCGGTAATTAATTGACCGATTTTGTTGATTTTTGCTAGTGCCATTCTAAGGGATATTCCCTATTATTTGATAAATAAAACATACATATCCGATAACTGATTTAAACAGACAGACGGACAACTTTTTATCGACTTCCCTATCAATAAGGATCCAGAAATTATATACTTTTTATGGTCTTAGATAAATATTATAGAAATTACAAACGGAATGACAAATTATATTCCCTGTGGCGAAGAGTATAATTAACAACTGAATAAAAAGAACGAAATTGTTCAATTTATTGTTCTGAACAAAAATAAACTTTGTTGACAAAAATAAACTTTAGGACAGGAATTTATGTTTACTAAGTATGTTTGTCAAACAAAATAATGAACGGCAAATTTTACTCTTTACTGTATATATTGAAAAACTTCATAAAATATTTCAATATTATTGGTGTATTTAAAATCTGCCTAAATTTTGTTTCTTACTTTTGTGCCGTTGTTTATTTTTCAGCATCTTCCAGTTTATGACTAGTTTTGTATTTGTAGTAACTTTTGCAGTTTAATCAATGGACATAATAAAGTTATAATAATCTATTTGTTATTTATGGATCTGAGATGTAGTGCAATGTTTTCAATGATGTTGATTATATTACATGTAGCCATAAATTAACACCAATTTTGTGCACACACTTGTCTTTCTCTAAAGCTTATTTACTCATACTATCAGAGACGAGTAAAACGTATATGTACCTAGATTATGAGCATAAAATTGGTTTAAATTGCGCAAATTAATTAAAAAGATATTGTAGTATGGGTAAGTATGACATAAAGAAGAGGAGGTATTAATTGCATTTCTTAATGTGGAAGAGTATTCTGTAAAAAAAAAAAACTGGAAAGAATTAATTAATTAATTAAAATCAAATACATTTCCTTATTTAAGAAATAGTGAGAAATATTAAGTAAAGATTAATTTACAATGTAGAGAAAACCGCATTTTTTAGCATTGAAAACATTATAAGAAATAGTGCTGCCAACACACAAAGGTTGCAAAACGCTCTTTTTTTTTGGAAATAATTATGACTTGTGAACCTTTAGAAATATCTCAATAAAATTCTACCTGACTAGAGACGGTGTTTTTTCGAGTTGATTTGAAGGAGCAAAGATTCCTAACGGATCAGGGGGGTGGATAGACTTCCAAAGTTGGTCATTTCGCGTATGATTTTTTTTAATCAGCAAAAATTCATTTATGATTTCACAGAAAAAATGTACATTTAGATAGTTCTTGTAAATCTTTACAAAAAATACTCTTACATGTGTATGTTATTTCTTTTTTCACATATTTTTTTTAGGTTTTTTTTTTTACTTGGTGGACTCATTATTGGCCCTTATTTTTCTTTTTTTAAATATTCATAGGAATTCTTACAAAATTCTAAATAATATTGCTGCAAGAATCATATAAATACTCGTATGGAGATTCGGTAAAAGGTTGTATTAATCTGAAGTTGGAGTTTTAAAAGAATTTCATATTTTTCAAGTTTTTTTTTTTTCAAAAATATAAACTTTGTTTTTTGTTCTGGACTGAATAAAACGAAATAAAAAAACACTTTAAATATAAAAAAACAAATAAAATGAAAAATAACAACCTAAATTTTTCACAGTGAAAGTCTAAGAAATAAAAATACAATTTGAAAAACACACCCCCACCCATCGCCTTATCAAAAAAAAAAAACAAAATCGCTTAAGCAAAAACGCAAAATAAAGTTCAATGGCCCCTTCTTTTGCGGTTTGGTTCATTTAGATAATTTGTTCCTCTTTATAAATAGTAATATAAAAAAGTAAAAATAACAGCGAACCGAAAAAATATTTCTTCTATAACCAAATGAAAAAACTAAATAAGTAAATAAATAAATAAATAAGTCAAGTGATTTAAAGCCATTTTTAGATAGTACATACTAAAAACAATACTAAGTACATAAACGTACAACAATTTTGTTGATTTTATTTTAATACAGGGGATCATGCGATTACGGACGACCGAATTTAATTGGAAGAAAATTTAATAAGCAAGCATAAAAAGCCCTAACAAATATTTGTTGCCTTTCCCAGTAATGGTAAATAGGGGTGCTTTTCATATTCTGCCTTCTTTTCTCACACATCCTCCTCTCTATCCCTCTTTTTCTAACATTAATTACAATAAGCAACTAGAATGGAAAGCTCTCAAAAGCATAAGTCAACTAAAAAAAGCCTAGATCTAAGAATATACAATAATTTTCGGTCAAACCGAATATAACATTCCCGTATCCAATTATTCCGGTTTATTCGACAAATAATTATTTGAGGTTGATCGGTTGTAATGTAAATTATTCGATTAACCGAATAGTATTAGTAATACATATAAAACACATATAAGTATCACTAATTAACAATCGGGAATGTTATATTTGGTTTGACCAAATCTATATGCAAGGGTATCCAATTATTCTGGGTTTCGTATTAGTCGGTTTATTCGATAAATAATTATTTGAGGTTGATCGGTTAATAACCGATTAATGGTAAATTATTCGATTAACCGAATAGTATTAGTAATACATATAAAACATAAAAGTATCACTAATTATAGTATTTATACCCCACACCATCATAGGTGGTTGGGGTATTATGCGTTTGTGTTGATGTTTATAAAGCACAGAAAAAAATCAGCCAACACCCACCTTAAAGTATACCAATTGACTCAGAATCACTTTTTGAATCGATCTAATGATGTCCGTCTGGCTGGATGTCCATGTAAACCTTGTGTACAAAGGACAGGTCGCAATTTTGAATATAATTCAATGAAATATGGCACATGGGACTTTCATAACTTAAGGACGACGCCTATTAAAATTGGTGATGATCGGTGCATTATTTCACCTAGCCGCCATACAAATTAACAATAATAAATTCATTAAATATAGCAATATTGTAATGAAATTCGGTGTAAAGAAGTTTTGTATAAGTTTTAATCTTTGTGCCAAATTTCATGAAGATCGGTCCATAATTGACCATATAAAACCCTCTTCCGAAAATCACTTTAACGTGCATAAATCCTATGTAAGCCTTCTTTCGGGAATCACCCTAAAGTGCATAAATTCATATAAATGTTAGTATTAACGTAATATTCTGTATTCATATATTTTGTTTTACACTTAGTAAAAGTATCAGTCCACAATTGTCTACATGTCTAATAGACCCCTCCACGAAATATAAGACCTCTGCACAATGGTGAGGGGTATCATATCGTCGGGCTTGACCGATTATATCTTTCTTACTTGTTAATATGTTGAAATAGTTATTTAAAAGTATAATGTAGATCACAACGGGTTTATCTTATTAGTTCTTTTGCCATTTTGTTTGGAAAATTGCATTTTTCGACCTAATATTACAAAATATTTTCCTAATTCAGTTTAATTTAACAAATCAGACTTTTTCATATAACTCTCTTTATTTTCTGTGCGAGAATGATTTTGTTTTCATAAAAGTAAAATTGGGATTTTTATTGTTGATAAAAATTAAAAGTTTGGTGACTTGCTTAACTTTTACTTTACTCAAAACTATATTTTCAGAATTTCTATTGTCAGAAGTTCAAATATTTATGAAATTATAATATTATAATCTTTTCATATCGCATTTCATTAAATATTCTATCCCAACGAAAAAAAGAACATCCAAAGAAGTTCATAAGATACGAACTTGTGATTCAGAAGTAGTACAAATTTGATACGTATTCACTGAGAACGAAGTCATGTTCACGATTTCATGCAAAATTCTTTTCTTTTTATCGACGTAAGGGGTCAGTTTTAATTTTTACATAAACGAACATATTTTTAATAAAAAAAATTTTCATAATATTATTTTTCTTTTTTTTAACAGTTCTTTTTAGTAACAAGTATTTGAAGAAAAAAAATATTGGAATCTTAACAATTTATAGCAGAACAATTCATTTGAATTTATTTCATAGTATCTTTTGATGTTGTCTGTGTTACTTTTTAAGCACACGAAAACGTTCACTTATCGATACTTTGGAAGTAATGAAAAAGTACTTCCCTAAAAATTACTTTTATTTATTTTTGCTGAGATTAAAAAAAAGATGTGGCTGACATAAATTCATCTTATAAATAAAAAATTTTCTGAATTTTTAAATCCAAAAAACTAAATTTCGGTTAATCGGTTATTCGTCACAAATTATTCGGTTTATTCGTTATTCGAAAATAGACAATTTATATGGAAGGTGGGCGGTAAAGTGGGCGAACCACACCCATTTTCGTTTTCCGAATTTACATTGGTTTTTGACCTATTTTTCCAAAATTTCGTTGATTTACATGTTTTTTTTTTGTAAAAGATATCGACCGAATAGTTTAAACTGGAGTTACGACGGACACCCTGTTTTTCTACTATTTGGTTCACAACTTTCTTTGTTTATGAACCCATTTTTTCTCATTTTCAATGATATATATAAGAGAACCCAAAACATATATACTTTATGGGGTCTTAGATGATTATTTCAACATGTTACACACGGAATGACAAACCCAATATACCCCCTATCATTTTTTGATGGTGAGTATAAAAATCATATACATGTATATTTTTTGTTATATCCGGAGTTAATATTGGAATATTTGTATACCTACCTTCGCTTCTATTTAGTTCTGTTAGTGTGTAGTAATAATAACAACATTATCGACTAATAGAGAAAGACACCCACAATATGATTGGAGCATGTGATATTTTCTATCATTGTAGTTATGTATGTATGTGTGTATGTGTAAAAGGCAGGTACACTTACTCATACATATCCATACATATGTACACATACATACGAGTAGATATTTTATCTAAATTGTGCAAAATAAAACAATAACAAAACAATTGTAGACTGTCTATTTATTTAATATTCGAGTAATAATGAAATTTCATCATCTTTTCCCTAAAGCTTAATAAAAAATATCTTTCATACACTTGGAGAAAAATTTGTGCTTTTCAAGCATTCAAGCAGAAATAAAATGTATGTGTCTGCTTAAATGGAATCCACTCAGTTTGATTTTTTGTTACTTTAACTTGACCGATCGTAACAAGTAAAATTGTGTTTGTATTGTTCTAAATAGTCTTATTTTATTTAAACATTTTTGTTTTTATATTTTTTTAATAGTATGTCAAAATATTATGTAAAGTGTTTTCAGAGCTCAAGGTCTTTCTCCAAATTGATACAAAAATAATTTTAAAAATCTGTCAACTTCGCAGAAAAAAAAAATACTTTAAAAACATGATTTTATGGAATTTTGAATAACAGAGTTTTTGTTTTTGAATAAACAGGGTACAATACAGTATTAGACTGATACATAAACTTCAGAATATGAAGAGGACACTTGAAATTTATGGCATATTTACTTATATTGCAAAAAATATATTATCTTGTGAGTTTTAATAGATCATAATATGATAACGTGATCTTTTGATGTGATTTTGTTAATAGTTTCTGCGAATTCATAAAAAAAAACAAGTGAAAAACAAGTTTTCGGTTAAATCCGATAATTTGATACCTAATTTCTTTTACAAATTGTATGTCAACTTTAATTTTAAAAAATTTAAGTTAAAGAACATTTTTAAACAAGTACACAATAGAGCCGATCGAAAAATAATTGGTAATAAATCTGTATCTTTTAAACTCCTGGCCGCATAGGGAAAAAAAAGAAAGAAAAATCAGATTGAATTGAAACCATGATACAACTAAACCAGGTATAATTATAAGGGACATTTGTCAGTTTCAAGTCTTATTAAGTCAAACAATTCAAAAATGAAAAAGCCAAATAAAAATGAAAAAATATAAAAATGTTTTGCTTACATTTGTAATTTGGAATTTTTCTTGAAAGGAATAGTTAATTTTTTGAACATTTTTGTAGCTTTACCATGCAATGTCATCCTCAAGAGCATATATATATCCAATACATTACATAATTTTTTTTTTTTTTTTTTAGAACAAAATGCAACACTATAAAATTGTTCATAGAAATTTTTATTTTTAATAAACATTTGCTTTTGTTTTATATGTGACTCACTCTTCAGGGAAAATAAAACTGAGAATGTTCTCTCCAATAATTGTACCTTGTTATTTATTGTACCGTAGATTGAAACTAAGTTTTTTGAAAGCTAATAACATGTGCAATGAAAAAACAAATTATATGAAAATGTCGAGGCATTAAGAGACCACCAGAGGGTGCAAAAATATTATCTTTGTAGAAACTGATTTTGATAAGAAATTCATATTTTTTCAGTTTTTGAAAGCTATAGAGGATACGATGTTATGTGTGGAACTTTGATCAACTTTCAGTACTTTTATATGAAATTTTTAGAAAATATGGCAATTTTTAATTTCAGAACATATGTGTGGTACGTGAACACTTATATCAATTTTTTTTCCAAACTTTGGTTATTTCCTAACTTTTGCAATTTATACCCTTATTCTATTCTTGCCTTTCTATTTTTGCCGATTTTTGTATGGGACAAATCACTGTGGGTCGAGACAAATGAAAACTTGAAATATTTATAGAGGAAGAGTTAAATTGATATTCTTAACATCGAAAGCATGTTATCTCGTCCAATGTAATAAAGTTCATAGAATTTATGACACGAAAAAAGGACTTTATATCTAAGGACAAAATGACAATTTGTGTTATGTAAACTAATACATTATATGTAGGGTTTGGGTTTTCACGGATTTTTAAACTTCAAGAAAAACAGTATTGAAAAAATCACATTTCCGGATTTCCCGGCAAAATTTTATTTATTTAAATGACTTACGTCTATTAACTTAGGACATATGCTTATATTGTTAATGTTATATAAAACAAATAGCAAAAGTAGTATATATTTACAAACACATATCATATGGAGAGAAAAAATCGTATTGGTTAGTAAATGAACGAATAATAAAGCCTCCATATGGTATAACAAAAGTTGGAAAATTTCAGACTTTTTGTCAGAGCAGCGACAAAAAGATTTTAAAAATAAATAAAGTATTTAGAACCAGTTTGCTTTTGTTGCAAAAATTCAAGTCAAAGAAAAAATTAATTCACTAATTTCACTTTGGATAAAAATCTCTGATTTCATTTAAATAGGGATAGAACCAGCTTTGTCTATTACAGTATTTATATCTAAAAGTTTATTTTTATTCTTGACATTATTATTACTCGTATTACATACATGACAATTGTTCTGGATATATTTACGAATCTTTTTTTTAATAATTTAAATAATTTTTAAATAATTAATTAAAGTTAAAATTTGTTATTATTATTTTTTCTAACAAAATATGGACAAGTTTTCTATTGATGTTTTCTCTGGATTTACATTTCAAATACAAAATGTTTCATTGAATTCTAAAATCAAAATCTTTTAAATAGAATTTAAACAAGTACATTTGTTAATTTAACAGTTATCGTAACAATCATTTATTTTGTTTTTTTTTTTTTTATAGACTTCATAGACACTATCAACAATTTAGAAAGTGGCAAGTTTATTCCAGAGCTACTCGTTAATATTATTGGCTATCAATAGCTTTAAGTCTGACAACTTAAATTTTTTAAGAAAAGTTGTCATGGCAAAAACCTTGCCTCCTACAAATTTTTACAATTTCAGACGGCTATATAGGATCTTTTGTAATTGTCTACAATAATTTATTATTTCGTTGTTAAGAAATTTTCATTTGAAATATTCGAATTGGGCGTTTCTTCTTAATTGAGACAGTTTCTGATAATTGTTGCAGCTATTGTTAATTAAAAAGTTTATGGTTTTGATTTCTCGTTTTCTCGGGAATATACGAAAAAATTTCGAAATTATTTCCTGGGAATTCCTAGGAGGAAATTTCCGTTTACCAAACTCCAATTATATGTTATAACTGGACAAAATACGCCTTTTTCAGGATGAAAATTGTTCTGGTTTTGTGGTTCCTTTAATAGATAAAAATAAAAAACAAAATAAAATAAAAAATTGAAACTGATTTTTTTTTCAAAGATAATAACACTAATGTTGAAAAAAATTAATCAAAAAATTTTTTTGAGGCCACAAGGATGTTCTAGTATCATCATATATTTGTAAAAACTGTGTTTTTGATTTTGAAAAAGAGGAAAAGGTATTTATATTTTTTTTCAGTTTTTGATATCCTATTTATTTGCGTACTTCACAAATTAACAAACAAAAGAAACCTGTTAATATTTAACATAATTACAAAATATAACTTCTTTACAAAGATGTTCGTTTACTCTATGCTAATTTTTCAAAAGAAGTAAACTTTGGGGTAAAAAAAGAGGAAAATGTGTTAACATATTTTTTAGTTTTTAGGATTTTATTCGACATAATAATGTACGAATTTATAATCAAACTAGTATGAAAGATATAGCCGGTCAAGCAGGACCATACGATACCCTACACCATTTTGTATGAACATCAAAATTCGGAGAGGAATATTTTATTGGACAGGAGATTAATTGTTGAACTGTGCTTGTATTAAATGTAATATATATTTTTATAAAACATATATATGGACCATTATCATAAATTTTTGATTTTAGACCTAATTTTATTTTTATTTTTGATGACACATTAAAATCTATTTGTATAAATATAAAGTGAATCGAATACTTGCAGAATCAGTTCACATTAATCATTTCATGCTGGGGGCCCGAAAGTCATAGCGGTTTTAAGTTGAGCAATATAAAAATATTTATAAAGTACTCATAGAATTTCATATATAATCCTAGTAAAAATTACGCGCAATATCAAAACCTACTGAGTTATTTAAATAAAATTTATGATAAAATTTATGATTATATTGTTATGATTATGTTATGGTATTTGCCAAGCATATTTTAGGGTGTCCTAGCAAAATTGAAAAAAAAAATTATTTATATTAAACGTTGCGATTGTTAAAAATTGGATTCAAGTCTAATTTATTTCTCTATATATTACACTAAAATATATTTTACTAGAGTTTATTACAAAGAAATAAACTTTAATATTGTGATATTTTTTAACCCAAGTAAATTTTTTTTTGATGCTCCTCTACATTTCCATTAGGCATTCAAACACGACCTAATTATGAAAATTATGTTAAATTTCGTAATGCCCGTGTAAAAAAGGAAATCCGCCATAATATGATGTTCAAAAATATTTACTATTTTTATCGTACATACATACATATGGACTTAATATTCAATTTATAAATGTGAGCGTATGAGTAATATTATTTAATCATAACACGTACTCGACCCTGTAATTAACTGCTAAAAAAATATTCATATTTTTAAAATTTTTTTTTTACTTAACTAATTTCAACGAAATTTGCGACAAATATTCAAGCTACTGAAAGGCACTTATAGATAAAATAATTTTATGTAATTCATTTTGGCAGATTTGTAACACTTTTAAGAAAAAGGATATATGACTGGTACAAGAATCCTTGTTTCGTTTCCAAAAAAATATTGCAGTTTTTAATTTCAGAACATACGAGAGGTATTGAAGCCTTACACCGATTTTTCATAAATTTTCGTAATTTCTTAGTTTTTCCATATTTCATAAGTCTAGAATACTTCCTTCTATTTTTGCCATTTTTTTTTTTTTTTTTTTTATGGGGACTAGAGTTTTTCCGCAAAATTCTCAGTTCCGTAATCCCGGGAAATAATGCAAGAATTCTTGGGATTTCTTGTATATGCAAAATGTTTATATTTTCTAACTCATATGTGGTTATTTTAATTAATGCTTTTATACTTATTTTCATTTATTTTATTTGATTTTGTTACGAGTTTAAATATCTTTAGGGAAATATCTAAATATATTTCATAGTTTCTGAGTTCTTCATTCATTTCTGTATAACAGATGAAAAATAAAATAATTCTATTTATGGGAATTTTTTAAAAAGAATAAAAAATGATTCCGCATTGTGGTCAAAAATAACAATTTGCAAAAAGACTACTAAAAAGTAAATTCCGACATTTGCAAAAATATATTTATTAAACGATTTGAAGTTGTATTTTGCAAGCATGTGAAAATTGTAAGAGAAATCTCCTTAAAATAAAATAAAATAAAATAAAGCACAAGTAAAAACATGGATCTATAGTATTCAAACTATTAGTTGAACAGGTGGCCTTCAACGCGGCGGTTTTCGGCTCACTTAGGTTCTTTAGGTCCTTTGTATTAATCCGAACTATTAACTATATATGGATTTTTTATGAGTAAAAAAGATTTTCCTTAGCTATAAATTAATTGTGTAACATTAAAATAAAAGGAATTTAATTATAATTTTGTATGAGAAGAAACATTATTCATAGAAATGGGTTATAAATCTGGAAAGAATAAAACTTCAGAAAGCTGTAAAATTCTTTGAGGATCTCTTAACAACAATCTTATTTCCGTAAAATTAACGAAGGAAGTTTTACCCATAGGGAAATTTGAAAACAAAAGTAATGATTAGACTTTCGGATGAGTTTTTATATGAAAAAAAGTATTCATATAATTTTCAAAATGTCAATATTTCAAAATGTATTAATTTATCACATTATGATCAATTATTTTATTTTAATATTTTTATTCTACATTTAATTGAATTATCTTACAAATATTTTAAAATTTACTTTTGACGGCAATTTCCGGGATCTTGAGAAATTTAAAATCTATCCCGATTTCCCGGGAGCGGAAAAATACCTGGAAAAGCAAAACTCTAATTGGGATGAATCATTTCCGATTTATTTCAGACACTAGTTTCATTTTCCAAAGGACTTTATAACATTTTCCTGTTGGACATACTGATATATTCAAAAGTAACGTAACGACATAAATTTTTTTACTCCACTAATTTTGAATAACTCCGAAACTATTAAGCAAATAGAAAATAATCTTAATATAACTTAAAGAAAATTTTAATCCGAATGTTTTGTTGGTTTTATTTATCTAAATCGGACAAGCTGTGAAACATAACATAATGAAACATAATTTTATTTTTTAAAATCGGACAAGTTGTTACGCTGAAATATACTAATGTTACCGGCTTATGAATAAGTGTTTCTGTACCTGGTAGAAAAAAAAACTGAAAACAGATTCTTATTAAGCAGAACACGTTAAATTCTTTATATTTATCCCTTTTTTTAAGTAGAAACAAATTCTTGTTTGTAATCCGAATAAACATGTATTGAAAACCCTTATTACTTACCGATAACAAATCTAAATTGTTTTTGAGAACTTCAATCAGTACAACTGATTTAATGTGTACCCAATTTGAATTCAAACTCATTATTTAATATTTTCTTTTTTTTAAATACGAGTATTTATTAAGATGATTTTAATTTAATGAGAATAATTATTAATAAAGATGCATAAGAACATAAATTAATATATTTATTTATATCACAAAAATTTACAAATGTACAGAAATATTTCAGTTTTTTCCTTTACAAGGAAATCAGTTTTATGTTACCATAAATGCAGATATATTCTATATGGACCATTTTGGGTAACATCATCATTTGTTGGTTGTTTCAAATGCGATTTACCTGACAAATTCACATTACAAGGATCTAATTCGCTTGATTTGCTCTGACATCCTCCGCTGAAATTAAGAAGAAAGAAAAAATAAATATATTATGATAAGTTAAGTGTAAAAAGATCATAATCTTATCCATCTCTTTAATCTTAACAAAGTCTTTGACAATTTAAAATGATTTTATCATTTGTTGTAGTGTCCTAAAATAATTAAACGGTTTGTCCAATCTACATAAATAAAACTCCAAAAGATGCTTAAAATGATGACTAAAATTATCTTCAAGTTATCTTAGCATTATTTTTTTTATCCGCTCATATATATATATATATATAGACATATATATGTAGACATACTCTCAAAGGCTCTTGATATCACTTCTCATCTGAGCGCTAATACTTAATGTCTCATTACGATTCTGGAAGGCAAGGAACGGTCAGACGAACTGGCCAGCGCGATCAATGCTTTGAATATTACAGCACATTTTAACATTTCAAGACCAATAATCAATAAATATGCAAGTAGGCTGGATGTCCCATTAAATAAAGACTATTCCAGCTGTGAAGTTCTCCAAGAGGAGAAAATAGTACTTCATTTAGCATTGATATAGACCTCTTCTTCTTAGCGAGTAGTATAGTCCTAGCAAACACATTTCTCTCGAGAGACAACTTAGTTTAATTAGAAAATAGAGGAATATTCCATATTTGTTAATTTCTTCACTATTAAAATTTAATGGCGAATAAAGAAAGAATTAAGAGGTCGATTAATATTAATATTAAGAATTCATAATTTCTAAAAGTATTAATTAAAAAAAAAAAAAAAAAAAACAATCGAATACATTTTTGCTAAGTGTATTCACATGGAAATGCGGCAAAAAAAAAACAAAATAAATGAAAACAACAACACAATTATTATGAAGAAAAGTGGAATTTGTTTTTGAAATAATTTTATTTTCGCACATTTAGGGGATTATTGTTTTTGTTGTTATATTTAAAATAGTATAAATGATTATGTGTATAAATGAGTACTGTTTGTATGTATGTATGTATGTATATATATAATTGTCTATTTATTTGTCATAGTGTTGGTTGTTATTCTTTTAAGTGACTTTGAACTTGAAAACACTTATACGCTCAGTGGTACAGGAAAGACAACAATATCAACAACAAATATTATGCATAGGCGTCAATGAACTCTGAAAAATAAAAACAACAATACGTAATATTCTAACGGTCTTATGGGTGTTTCTTTCTACCCAAAATGGAAAAGGAAATATTAATTATTTTTGTTCTACATATTTCACATTTTCTGTTTAGAAAATATCTCATTATTATCCAATGTTCGTATGTATCTATGTATTTATATTAATAAATGGCACATAAATCAACACACTTGAATTTCAAATGTTCTTTATTTTCTTAATAATTACACAAAAAATTCAATATATTTCAGCACATTTTTGTAGATTTTCTCAGCCTCCCATTAATACCTTTTTGCTTTTTATTTCATTTTGTTTTTTTTTTTTTTCTTTTAATTTAATATTAATATTTTGTGCACACATTTCGATAGATTTTAAAATATCATACGTTAACTAATTGCTTTCTTTAATAATAAAAATATAATAATTTTTAGGTCTATGCTTCTTTTTGCCATTTTTTGTCAGCACGTGTTGTGTTGTGATGCAATACATTGCCTATCATGTGTCTAGCACATTCATTTCGAATTCTAGCAATTCAACGACGCCAAAAATAGGAGAACAATTTTCTTAAACCTAAATATCTCTTAAACTAAAATTATACGAATACGTAAAATCATATTTTTTGTATAGCTTTACAAGGAAAATATGTATGTAAAATTATTTTATATTCAAATCATTAATGATTTTTTGGCGAATTTAAAAAAATACATACCTAAGGTGACCAATTTTGGGGGTCTACTCTTTAGCCTTCTGATACTCTAGAGATCTGTGCTTCTCCAAATCAACTTCAAAATAGTTCAGCTCTAGCCGTGTCATATGTTATTGAGATATTTTTAGAGTATTAAAAGTTACAGAATTATTTCCAAAAAGAAAAAAAATCGTTTCGGAACCACTGCACAGTGGTAAATTCCGTCAAAAATGCCAAAATGAAAATTTAATTTTTGATAATTTTTTTTTAAATTTGAAAGCCAAGCCTACAGATAACATGATTCTTAACTTTTTTTCGTGGTTAGGACATTGAGTTTGGTAGTTATAAAGTAGTTATAATCATTAAAAAAAAATACTGTTTATATGTTTATACAAATTTTAAGGATTTTCTGAGAATATTGGTTCACTGTCAATATTCTGGTATAAAATAATGTGCACAAAATTATCTTTTCGGTACACTTATGGACTGCAGAAATGTTAGTTACTTTTATTATCACAAACATTTTAAAACCAAACCTTAATGAAACAAACATTCTTTTCAATAGGTTTCAGAGGTTGAGTACAAACAAGGTAGTGTACTCCTAAGTGTCATGAGTTAGCATCAATAAAATTTAGCTGCTACTATCTGCTACCCTTCTTACTAAAGCATTTCTAGTACACATTTAAAATTTGTATTATTTCATATTTTTAAAGTTCAACATTTTTAATTTATGAATTATGTAATATTAATGATATAATTAGTATATAATTGACCAAAAAATATATTTTAAGTGTTTTAGTACATGGAATATTATTTTTAAAGCGGAGTTTTTGAAATTTGGAACAATTTTTAATTTGAAATTCATAAAATAAAATTTTAATATGTGTAATTAACTTTTCATATAATTTAAGTCATCCTAACTAAGTTGGGCAACTCATTTATCTATTTCGCGTAATTTTTAAAGCAAAAATTATATAATTAATTATATAATTAATGTAAAGTAAAAACGTATATGTATGTATCTTATGTAATAATAGTGTGGAATAAATATAAAATAAATAAAAATTACCTATTTACCTTCAAATTTACTATATCGTTAAATTTTTAAGATTTATTTTGAAAAATGTTTTAAATGTATTATATTTTCGAAAATTTCTCAATAATACAAATTATTTCGATTGACTGCGTTATAAATCGTTCATATCTTTTCTTATACTTAACCGATATCATTGCATATATATCATTGTTAATAATATAAAACATCTGTATATGTCACGTGTGCTAACTCAATTCAGAAGTAATCACTTCATTCATAAGATAAAACGCAGATTTTTTATTAATTTTAAAACTCACGTTCTTTCAATCTTTAAACATTAATTTTTTAAGCTATAAAAGCATTCTACTTTTTAAATATATTCCATATACTTTGTTTATCAGCCATTGAACTTAAAATTTTGTGATGGATTTTGCTCTAAATGTGATAAGATTCTTGAGTTATCAAAATTTATTAGAAAACATATGTTTTTTTTTTCATTATTAAATTGATGAATCGTTGTTGTTTTTATTATTTAGCAAAAATTTTTGGCACAATTGCGAGGCTATAAAGTTTAAAATACTTAGTTTTGCAAAAAAATATGTAGTAGATTCGTTTAATATTTGCAAAGCGTGTGTTTCCCATAATTAATAGAGGGTAGGAGAACAAGTGCTTATGTTAGTTTATACAATTTTTTTTAATATAACTAGCTATTAACCAATCCTCTAATTTACATACTAGACTAAAGTCTACTCTTAACACAAATTGAATAATAGAATAATTGTACGTTTGCTACATAGTCCAGACTATAGTCTACTGCAAGGTTTCCCAAATGGGGGACCGTAACAACATTTTCAATTTGGATGGGAAAAATTCTTGAAGCATCGTACAAGATATCAATGATAATAGGAAAAAATGACCACACACAATTGCTGAACCTTTAATAAAGTTGTTTTGTTGTCGAGGATTATAAATCCCTCTGTAGTAACTCCGAAAAAAAGAATTGATGCACTGCATAGTGATGAAACGCTTTATATTTTTTATTTAAGCCAACTTTTATTAAAGATTTATTGTGAAATAATGAAAATATTATTGAATCACACTGTGTAATCCACCGACAAATACATATTACAATAGCCTTACCTGATATATTTGAAATTGTGTCTTCAAACTACTCGTAATATAGACGTAGTAAATTTTATAAAAAATAGTGACTTGAGAACTAAAATTTTTAAAGCACTATGTGTCGATTTAAATGCAGAATATAAGAAATTACTACTTCATACCGATGTCCATTGAATTTCGAAGCGAAATATGCTAAAGAGATTATACGAATTAAAGACAGAAGTATACATTTTCTTTTAGACAATAATGAAGATCTTTATACAAAATGTACATAAAACAATTTTATATATTACTTTGCTTAAATCTCTAAATTTTACGATACAACAACGATTAAACAATCTTAATACTAAACTACAAGGCAGATACTTAAATATATAAACTGCATTTGTTTCAATAAGTGCTTTTATATAAAAAATTTCTTTAGGAAAAGACATTTTCAAACCTCTCTACCAAAATATTTCTCATTTCTTCTGCTGAATTAAATCTTGAATTCATCTCTTTTTTAAAAAGAATATATGAAAAGTATAGTAATACATATGAATTTAGTTCACGATGAATTTTCCCGATATTATTCAGAGTTTAAAACCAATTCTTTCCAAAACCGTTTGATTTGTAATCAATTGAACATTGCTATTGATGATATACCCGATAATTTTCAAGAAAAAGAATCAATAGAACTAAAAAATTATTCTTATGCCAAAGCTCACTTTGAATCAGTGTTGGTTGAATATTTTTTTGTTAAAATATTGTAAAGTTTACCCGTTGGTTTGGAATGAAGCATTGAAATTTTTGCTACAGTTTGTATTTATGTATTTATGCGAAACTAGTTTTTCTGTCTTACAGTGCATAAAACCCAAATTTACATCACGTTTAGATGTGTAAAATGAAATAAGATGTAATTTGTCAGAAAATTCTTCCAATGTAAAAATGGTAGTAAAAACAAAGACATTTTATTACATTTAATAGTTTTTAATGTTTGCTTGTATATCTTTGTATTTCGTATAATATTAAAAAATATTTTATGCAATTAATATTTCTGTTATCTCAAACATTAATTATTTATGAACTTTTAAAGATTTATATTTAATAAATGAATTTTATTTAAAATAAATACTTTTTGGGTTTTTACTACTTTTCATTTCTACTATACTAAAAATCGGAATGTGCCAAGGAGCCGTGGAAAATAAAAATTTCTAAAAGGGATCACGAAGTATGAAGAGGTGGGAACCCCTAGCCTACTACATAGACTAGGCAATAATCTATTACCATATACTGGGCTATAGTCTAATCGATATATTAGACTATAATGTACTCCATAGACTAAATTAAGTTATACTCTAAAGTCTAGGCTTTATGCTACTTTATTTTCTAGCTACAGCCTTGTCTAAAGCATAGACTGTAATGTACTAAATAGACTTGAGTATAGTCTCGTTCATAGAATTGACTAATTCATAGACAACTATATTCTATTTCACACACTAGAGTATAATTCACTACATACATATTCCAGATTTTAATCTACTTCATATACTACATTCTAGTCTACTCCATAAACTATATATATGCAATAGTCTAATCCACAAACTAGAGCATAATATTATATACATAGACTAGAAGGCAACACCATATTATACGTATAGACTAGACAATAGACTAATCCACTATAGTCTACTCCATAGACTATAGTCAAGTCTATGTACTCCATTTACTATACCCTAATACATAGACCAGACTATAGTCTAATACACAGACTCTATCCACTGATCCATTGATATTATTAGTTGTAAAATAGAAGGTGAACATATAATAAGAAACGTAATACACAACTTTTAAGCCGTAATCAAAATTGCAAATATAATCAGTCCGAAATAAAATATAAATTTGTTTTCTTTAGTAACTAAACGTAGAAGCTCTATCTTTACGCAACAGGAAGATTCGATATAATATTGTTCTGATAGCCTCATTCGCTAGGAATAAAAAGCTAGAAACTGATGCCTTTAAGTATATTATTCACTGTTGTAGGAATCTATTTCTGATTACCTTTAGGACTGCATATAAAATCTGAAGGCCTGTTTCCTAACTTTCAATGTCTTTGTAGCTATTACATTGACCATTTCATTTCGGACCTCTTTGCGAATACCCTAAAATGTTGCTATGGACTCCTATTTGGGAACCGATGTAATAGGCAGCAGTCTATTAAATATATTCGATAAACTAGACTTTTTAGATATTAGCACAAACTAAAGACTAGAGTTCGGTACAAATAACATTTAAGAAGATATAATTGTTAAAGTAAAGAAATCTACTTATTCTCTGAACTAATTTTTAAAAGAAACCTAAAACAGATTATTATTTCCACACACTCACCCGGTGCTAAATTAAATAACAATTTAAATTACGACGTTGACAACAGTACAAACAATTATTTATATGAATTTAAAATACGAGGTAATGGAATGGAAAGTGGCAAATAATGCTACAACAAACTATACGATATACAAGTATTTGCCATGGTGCGAATATGTTTGCTGATCTTATGGGTTGTTTAAATTATTTACTAGATAGATAAACTGATGCCTTTACATATATATATATATATATATATATATATATTACTTTTTTTTTTGCAAATTAAGCATTTTACCGTCTGCACGGAACAAATTATATACATGTGGTACTTGTTGACGAGTAAGAGAATCAAGAGCACATTATTTATTTTCATTTCATACCGGCTTTTTGAAACATTTTAGTCGGCGATTAAAATTTTATATAAATATATACTTTTTTGAAAAGTACTGTGGTACATCTAGCTGCAGTATTTCTTGTTCGCTTTCCAATTTAATGTTTAGTATATCAAAATATTTCCGTTATAATCTCATGCTTAAAATGGAATAGTTTGCTCTCTGAAGCTTTTCAAAATTCCAAACTCTGTGGACAAATCCTTAACAATTCACAATTTGGATTTTTCCAATTAGTTTTTTAAAAACTCTAATAACATATTAAAAAATTTATCTGCCATATTTTGGAAATCTTATAAAATATACATCTCTAAATTAAATAAATATTTTTAAAAAAATTGTTACAGTAATTTTATACGAAAAAGTACCATTTTTAAATTTCTTCCGTACCATTTGTTATTTAAATTTCGCAAACCTTATTTCAGACGAATGATTGATACATTGCAGAATAAAATAGTGGAAAATAGTAGTTGTAGTTGTATTAATTGTATTCAAATACAATACAAAAGTAGTATGATGGCAATTCTACGAATACATTTAGTGTTTGTTGGCTGCTCTGCCTTTTATATTTGTATTTTTCGTACTATATTATTTGAAATTTGTGAATTCGTGAATCCAGTCACGTAGGCATAGAAATTCTGAAAGCATAGCAGCAAAATTTGATTGTTTGCATTTTTTTTTTTTTTTTTTTTTTTTTATACTCTCTTTTTACACTTTATAATCGTGGTACAACATACATATTAATCGTTTTCTTCCATCTCTATCGGCGATGACGGCTAAATACTTACTGATCTGTTCGGGTTTGACAAACACACACGATTAGACATATCTATACTTTCAGTTAACATGCTAGACGATCAAATCGATTAATTTCTTATGCCAAACATAAAAAATGAGAAAATTAATTTCAATTTACACAAAAGCTGATAGAAGAATAACATATAAAAATACGTTACCTAAATATAAACTTTAAAATATGGCAAATTCATTATTGTTTATAGCTCTTCTTCTTTTTATTATAATGTATGGAATTTTAAAACTTGTTTAAATCAACGAATATGGTTTTATTATTTTTATTTATTTATTGTGTTTTTGTTGTCTATTTGCCGAGTTCAAAGTATTAGATAATAAATAGAATATTTAAAGGAGGCAGGTAGGTATATTGTGTGTGAAATGGGCATTTCCATGACTCATCACTAACAACGCATGTTATTTACACTTATAAAACTAACACTAATGTGATGAAAATGTGTGCTATTTCCACAGTAATCTTTTTCAGAACGTTTTGTCATAACCATCTTACAGTTTTATGTATTATGATGGTAGGGTTACTGACTGACGCATGACGATCTGGCACTATTATACACGAAGATCATAAAAATGCATCGAAACTTTGTGCCGATATTTGCACGACCCATTTGAAAATATTATGAAGGTGAAATGTTCGAGATCTTATAATGTCCGCTAAATTTAACCCGTTTGAAACAAAAAAAAAATTAAAAAAAGTTTCCAACACAGACTATCCTTTATGATAAAAAAAACTCAAACCTATGAATGTTTGTAACAGCGAATTATTTCATGTAGTTTCAAGTTCAAATATTCTTATATGGGAAAAAACAAAAGTTTTAAAATTCGAATCGAAAAATTTCAAATTTCACTTAACCTAATGTATGAAAAAAGAAAAAAATACCTCAAGAATTCTAACGCAAAATGAAAACGTAAGAAAACCCCCAACCCCTTTTCTACAATATAATTTGAAATAAAAAACATTCAAATTATTTGATACGAATTAATTTATTTGACTTGAACTTATGACTAAACTACCGAACTGATTAAAATGAAACTTGGCATATATCGTTCATTTACTTCAAGAACGTCATAACTCAAAAAAACCTAGTTTTGCAGAAGTCGTATGCAAAGTTTTAAAATGCGACTTACCTTAATAGAAAGATTAACAGCATATTCTCTTTTCAATCGGTGACCATAAAAGATATATACACGATATTTTTACAGAATATAAATCTTTGTATAACGCATATATCTACATTATTAAATCAAAAATCTCATTTTTGATTTTAACGTTCTTGAAGTATATGATATGACTATATCCTTGAAGGAAATATTGATTGGATATCATGCCCAATTTAAAAAAAAAATTACTTTACTTCTTAGAAAATATATATATATATATATATATATATATATATATATATATATATATATATGCTATATGCTAAAGATAACTTAAATCGGTTGAATAAATGAGACTACTCATAAATTACAAACTATTTATTATAAAAGTGGGCATAAAAGAGGTGACAAATTTAATAAAAATCTAACAAAATATTTAAAAGAAGCTTTGCATTAGATAAAACAATAATTAATTAATATTGAAAATTACTGATTTAATGTTTTTTATTATCGCACATAATTAAAAAAGTGCACCAAAATATTAAAATTTTAGAAGTCTATATAATCGAAATTCGAACTAACTTTGGAAAATCCCTTAGAGATCTGATATACTTTCATTTTGCATTAGAATCATTGAGGCAATATTCGATGATTCGAAATTTGTCACATAGTGTTACAATTGCTTTCATTCATAAATCTTGTAAAGCACTGTCAACACACGTAAAAGGACTCACAATATTATCATTATTAACGAGTTACACACAATTTGTTTGTCTTTTGTAATTTTAATATACAAATCATAAACATATCACCAATCCTTTTGATATCCTTCGTATTCATTTTTGTGTTCCTATTACAATCTTAGTTGACTGCTTTTACACTTTTCAATCAACAACAACATTTCATACATATGTACATTCATATGTAGGTGCATCAACCAAAGTTCATGCAACTGCAATAACAGACCATCTGCACTTAACTTAATATGTAAGGTTTTTCTGTCAAAAAGTATCAAATACGCTCTCTGATAGAATTATCTCACATGTAGATTCAAATATTAGTATTGTAAGAAGCATTATGAGATTGTTGTGATGAGATTTCTCTTTTTACATTAAAAAAAAACATTTTTATAAAAATTATGCTAAAAAGTGAGAATTTCTTAAATAAAAGGAATATGTTTGCTCCGTTACTGATTGAAATTAATGATATCTTATAGAATTTATTAGAATACGAGCACATCTTTTTTAAGATTTAACATAATATAAACAAAATGTTTACTTTCTTCTTCCGGCGTTATCTCACATATTGTATCAGCGTTAATCTCAGTTGTAGACCTGGGGTAAGAAAAAAGAAACACTCCTACTTTGCATATTAAAATTTTTGCCAAAAATTCTGTTGTTAGAAATACTATATGTATGCATCTATGTACATACAAACATGTCGATGCGCCTAAATTAAGTTGTTGTGGCTTTAGCGCAAACATATCATCAATCCTTTTGACATCCTTCGTATTCGTTTTGTGCGTAAATCATAGTTATTTAACAAAAAATAAAATAATATTAAAGTATGATGCATCTTTCAAGATTTAAAATATTTTAAATATTTCATACAAATAAAATAAATACCTATTGTCAGTTATATTAAAATTGTATATCTCATATTTTAAGGTTAATTAGTTTTTCAAGCCAAAAATTAAAATAAATAAATAAACCCTAATCTATGATATTATATTTAAGTTTCAATACAAATAGTTTTTCTTATGGTTTTATTGCCATTTTATCTTCATCTTACTTTACTAATTAATTCTTTCTAATTTACTACTTATTAGACTCACTACCTGGTAATGAGTCGTCATTATTTTTCTCATTTCTTTGAGTAGTGGAATAACTAGTTAACGGTAAATAACAAGTTCATTTAGTTCTGCTAGAGCGATTGCGTAACACTTAGAAGGTGGTCGGTTCAACCTCAAACAAAACCAAAATTTTTTTTAGGAAATAATTTGAATTCTATTGCCATGTCAAAACTATTAACAACGCACACTTATTACCTTTGTATGGAAATGTCCAAGAATTCATAGATCCCCATTATTAAAGTAATTATTTCAAAAGTCAAATAAGTAGTTAATCGAATACTACAAAACTATAAAATTACCACGAAATACAATAAAAACTACAAAAGTTACTAACAAAGATCCCATTATCAGAAAGTAGTTATTTTACATTTTGAAATAATGAGATAAATTATACCACACATTGTTTTGTAACGTATGAAGTAACTACTCATTACCAAAATTACTAAAATTTTTGCTGGGAAATTGTTTTTCAGTGAAAAAATCTCAATTCAATATTTTTTTTATAATAGTGAATATTTTCGAAGCACAACATATTTAATATTCATTTCCACAAACCAAAAATACAATTAAAAAAAATCAAAACTTTAACTTGCAAAAAGTAAAATTGTATTGAAATTTCATTAAATTCTTAAGACAATCTATAACGAGAATATTTTAAAAAATAATAATATTAATATTTTTAAAAAATAAATTTTAAAACTTTTGAGAAAAATATAAAAATACAAATAATTAAAATGAAAACAAACTTATATTAATATTTTTTTTAATAAAATATAAAGATTTGTTTGTGTAAGTTTTATTTAAATATTAAATGATACCAAGCCGGGTGAATATCGTTTTTTTTTTTTTTTTGCTAACTATCAACGTTGAAACTCAAGGGTAGCTAATATTGCTAAAATACCTTATTCATACATATGAAAATCAAAGGTTTTTAAATCATTTAAAATATCACTTTTGTGTCGATTATTTTTTTTCATTTATCTATATCGTACCAGCGGTTCTTGAGTTGTGATAAAATATACTCGGGTCACGATATTAATTAGAAAACATTTGACATGTCCATATAAAAATCAATGGTAAATTATGGTAAAATATACTTGGGTCACGATATTAATTAGAAAACATTTGACATGTCCATATAAAAATCAATGGTAAATTATGGTAAAATATACTTGGGTCACGATATTAATTAGAAAATATTAGACATGCCGATATAAAAATAAAGATCTGATAGAAAAAAAATTTAAAGCAAACCATGTTCAGCATGTCTAATTCCATACAGTTCACCTATTTTTGTTTAAAGGACGACAAGAAAATTGTTTTTTTGCAGGCCAGTGTTACTTATGTTCGAACACATGTTAGTTAGCAGGTGGAGAACATGTACTGAATTTTGCTTTTCAAATTTATAATTGTTATAAAAATAACATTATAATGGTAAAAATTTATTAAGAAAACTTTTTCGTTCCTAAATTGAATCGAGTGAGGGATCTTTCGGAAGGAAGATTTCAATAAACGGACGGTTATTAGCTTTTTAACCCGGAATTTGTACACTGTATAGGGTCCCATTTAAATATTATACAAACTACAAATGGAATGACACTTATACGAAGAGAAAAGTAAAACGAATAAATTAATATCTATGTTTCATGAAATCGCCATTACAACTCATTTTGAAAGTATTAGAGATAGATTTTTTCTTGTCCCGATTCATTGCCGCTTAAATTAAAAATATTTACAAAACAATTTAACTAAATGAAGACTCAAATATGTCGAAAATAATCATAAAACTAAAAAATAAACATGTAATAAATACTAATATTTCGAGGGAATTTAGAAAAAATTTGTTAATTGATTAATATTCATAAAGTTAATTCCTTGTTATGTTCTATAAATATCGTTTAAGGATAGAAGTTGAAAGAAGTAATAAAGTAATAATTATATTGAATAAAATACGCATATCAATGAAACTAGTTTTATTCACTTGTAACATTTCCTAGCAAAAAAATTTTTGCTTTCCTGGTAAGCTAACAGGTATAATTGGGAACAAAAATAAACTACTTATTTTTTGCCTGAATAACTAGTTATTTTTGTTCGAGCGGTCCACAAATTCATGTAGTTATTTTATGTACCTAAACGAAAATAAAAATAAAAAAAATTTCCCGTCAGTGCGATTTGAACTTGGACACAAATTAACCATTCGTTTTTACCGACTAACGTCTTACTCAGTACACTATCTCGCATTTAATTTTACTAGTGACAAAAACTTTTTTAGTATAAACGTATGTTTTTATACATTTTGTTATAAAAAACTAACAGCATTAGAATGTGATTGAACAAATAAGCTTTTGGTTGCAATATTACTGTGCTATTATACTATTGAGTACTTATTTATATAATACCAAGTAGGCAAATAATAATGACGTCTCATTACCAAGAAACTACTTTAATAAATAGTTGCCATTACCGAAAACCAAGAAGTTTTTGTTGAGTTGTAACATTCTTACAAACAATTTAAATATTTTAGGGTTTTATTAATTCAGTATTTGTAGCAATAGCTTATTTCATTTCTTAAATGAGTAGTAGTTAAAAGAGGTCTGCTTTTAAAATCGATTTTAAAAAATTTGAGACACGATTTTTCCATATTAGGCTTAGTTTCATTTTTGATGACTGTTTTTTACCACAATTAAATATTTGTTTATAAAATAATTATACTTCAAAAATTTAAACTTGAGAATTCCAAGTTGTTTGAGTTTTTTTTTTTAGAGAAATATAGTCTTTTAATGCAAAAAATTGGTTAACCGGTTTTTTGGGAATTTCGAAAACAGCAACTGGTTTTTTTCAAAATTCCAACTATTCGAACTATTTGAAAACCAGTGACTCCAAAAAGTCGAAAATTCGATCACCCTAATACGACCCATCCGAAAGTCGAATCATTACTTTGGTTTCTATATTGTCTTGTGAGCAAAACTTGCCTCGATACTCTGATATTTTTACGGTAGTAATGTTTATTGCTGAGAAAGCCTTAAAAAATTTTACAGATTTCAGATCTCCTTCTACGATTGTAATAGACACAAAAATATAAATAAAAATATAATTAAGCTAAAGAAATCCTGAGCTCGAAAATTAATTTACATCATATTCAGTTCTGGGAATAATTGGACCCTTTTAATTGCAAGGTCTCTTACAAGAGAACTTTTTGTAATTAATCTGATAAATATAGTTTGTATATTATTAGACTTTAAAAATGTAAACTGTTGTTTGAGGATTAAATTTGTATATTTTCAAATTGTTTAATAAATAAATAAATAAATAAATATATATATATATATATATATATATATATATATATATATATACATTTTTTGACCACAATGGAAAAATATGCAGAATCTTTTTTTTTTCTTCTAAATATTCCCATAAATATAATTATTTTATTTTCCATCAATTATACAAAAATGCATGAAAGACTCAGAAACTATTAAATATATTTAGATATTTCTTTAAAAAGATTTAAATTCGAAATAAATTAAAATAAAATAAACAAAGCTTAATGTAAAAACACATTATCTGCTAAAATATCTATATATGAGTTAGAAAATATAAATATTTTGCACATATGTTCCGGGATTACGGAACTAAAAATTGTGCAGAATTCCCATGAAAAACTCCAATTGTAGATCAGTTAAAAGCTAGTTCATATTGCTATAAACTCTTTAAAATGGACACACAAATGACAAAACAAGGTTCTACATATTTATAAAAACATATGTATACCAAAATTCATAAAATTCTCATTTATTATGTAAAAATGTCGGATAATTAAAAATACATTTTAAAAATGAATTTCTTTTATTGGTTAAATCCCAATAAACTATACAAAATATTTAAAAACTTTAATTACAAAATATATTTATAGAAAACAATAAATTTGTTCATATATTTAATTAATTTGCTCTACAATTTAGTTAATTTCTCATCAATTCGTTGTAATTCCCAGCACAAACGTGAATCACATTTATTATAAAGATTAGATTTCCTGAAACTTAAATATCTACGTGAATATATGTATGTAGATCAATTTAAAGTCAAAGTCTATAACCGCTAAACAAAACAAAATGGTGCCCCCTTTACGTCTTCATATTTACCGTAAACAAATTAGATTTTGACGCTATATTTCAAAGTCAATGTTTTCTCATATACTCTGTTACTAATCAATATAATTGTGACGTTGCTTCTGATATTTATAATATTTGTGTTTAGCTTTTTTCTTTTTATAGTTTTATAATTGTCTTATTAATACATTTTTTTTTCCTCAACAAGCTCTTGAAAATTTACGATTTTGTAGATTATTTTACAATCTGTAAGGGTTTCTGTTAAACATCATAAATTATGGAATTTTGGGAGTTTCAGAGAAACGTTAGAAGGTTATTTTGTAATTAAACAACAAGTAGAAATCTCAAAAGTCGCATGATTTTCATTTAGAATTTTTGTGAAAACTTTTCTCATTTAAATTTAATAAAATTAACATTTTAGAATTCCATAAGAAACCCTACAACTGAGTACATAATATGAATAAAATTTTTTGTGTTCTTTTTTATATTTTGCAAAAAAAAATATACATATGTAACACAATCACACCAACAACAAATACAAATACGATTTTATTCATATTTCAATTCAAATTATTAGTTTACATGCACTTTTCCGCCATACGATCGAATAAGTCTACGTGACCTGAGTCAAGACTACTTCACCTGCAAGAAACAAACTATTTTTATTCTACTGCTGTTCATATTCGCACATTAAAATATCACAATAGAATTGTGGGTATAGAACATGCGACTACAAATATTAGCAAAAAAAACAAAAACAAAAACAAATTAATCTACAAAATTCTGCTGTAATATTAAATCACATTGTCTTAATTATGTTTGACGTTTTTTCATTTGGTATTGTGAAATTATTAAATAATTTATGAAGGTAATGGATGAAATTAATAATATACCTGCATAATATGTTTACTTTTTTTAGCATTAGTTTAATAACTGGTGAACATTTGTAAAATTTATTAACACTATTAAAATATTTTCGGTCAATAATAGATAGTTTGCTGGGTTAAATACACGTGCATCTATTTAAAACTTACTTTTTAAGATGGATGTTTAAAAAATCTGCAGTATTGTTTATTTGTCATATCCCTTGACATTGAGTTTTTAAAATTTGCTCTTTTTCTATAAGATTTAAGATTATCTTTTCTTAAATTCTATAAGTAACATTTTTCTTTCATCTAACTCGTGACGAGTTGTGAATGAAATCTTCAGACTTTATTTCAGATACTCATTAAATCTAAAAAAAAAAAACCAAAGGTAGGCAAGTACATACGATGTATGTAGACAAAAAGACATCAAGTCATTGCATATTTGGGACGGAATCCACAGACACAGAGCGGAGAAAGGGGTTAAAAAAAGAGTGTACCTCTGACATACAAAATTTTAAAACGCTTTTGGATTTAAATTTGCTAAATTAACAATTTTGTGTTTTTAGTGTTTTATTTTAAATTAAAAAGAAAAACTCTAAGTGGATCACCTTATATAACTCGCAGACGAACACCTTTTTAAATACACCCCTCTTCCGAAAATCACTTAAACATGCAAAAAGTCTATACAAATTTTAGTATTTTATGTCTACGGAAAACACAATGCCAAATATTATGAAATCTGGTCCAGAATTTCCTCCATAAGTTATTATCGTATGGTAGCTCTTCCATACGATAATACTCGTTTTTTTTTTTTGCCAAAAAATCCTCTTCACCCTGTTTTCTCTTTCCAGAACGTTCTAAAGATCGCAGATGTCATAGAAAATTTAAATTCGGCTTATTTATAAAACTATTCCTCTTACAAATCCTAATTGTGCCAATCCTAGTAGAAACAGATTTTGTATTTCGATTTTTTTATTTTTTTTTTTTTTTTTTTGCTTATGACCAAGAAATTTCTTATCATTTCATATTGCAGTTTTGCCTTGAATGTTCAGGCATATAAACTAGTGAAATTCGGGCTATATTTTACAACATTTCAAATATGTAGAACCTTGTTTTGTCATTTGTGTGTTCATTTTAAAGAGTTTATAGCAATATGAACTAGCTTTTAACTGATCTACAATTAGAGTTTTTCATGGGAATTCTGCACAATTTTTAGTTCCGTAATCCCGGAATATATATGCAAAATATTTATATTTTCTAACTCATATATAGATATTTTAGCAGATAATGTGTTTTTGCATTAAGCTTTGTTTATTTTATTTCGAATTTAAATCTTTTTAAAGAAATATCTAAATATATTTAATAGTTTCTGAGTCTTTCATGCATTTTTGCATAATTGATGAAAAATAAAATAATTATATTTATGGGAATATTTAGAAGAAAAAAAAAAAGATCCTGCGTGTTTTTTCATTGTGGTCAAAAATATTAAAATTCGACACTTGTAAGGTATATATAGGTACATTTATTGAATAATTTGAAAATATACAAATTGCGTGTGAAAATAGTAAGATCAATCTCCATAAAATGTAATAATCCTCAAACAACAGTTTACATTTTTAAAGCATCAGTGAAAACGTGGGCCTAATAATATACAGACTATATTTATCAGATTAATTACAAAAAGTTCTCTTATAAGACCTTGCAATTTAAAGAGTCCAATTATTCCCAGAACTGAATATTTTTCCTTAGCTATGGATTAATAGTCTAGCATAAAAATAGAAGGGACTTAATTATATGGGGTAAAAGCTCCCCTCTCTATATCTTCTTAACTAATCAACTCATTTTCTTGAAATTTTGATTAATTAGGGCGTAAAATAGGACAAAAGGAGTAAAAGCTCCACCTCCCTATGTCTTCTCAACTAATCAACCGGTTTTCTTAACATTTGGCATGAAGACACAGTAATATCTGAAAGGAATTTAAAGATATACATTCTTTGGAAATTCTAACATTTAGGGCGTAAAATAGGCCAAAACGGGTAAAAACTCCCCCAACACATGTTTTCTTATTTAATTATCCGATGATAGTTTCAAGTCTAGAAGGAACTAAAGGCTATAAATTTTAACATTTAGGGCGTAAAATAAAGAAAAAAAAGGGAAAAAACACGTCCTGCCATCCAAACAAAATTAAAATACATTCCTTATTTTTTTAATTAAAAACAAAAATATTCACTAGAAGTAAGTTATATGGCAAAACAGCGTTTGCCGGCTTAGCTAGTAAAAAATATATTTTTAGATGAAAATTATTTATTAAATGGATATTTTTAAATATTCAGTAACTGCTGTAACACTAGGTACCTCAATAAAAAAGCAGATTTGCATTTTTTTAATAATAAAATAATAAAAATATTCCTAAAACAGTTTTCCCTTTTTATTTTTGTGGCAACGCCTTTTTGTTTATTTACAAAAGAACGAATATCATATAGACGGCATAAAAGTCAATATTTATATCACGATTAAAATTGAGTACAGGAAGATGTTTCTGTAAATTCGGAATCAATCCAAAATTAATAAATTTAAAATGTAACAAACATAAGACAGTATAAGAGAGATGAAATATTTTTGGTAAATTTTGCAAGAATCTTATGACACACTGGAAAAGTATGATGATGCGAATGGAATTTAAATGTGTTTTTATTTAGCTCAATTATATATAATGTATAAAATATATACGTGAGAAATTATTTTAAGGTGCATTTATATGATTTTTTATTTTTTTAATTCAAAGGTCAAAATTAATAATAGTTCAGCGTAATCAAGACATCGGTGATTAATAATATTATATATAAATTCTAGAAATATGCCTATTCCTAGAATATAATGAATTAAAAAAAAAATAATAATAATTCTTTAAATATTTATAATTAATTTTTAACTTTTACTTCCAGTTTTATAATAAATTTTTTATTATTATTTTTTTTTTTTAAGTGTAACTATTAACAGATTTGCATGAGGTCAAAAATAAACTAAAGTAAAACTATTAAAAATTCAGAAACTATATGCATGTGTCTCACTTTTGCTGGTATGTCTCGGAAAATGTAATTTCTCGTATGTGAATTTTAGGTCAATAATATTTCAAAAATAGATTTTTATGTTTTTCGCTTTTAAAGGCCATAAAATGATGCAGACGAGACAGACAATTTGTAACAAATATGTAAATTTTTTAGATTTTTTTAAGCAATAAAATGATATATAAATAGGTATGTTTGGTTTTGACTAGAACAAACATACAAAAATTAATAAATATATTCATTAAAAATTAGTTCGCTAAATAAATTTTGGTATTTATCCAATAGAAATATTTAAAAATAAATTTTGTTGACAATTATTAACATTTTTATTAAATCTAAATAAAAAGTAATTAGAAATGGAAAAAAGGGAATTAATATTTAATAAAAACAAATCCATTAAATATTTGGGGTATTCACATGGTGTGCTATTATATCATATTGTCATAATGTTCTAAAATTTTACAATGGTTAAACCATAAATATTATTGTTGCTTTTCAAACAAAAATTATCTTAAGATAATAGAACTTTGTATGTTATGATTATTGCGCTGTCATATTTAATTAGAGATTATTTTATACAAAAACAAATAAAAAAATGTGTTTTTATTTACTTGAGTCTGTCATCACAACATCTAAAATGTACTTTTCGCACAAACTGTTTTTTTTTCAATTATTTTTGGCATTATGAAAGAAAACATTTATTTTCATAATTGTTTTACATCAGCTGATTCGAGTTCAAAATCGCACAATTATCCTATTTTTTCTTGCTATTATTATAGGACATATGATTTGATGACACTATGTGAATCTCCCAATTATTTCTAAAATTGTTTAAATAAAACTATTTTTTATTATTATTTTATATTTTTTATTTTATTCATTCAGTCTTTAAATATAAATTATAAAAAATATTTATATTAGAATAGTATATGTATATGCATTTAAATATTTAAAATAAATTAACTTTTTGTTGTTTTAAATTCTAACTAAATTTATGATTAGATTAAAGGAAATTTTATATGTTTCAATAATTATTATAAGGTGGGTAGGTTATATACACTCAGATAAATTATTTTAAAGGATCAAAGTTTGAAATTTTTATTATAATTTAATAAGAATACTTTAAAATTCTAAAATGTTTGGTTTTCAATATTTGAAATTAACCTTTTTAGGTTAAAATAAACAAAATAACCGTTTAGTGATAATTTATAGTTAATTATAAATACTAAAAGCAAGCAGGAACATTATACACATAAAAAAACTAAAATACAAAATGGTTTAAAATATAGATTTAATAAATTTAAATATAATGTAAAATTCAAAAGCAAATTATGAGACACTTTATGATTTTTTTTTTTTTTTTTGTTTTTTGTTAAGAAATAAAAGGTAAGTTTTTGTTAAACATATATTAATATTTCTTGTGTTTTTCTTTGTTTCAAAAAGGTACCCGTAGCATTAAAATGTTTCTTTTTTACATTTAGTACAGTTACTTAGCCAAACATCACCTAAATGTTTGAAGACTCCAAGCCATTATCCATAGAACAGCTATGAATTCCCATAGGCCCATAGGTAAGCTAAAATAATATACAGGGTTTCAATTTAATTAGGAAATTTTTAATATTTTTTAAATGGTTTATTGTAGAAACAAATTAAATAAAAACCTTAACCAGTTTTTAGCAAATACTTGCTTGCAGTTTTGATTTTTTGAATATTTTATGGCTTATTTTAACCCATCATCCTCCAGCATGCGTTAGATATTTTATTAACTTAACTAAAAAATAAATTTATAAAAAAAAAATCCAAAGAAAACAACAACAAATAAAAAATCACATAAAACCAATCAAGCCAAGTAATACAACACATGCATAAAGTAATTTATTTTTATTTAAAAAAACATATATATAAATTTTATTAACATTTTTTTTTTTTTTACCAGTGTATTTAAGTCACGTTTAATACATTTAACATACAACCCTGTACTCACATTTTTACACATGCAAAAAAAGTTACACCTTTTTATAAAGCTTTAGTTGGAGTTTTATAAAAGTCCAAGTCGATTTAATACGGTCCGTTAAATGTTTGTTAAATTAGTTTTAAAATAAATTGTTTTATATTTCAATGTTCTGTTCTATTCTGTTTTGTTTAAATTAAATTCACTCTCTTTAAATAACAACAAAATTGTCTTTCTATTACTTTTTATAAAACTTAATAGCGATATAATTTATAGTAGTTCTCTTACATCGTGTCTGTACTAGACAAATTTTTATCAAGGCAAACGTCAAACTTTAAGCACGTGAAGAGTACAGATTCTACAGTTAACAACATGTAAACCAAACAAATCAATAAGACTGATAAAATTACACATTTTATACTTGTATGCAATTTTATTTAATCTATCCTTTGTTATAGGCATCCCATAATACTTCTCCTTTTTATGCAGTTCCAAATAAGAAACAACTGCTATTTATTTTTTTTTTTTTTTTTTGTGTATACATTTCTTAATAAATAATCCCTTTCAAAATTATTTATTAATATTTTTTTCTTTTATTCAGTTTTATTTTTTTTAGAAGATTTTTTCTCTTAGAAGTTTTTCTTTTTTACAAAATACAATTAAAATCTTTTTGATCTGATTACTGATTTCAATATATAGAATAATATAGTATAATCTTCTCTATAAATCTAATAATTTACATAAAAATAGGAAAATTGTGTTTTTTGAGAATAGGTTGGTTTACGTTGGTTTTCTATATATTTATTGTTTTTGTTTTTTATGTTTAAATTAAATTTCTTTAAAATTAAATCAAATTAAATAAATGTTTAAATTAATAACTTAGCATACACATTACAATTTATTTATAAATCTATACTTTATTCTTTAATATTTGCATTGTTAGTTTTTATTTATTTATTTATTTATTTATAGATATTTTTATTCATAAAAATTATTTAAGTAATATTTTTTTGTAATTACACCGCTGGAGGAAATGAAAACTAAAGAAAAAAAATGTTAACAGACTAATAAATTTTATAAAAAAAAAAATAAAAAATAAATAAATAAAAGAACAACACAAAAATTTAGTGAAATTACAAATAATTAAAGGAAAATTTAGTGTAATTTTTCTATGAAGGCCTTTATTGTTTTCTTGTATTTATAGAGATTTTTTTTACTTTTTTAGTATATTTATATCGTTTTTTTTTAATTTAATTTATTAGAAATTACTACTTATTGAGAGGCAGCGAGGTTTTATTTTTATATTTTTGTTACTTATTTAAAAATACAAACAAATCTTGCATATTGTTTGTATAAATGTTTTACATAATATTTACATTGAAATTTATGGCATATTGTTGTTTTCCTATAATATATTTTATTATTATTATTATTATTATTGGATTAGATTTCGTTATTTGTTTAAAAAAAAAAAAATACTTTGCAAGTAGTTTATATAATGTGATGTTTGTGTTGTTGTTGAGTAAAATGAATAAATTTTGAAATCTTTTTTCTATTAAAAGGGAATTTTGGATTTTATAAAAGGAATTTTGGAATTGTATTAAGAAAAGGAAGTTGGATATTTGCAAATGTTAAAAAAAACTTATTTAAGAGATTTCGAGTTTTAACATGAATTCGAGTTTTATTATTATTTATGAAACACTACTAGTGAAATCCTTAAAACGTAATACATAAATCATTAATCGATATTTTACAGCAGTTGTTACTGTTAATTTTAAATATACAACTTAATAAAAAGTTTTTATTAAAGTCCAGCAAAACGATTAAATCATATATGAAGTTTTTAAGACAGTCAGCTTTTTAATATTTGTGAAAAATTTTGATTTGAATTTTGTGACATAAGTCTTTTTAAATTGTTTGCTAAAACCAAAATTGTTCTAGTATAATTTGTACAATTTAAAGTTAGTGTAAATTTGGTTAAAAATCTGCTTAAAGTAATCAAAATTATTACAGTTTCCCTTTTTGAAATAATCTTAACTGCAAAATATTTGATAATTTGGAACATTTGTTTAATTAAGTTTTGAAATTCTTAATATCATTTAAATTTTCAGCCTGTACTTTAAGAATATTTCTTTAACAAAAGTTGTTATTATTTTAAGCAAATTTAATAGATTTTTATACTTATAAAAACAAATAAAAGTGTAAACTAAAATATTCGAAATTGACAAATTATTTTAACCATTACTTACTAATGTTCTGAATCGAAATCGTATGAATTGGAATTGAACCAAATTTTCAAAGATTAGTTCCTCAAAATCCATCAAACTTTTTGGTGGCTTTAAGTTTTAATATATTAAAAATAAAAGTCTTTTATGGTATAATGAATAAAAAATGAAAAAAAAAATAAAAAATAAATAATAGTTCTAAAAATTAAAGCATAATTAAAATTTCATAAATTTCACTTCCATTATAAACAATTATAAGATATTCGTTTAAAGATGTTTAAATCTAAACGCATTGTGTATGCATTTTTTATTACCTTTTATATTATACCCGCAAAAACGGAAATAATAATTAAGTTTTTTGTAGTATGAAAAATATTTCATATTAATATTTCTTCTAACGTGTTATAGAAACAAAATATAAAACCCTGAAATAGTAAATCGATCGTTTTCTTTTCTCTTAGCTAATCAGATCATTAATTTACTGCCCTTTCAAAATAAAGCCTAGAATACCTGAACGCTTGTGTAGCGCTGTTTTACTACATATCGATTTTGTTGTATCTATGTTAAATACAAAAGTTATAGCATTTTAATATTGATGTAATGTAACTAACCAACTGTTAAAATTGAAGGTTGTACGTCGTTTTTACAATTGAAGTGATATATCGTCTTACACAAGCGGTTGAGTAATCTAGACTTAAATCTAATTTAGGATTACCAAATTTAGTATTACCAGATTTTGAATTTTTGTCCCAATTTATAATTTTTATTTTTTATTTTCTAGGTTGCCTCGTTATGTCACTTTCCCAGTCAATTTTCAAATAAACACACAGATATTTATACACAAATACAGTGGACGAAATAAATATAAGTTCACCCATAAGAATCAGAAAAAAAATTGTTACAAGTTATTTCTAATTTTTTTCTTTTTTATTAATTTTATATAAAAAAACTAAAAATATTTATATTTATAAATTTAAAATTTTACAAGAATAATAAAAATGAGGTGTGAAATAAAGATAAGTTCACTAAATAAAAGCTTAAAAAATTTATAAATTTATTACTTTTTTTATACGAATTTGTAACTAATGTTATATCCTTTACATTTTGTTACATCAAATACATGGTATTTCATTGAATTTACTAAGTTTTCCAAAGCTTTTAAGATAATTTTAGACCATAACGTTCCTACAGCTTGTCTTTTATTACGCCTTCATACTGTTCACCATCGGAATACAGTTTGAGCGCAAGAATTTCCTTTAGGTTTCTTATTGGATTTAGGATATGACTACGGGTTGAATAACCCAAAGCTTTAATACTTTTAGGCAAAACTCACTCCTTAATTTATCGGGAATTATTAATGGCAACATTGTCCTACTGAAAAATTTAGTAAACCCCATTAAATTTTCGCCATGTTCAATTAACGATGTTTTCAGCATTTCCACGTAAGTTTCGGAAATCACTTTGATTGAAGTCTTTGCCAGTGCAAAATACTATTTAAAAGAAAATGCATCCCTCCCAAAATTTCTGCCTATTCCGACTTCCTTTTCATAACGTAAATCTCGGATCCATCGAAATTAAACTTCATTTTGCTATTAAAAAGTATTTCTTTCCATTTTTTGCCGTAATTCATATGATTTTTTTTTTTTTTTTTTTGAGGCTTATTTTTGTGTTTTTATGTTAATGAAAGTTACACCATTCTTTTTGTAAAAGTAAGATGTTATGTGCTCCGAAAAATCTGTTGAACGCGTCAAATGGTTGCTGGAAACTAAGACTGACTCTTTATTTGAGACTCAAATTAATGATAATGGTATGCCAATCGATTAGTAACACATTTTTGGTGCAGAGGCAGAGAGTTTTTGATCGTTAAAAGCCAAAATTTTTCCCTGTTCTTCTGTAGACAATGGTTTTTTTACGAAACGTTTTAAAATAACATTTACATAAAGAATGTTAATGCAAATTATTGTTTGTAACTAAGAGAACGCGAACATGTTGACAGATAAATAAAATATAATTTTGTAATAAGTTTTCTTTCAATCAACCAAGTGAATCACTCTTATTTAAACTGAACTTATATTTATTTCGCACTAAAACTTTAGCAAATACAGGAAAACCAATAACTTTTATCCTTAAATACTAAAATATAAAAAAAATAAAACGATATATTACAGAATTCGCCACTGCATTACACTCAGCTAAAAGGATGATTTTTATTAAAAAAAAATATATATAAAGTTAACTTATGGTTATTTCAACCACTGTACATAGGATTTCTTTTTTGCATCCACACTAAACATGGCATATCTTTGTTAAATACACATGGCAAACTTGACACCTTTTGAAGTAATGTTTAATTGATTACGTTTCTTTTTGTTTTTTGGTTATTTTAAATATCATTTAAATGCATTTTTTTTTTTTATCGATAAAAGCCTTTATGATTTGATTAATTTTGAAACCAATGTTGCTGGATGGTAAATATCATTTAACTGATTTACAATGATACGCCTTAAGGATCGATTGAATGTTTATAAAAGGAAAATGTAAGGTTATGATTGGATGGATTTTTTTTTTAAGGTTAGATTTAATGTTTAAGGTTAATTAAAAATGTATGCAAAGGATGAAAATTTTAATTATTTGTTTTGATGTAGATGTAATAATGTACGCATGTGTATGGGTGTGTGTAAATATAAGTTGTTTTATGAAAATCTTGCAAAATTTACACAGGTTTCTTTTTATGATAAATATTATTTTTTGTATATTTCTTTTAAGATATTTTAATTAATATAAAACATTAAAACGTTATGAATTTTTACATAAATATATATAACAAAATGTGTATGTGTGTTGTTGGTATTATTTCTTTTTTTTTTTAATTTAAAAATTAAATGCCTTATTAAACAATTAATGATTGATTAATTAATTACTATTGCTTGTCGTATTTTTTTTTTTTTTCTTTCATTCATTCTATTGTTCATTTTGAATTTAAACTTTGTACATTGAGTTTCTCTATAATATTGATTTCTTAAAAACAAAAACAAATATTTTTCTTTTATGATTTTCTATAATATTTGCAACAAATAACTATACACATCAACATTTATTATCATTTATAATTTATTGTAATTCTTCTTCTTAATCAACCCAAAAATGCATTAAACAGTTTCTACCAAAATAAAAATTTTGAAAACAATTACTAAAAATTTTGAAAATATGAATTAATAAAAAAAAATTAAACAAATAAGAAATGATTTGTTAAGTTAAAAAAAAAAATATATATATATATTAAGAATTAAAACAAGAAAAAATTAAAGCCAAATTCATACAAAAAAAAAAAAAAAAAATAGATAAAATGAAAGTTTTTGGAAAAGAAAATTATAAATATTTTCAAACTGCCTTGAGGTTTTGATTTTAATAAATAAATTACATTCAAATATATTAGATTAGAAAATTAAGTTAAAAATTAATAATAATTAAAATAAAAAATAACTAAATATTATGAGGAAATTTTTGTTTTTGTTTTAATTTTTTTAAATACAAGTAATAATTAAAAAATAAAAGTAATAAGTAGTACAAGTTAAAACTCACAAATCTAGCTGGTCATAATACAGGAAATCGTCTGCTCCCGCCGTTAGAGGCGTGTGTGATGACTCAGCAGCCGTATAGGGTATATGGCTACTACTTGCCACAACATATGAATCATCTTCATAGCTGGCATCTTCATTCATTTCGTCGTTATTCTCCATATCGTTATCATCGTCTTCTGGATCTTCGGCGGCCGAAGTATCTTCCGATGATTGTTCCATGTATTCTTCCATGGAATTGGAGTATCTTACATTGCGTTGTTCTCTGTCGCCACGATCGCTGGTTGTTTCCGCATGCGGATCGTAGTTGTCAAACAATGTGGTGCTGGGCATTAGGGAAGTCGTTTCCCAAAATTTAGGCTTCAGTGTTGACGAGGATGAGGACGTTTGGGTGGAGGCAGCTGTTTTCTCTGTTGTTGTACTGGAGGATTTTTTATTGTTTTTCTTATTATTGTTATTGGCGTTGTTAACACCACCTCTTTTGGAATTCTTTTGTTTTTTCTTTGAACCACCTCCATTATTGTTGTTGTTGTTATTTTGATTATTTTTAGCTGCTTGCTTTCCTCCTCCACCACCACCGCCACCTCCTGCTCCACCACCTCGACTCATATTGAGTTTTTTACCTCTGCGATTATTGGGACCTAAGCCATCGGTACCCAAAGCATTTTTACCCTGGCCTCTTCGGTTACCCTGCTGTTGTTTTTTAGGGCCTCCTTTCTTGGTGCACATGGGTGGCAGTACTATGTCGGTAACCCCAACTTGCTGTTGTTGCAACAGTAAATCTCGACATTTTTGCTGTCTTATGGGTCCCAGCTGATTGCCGCGCTTCGTAAAAGACGTGGGCCGATTAAGCGGTGTGGTGCAATTGTGTTGTTCTTCGTTTTCAAAACGCCGGCATTTTCGTTTCTTCCCCACTTTCTTACCGCCTCCTCTGTGACTACTAGTTTGAGGTGCTGTACTATTATTGCTAATACTACTAATGATATTCGTCGCTGTTGATGATGAACTGTCACTATTCTGGCTATTGCTACTACTTGTGTGTTTACTATTACTATTGCTATTACTATTACTATTACTAATATGGCCATTATTTTGACTAATGCTAATACTACTCGGGCTACTACTACCACTACTGTTATCTCTATTTGTTTCTGATCTGCTATTGCTATTACTACTGCTACTACTTCGACTATTAGAACTTAATTTATTTTTATCATTGGCAACAGGAACGTTGTTTAAAACTTGGCCATTAGTATTAGTATGCTGGTGATGATGATTATTATTATTTGTATTTGTATTATGATTAACTAAACTATTTTCTTTATCTAAATTCCTACTTAAAGTATTTTTACTATTACTATTATTATTACTATTGTTTGGATTGCACTTGGGTCGTGCTTTAAAGTTTTTACTATCGATCAATTCGATCAATGGTTTGCCAGTATCACAGAGTTGGCGTATGCCATGTTTAACACGATTTGCACCGAAATTTTTCGCAATCAGCTGTTCGACACGCTCTTGCGGCACCGTTTCTGGTATAGCATTCGTATATGTTGCTAATTTACCCAACGAACGGCTGGGTGGTATTTGTAATTTACGCGGCTCTCCATGCCGGTTCAATGCCAAATAGTATTTGCGCCGCGCATTCGAATTATAGGTGGATGAATAGGTATTATAGTTGTGCTGTTCCATGCTTTCATTGAAGACACAATCGTCAGTAAATTCTTTCTGTAACGAGAAGCTATAGTAAGTTATTTGGTTATTTTTTTAATGTTTTTTGTTTAGTGTTAAAGTTAAATACGCTTTCTCTATTCTCTTCCTATTTCCTCATATTATTCTGATAATGTTAGTAAATATAATTAAAAACTTAGAGAAAATTACAATAATTAAGAGAATTTTGTAAAAAAAGTGCCAATTGGTTTCTCAGTTGACAGTTTAACATGCGCTGCAACTTTGCCAACACAAAAGAAAATTCTGTCTGTGTATCAATTTACAACATTCTCATTTCAAATCGATTGTCAATTAGTTTTCAAAGAACATTTGTTACACTTTCCTTTATATTTGTCTAGCAAACATCTGTGCGATACGAAAACTATGTGCACTATACAAATTCATATGATTTTCTAAAGTGATGATTACTCAGATTTTAAAAAATTATTGGTCATTGTGTTAAATTGACCTTTAAGTTAGACAAATTTTCATCAAGGCAAACGTCAAACATCAGGGCGAATATATACAAGTTGACCTCAGTTAAACAGCTGATTATTAGTTTTGGTTGTTACAGCTGTCAAACTGCATATATAAAAAACATTAATGAATTCACAATATTGTTGATTTTATACGATGGTTGCCACCTTTCATTTCATGCATTAATTTTGACGTTTGTATTGATAAAAATTGTCTCATATAGACTTGAATTAACATACTTTTATCTTGAGATTGTAGTAAAATTTTAAAATTGTCTACTTCATACCTGAATAAGAAGCGTTAAGAGATGCCGTTTGACTTTGCAATTTTTTTTTACATTAAGTGATAATATAATTCAGTTTTATTTTTAAAAATTAGTTTTTATTATTAAATGCATTATTTATAAATTTTTCTAGTACTTAATCTGTTTTTCAAAAATTGAAATAAACAAAACTATAAATTTTCAAAATTTTACGAAATGTCAAAACAAAAGAATTAAAAATATAAATTTATTAGTTATTATAAGAGAAAAAAGAATGTGTAATATTCTTGTTAATATTTCAAAACAGAAATAAAGATGAGGAAATATTAAAATTTAGATATTAAGTCAAATAACTAATAACTATTGTACGCCCATTTTCTTAGATTAATCCTAGCATTGCTAACAGTAAAAACTATTCTATAATAGATTATTTTAAAAAAAGTTTTAAAAATTTGTCACGTAATAAATGTAAAAATTTATTTAACGAAATTGTAATGAATATAAAATTAACGATCAAAAAACTTATAATAATAAGCTTTCAAATGTTTCAAAAGGTTTGACAGAATTAATATAATATTGTTAGGTAGTAATTATAGAAAAAATAATAGAATAGATTTAGGCAAATAAAATGAACAAAAAATTTTACAAATATTGGGCACTAAGCCAACTGTAAAGTGCATTTCATACGTTTATATATAAAAATTATTTTTATTTTAAGTGAATTTATTTATAATGATTTTGTTTAAAAAAAAAGCAAAAGAATTAATTAAACACAAATAAATGTAATTTTTTTTTTTTTTGTGCAATTGACATAGTTTTTACTTAGGTAAATTTAATGACGAAAAAAAGCCATAAACTACAGAAATTTAGGTATTAAACATTTTAAAACAAAACAAAGAAAATAAAAGTTAATGACATATTTTACTATTAAAATAATATGTAAAATTCTATAATATTTCTTTCTTTCTGTTTTGTTTATTACTTTAACACCAAACTGTCAAAAACCTCACAAATTATTCAACGTCTATAAATGCAAACATATAAATTTCTATGAAAAAACAAGAAAAATGTCATAACATATTTGAGTTTTTTAGTCTGACATTTATTTGAAAATATGCATTCTTAAATCAATACACATATAGTAGTTTAGTTGGTATTATTATTATTTTTTTTTTGTTTTTTTTTAATTTTATGCTGCAAATTTGTTAACCAACCTCTAATTTGCTAGAGTAAAATAAAATTGAAATATTTAGTTATTTGCATGATTTTATTTTCTATTTGTGAGGTTTTCTTCTCTTTTGCCGGATGTGACATGCGACGACAGAATTGGTTCATTCATTCAAATAAGTCTATATTTATTTCCCTTTGTACAACAATGCCACAAAACATTGTTAGTCTAATGAGTAACTAAAAATATATTTGTTCATATACATATATATTTATTTAATTTTTTTTTATTTTTGAACAATTTTAATTTGTTTTAATTTTTTTATAAATTTTACTTAACAATATCTCAAAAATAAAAACAGAAATAGGAAAATAAAAATTAACGAACCAAAGAAGTGTTGGCCACTCTCTAAACTTATGGGCGTTTAAATTTCAATTTCAATTTCAATTTCACTTTGAAATAATTGTTTTATTATTTATCTTATTTATTATTTGATTTTTTTTTTTTTGTCAAAAGACGCCAAAATCATTCGTTAAAATGTATAATGGAGCAGACATGTTTTTTCGACTTTGGACCGGGAAAAATACAAAGCACTTTCAAAAGTTCATAATTGTTTTGGTAATTAACAAATAACCATAAAAATAATACTTTTTGGCAATCTTTTCATTATTTTAAATAATATGTTTTCGAAATTTAAAAGCAAATTGTTGGAATAAAAAAAAACAAAAACAAAACTTGTTTATAAATAAATTTTTTAATATGCGTCAAACGTCAAACTTTTGTCTGGATTACAGACAATTTTTAATCTTTCCTAACTAATTATATATATATCTTTTACCAAGGAAAGGTGGTCAGAACTCGAGCACTGTGAGGGTGAGAAAATTGGTGTAACAATTACCCACAAATACAAAACACATTAACGCGAAGTTTACAACTAATTTTAACAAATCTTGAGAAGAATTTTATTCCCAGTTAATCTTCGGAATGTATTAAAGTAAATTTAATTTTAAAATTGCAAAACAATTATTAATTTCGAGAAAATTACGCAAAGTCATTTTATCCAATAAAGCTTTTAACAAAATTACATAAAAGAAATTAAAAGAAAAGGCTTTAAACAAATACTAAAAACCATTTTCCCATACAACTAATGGATATTTGAAGTGAAGTTATTAACTATTTTAAACTAGAGATAAATTCATTAAAATTATTAGATTAATCACAGTTGACCTACATTTTTCCTAATTGGAAGCAATTACAAAAGGCATTTATCAAAAACGAAAAAATTTATTTCTACATAAATTTATGATAAATAATTTTCGTTATAATAAAATCTTTAAAATTAGAATCCCTTTTTCTTAAAATTATTGTGTTAGAATTTTAATGTAAAAATACTAGAACGAATTCTTTTTAAATTTAATTCTTCTAACACTTATGTATAAAGACCAGCAACTTCAATTCTGCCATTAAATTCACAACGAAATGACTCATAAGGGAGACATTTAAAATAAAATACATATAGTTTTTCTTTTAACAAATACAATTTATTTTCTTTTTCTACATAGAAACTAAAAAAGGGGAAGCTAAGAATTTGTAAGTTTAAAATCAACCCAATTTTTTTTTTTTAATTTAATGCTTGGCTGATACAAAAATTAGTTGCAGTTTATAGCAAATTATGAATAAACTTACTCAGGCTATTTTTTTTAAAAATAGACTAGACATAAGCAGCATCTAGCAACACTATACCGACCAAAAGCCGCTTTAAGGCAAAAAGAACTAGAAAAAATAATATAATATTCTTTAAAAAGGGCACATAATTTCTGTTTACTTTTTTGAATTCTTTTTTAATTTATTATTAAAATAAATCTCATAATGGGCTAAGCGACTGTGAACATACATTTGATGAAAAGAAAAAGAAGAATCAAATGGAAAATACTTTTGTTGACATTTTTATCTGTCAAATCAATGTTGACAACTTTATAGTTCATAAACTATATAACGTGATTCTTAAGTCTAATAATTTCTTGAATGGGGATATTATTATAGACGAATGCTTTGAGAAACTTACAAAATAAGACATTATATTTAGCAAAACTATTTTAATATCCCGGAATGTATGTTTATGAGTTAAAGAAAATTGTGTGACAATTTAAAGGAACTAACAAAAGAGAAAAAAATGCCAAGAAGAAATTAATTTATTATGAGTTTTTTAATTTAGAGCTATTTTTTACATATTAGTTAAATTTGGTTTAACTTGTTGTTAAGTTAATCCACAAACAAATTTAAAGGAGCTTTAACTAAAAATAACGCTTTTCAGCGCTAGATTTAAACTATCAAACTAGTTGACATTGTCATACTGAATTTTGAAAACAGAGGTGATTTTTTGATAAATTTATGGCAACGCTTTAAATTTAATAAACAAAAAGTAATCAAAATAGAATAAAATTTAAAATTTAGACGCTTAACTTTCTTTTGTTTATAATATTAGATAAAATATAATATTTTTCATTATATGCTGATATTTGTCTTTTTATTTAGCTGTGTATGTTATAGCAATGCTAACTTTGGCATAACTTTGAAATGTAGCTGAGTTAAACCTATATTATATGCTAGATAACACTGTGCGACAAATGGTATAGGTCAGTGATCGGGAAGGGTTCAAACTACCGGATAAAGTTATATCGATAAAAAAGAAGTTATACGTATCCCGGCGTTTCGCTGGGTCACGTCTAGGAATCGAGATATATCGATTTGAAGTTAGTAACTATCATATAGGGGAAATTGTGACATTTGGTGGTATTTTTTTTTTTTTTTAACATAACTCGAGAACCACCAGTCCGATTAAACAAAATGAGACATAGATCATGAAAATCGATGGACGCGTTTCGCTTTTATTCACAATTAAGTGAAGATATGAATTTCAAAAATTTGCTCGAGATATGCTCAAAATTCCTTGGAAAAAACATTGATGACTTTTTTTTATGATTGTCAGAATTAAAAAAAAAGTAATAAACAAAAGGTTATTTGATTTTTATGGTAGCGGTTACAAACTAAAAAACGGTCATAAATGTGCGTGGATAATTAAAAGGAAAAAAGGAAAGTGCACTTTTTTAATTATTTGGGTTTTTTTCCGTTGGCTACATTTATGAGTGGTCATGTTTTAGAACGTTTCGAAAAATTTAAAACGCACACGAATCAGGTTTATAGCCACCCTTAAAAGATGCGCGAATTCATAAGTACCTCTCAGTAAAATATTGAAACTTACGTAGTATTTATAGGTTTTCACTGATCGATTTTTGTCATTCAACAAGTGTCTCCGAACGCGTAAAGTACGGTTTTTTTAAAGTGACGAAAAAGTAATAAAAGTATAAAACCGAAATGAGTGTAAATTGTCCAGAAAATATCAATTTATTTTGTTACGTTTGTGGCAAAAGAGCTTTTTCAACTAATGCTGCATTACTCACTGAGCAAGTGGAGCGCGCTTTTAAACTTTATTTTGATTGCAAAATAATTCGTAGCGTTTCGTGGGTCCCAGAAAAAATTTGTAAAACGTGCTACAATGGTCTTAACATGTGGATCCAAGGGAGACGCAATTCACTTCGTTTTGGTGTACCAATGATTTGGACTGATCCAGGAGAGCACAATTCCGACAACTGTTATGCTTGCGCAAACAAAACATGTGGAGTAAACCGTAAAGGCCTTAAACGAAGAGTTTACATATCTGTTAAAAGTGCACAAATACCGCATTCGGATGAAATACCAATTCCACTGCTTCCAAGTCCTGACAGAGAAACTTCTTTTTCTATTGAAACAATGGATCAATCGGATTTCACCTATAAACCAACACCAGAAGCCGGCCCATCGAACAAAATAATTCCAATATCATATACAATGGGAGTTTCCTCCGAGGGTAAGTCACAAAAATGAAGTTAACTGACTGATTAAAAACAATTGATTTTTTCCAGATGAAGACAGATCCTCATCCGATACAAACTCTGAACAAGTGGGCGAACCACCACGCAAGAAAGTAAAGGGCGCAAACAAACGAAAATAAGTTTTGCGTTCATCGATTTTTATAACCTATGTATCTATGTAATAACCTAATAATTACCTGTAATAATTTTTAATTTTACGTGTTAATAATTATAATTAATAATATATAATAAATATTATCCAAATTCATTGAAACATAAAATCAATATTCTTATCAAAATGAGATACCTTCACTTAATTGTGAATAAAAGCGAAACGCGTCCATCGATTTTCATGATCTATGTCTCATTTTGTTTAAAGGTTATGTGACTTTACGTGAAAGTAATAAGACACTTTTTTTACCGTTTTGGATTTTTTATGAATTAAAAATAAAAAAATTCAATTTTTTAGGCAAAAAATATTTTTTTTTCTTCATACATTTATCTATAACTGCGAAACTGTTGCTTATGTAGCGAAACGTTGTATGAACAGATTAAAGGAATTGTAATTCCTAATTTTTTTAAATTTGTTTCAGTAAAATCGGACTGGTGGTTCTCGAGTTATGTCAAAAAGAAGACCACCAAAGGTCACAATTTCCCCTATATGATAGTTACTAACTTCAAATCGATATATCTCGATTCCTAGACGTGACCCAGCGAAACGCCGGGACACGTATAACTTCTTTTTTACCGATATAACATTTCCCGTTGGTTTCATCCCATCCCGATTTTGACTGTCGCATAGTGTAATCTATTATGGAAAAACTTCACTAATGATTTATGTTACGTTTAACCGATAAATGTATATAATCGATATTCTAAAAACTAGCCCTTAAAGGCTTAATACCAGGAAAAATTTTAAATATGTTCTCAAATCATTAGTTGTGGAACTTGTTTAATTAGATTTTTTAATAACATCCTTAGAATTAACGATGTCGTAACCAATTCTGGCACTTATGAAATAGCACTTTATTGTGATTATAAATGTTTTTAAGAACTAGTGCTTAGACTTCCACATCACTTCTCCAAACAAATTACTGGTTCCCATATGACTTTCTAGATTTGTTTGAAAAACTTGTATAAAAAATTTCTAAAATTCCAAAAATTAAAAAAAAGCGTTTAACATAATTAAATTGATTTAAAAAGTTGCCTTTAGAAAATGGCTCATTATAATAAATAAAAAAAATACAAAAAAAGGTTCTGAAATGGTTCCCTAGCGCTTTTATAGAACTAGTTGTAAATGAGACAATTTGGAACAAAAATCATTGATTAAAGAACTAGTTCTAGAACCGTTTCATAGAATGGGTACTGGCTAGATTACACTTCTACAGAACTAGTGACAATTGAAACAAAAATATATGCATTTAAATAAAAAAAAAAAAAAGTTAAAAATAACAGTTTTTAATCAGTCATGGCAACTCATAGAATATAGTTGGCTGGTTGTCTGTCTATGTCAGTGTCACTGTCTACGTTCCATATCTAGTCTAGTGTTAAAGCTGCCAGCCCTGTTTTTTTTTTTTTGCCTGTTTGCCTATTTGCCATGACACAAGTATTAAATTGACACAAAACAAAAATATTTTAATTGCCTGTCAACAAAATTGGTTCAATGTTGTTAATTGTTTGTGATTTTTGAAACGCATTGAACTTGAAATTCTTACTAAACAAGCGTAAAAGAAATTTAGATATTTTCATTTTCTGTCGAGCATATGTTTAAGTTAACTAAGCTACCAGACAGACATTTCAAATTATAATATATATATATATATATATATATATATATATACATATAAATGTAATTAATTAAATTGTCTGTATATATATGTACATGAGAAAACAAGACACTTTGATGAATAGTTTGTATGTTTTTAAAAACAAATTTGAAATTGTCGAAGAATCTACAAAAACCTACAAATGTCTCAAGAATTTAAAGAAAATACATTATTTTTCTTTAATTTAATATGCATTTTGCATACAATTAATAAATACACTTAAAAAACATGGATATCTTTAGTTTTTGCATTCTAAAAAAAGAAATGTTTAACTAAATGTCTTTCGATTCTTTTTATAATCTGTTTTTTAACTTCTTATCTATTTTAAATTATCTTAAAATTTAATCTAAATTTTACACGACTACTTGTAATCATTGTCAGAATTTCTTCTTTTCATTTTCTCTTTGCTTCAACATACTCTCTACCTAAACAGCTGTCAAAATGTCACATAAACTATGGTAGTTTATTGACTACTCACACCTATTTTGACATAATTTATCCAACGCTTTATTTAATACGATTCATTGTTTTGATGGCGTCTTAGATCTGTACGGTGTCCTGTGATAATGGGTTTGTTTATCTTTGAAAATCTACTGATTGGAGAGACCAAAAAAGAAAGCCGACAAAAATATTTGATCACAACAGAAGAAAAAAGTAGAGAGTTAAAGGATATTAAAGGAATGTTTTTTTTTAACTTTAAAACAATTTCAAATCAGAAAGTTTATTTGAAAAATATAGGATTGTTTAGGGTTTTTTAATTTTAGTACATATACACATAATTATTATAAACATTTTCTCAGCCCAAAATATTTGTGAGCGTTCCCACGATTTAATGTTATTTCATTAATTAAATTTTATTTAAAATTTTATAACGAACTGATTCGGTGTTTTTAAGTAACGTATGCGGAATAAAATTGCAATAAAACTTTCGGCGCTGGTTAAAAACAACGTACATTTGATAAAGATGTTTTATCATCAATTTTATATGATCACATTTTTTCTCATCATAATAATGCAAAATTTTATAAAAATCTGACTTCTGATTTCTTGAGAATGTTAATAAAAAACGAACTACCTTGAAAAAACATTTGTAATTTTTTGATTATTTCTATATATAGAACACCACAAAATGATTCATATTTCAACTTAGATGGCAATGAGAGTTAAAGAGCTTTTTGTTTCGATAAATTGATAGAAATAATACAAAAATTATGGTCAAAAGTTTTTCGAGGAAAATAATACTGATGGATCAAAATCAATTTGTGGCGAATTTTTTTTTTTTTTTTTTTGGATCAATTCTAAAATCCAATTTGAGTCTAATTTTTTAATAACTGTTTACTTATGATTAAGACAATTTATCATTATTATTGGATAACCATATGTTTTTTCATTATAATGCACAAATTTGCATGAAAATCGAAATTCTATTTTCTTCAAAAAGTGAAAAAAACTACCTTAAACAAAAAATTCGTATTTTTTTATTATTTTCATATTTACCTCACATAAAATGATTTATATTTTAACTCAGATAGCAATGAGTATCGAAAAAGTTTGCTTTTTCAATAGATGTAAATCCATTAATAGAAAAGAATTTTATACCAAAAGTTAATGATTAATATATTAAGCAGTGTAATACAGAGGAGATAGATTTTATAAAAAGAAATATCGGGGTATACTATCCAATAATGATATATTTTCTAAACATAATACAGAATAATAATTTTACAGAATAATAATTTTAAATTAAAATCGATTAATAAGTTTTTGACCAATTTAAATAGAATAGACAAAATTGAATATAATAACCGAATAACAGGTGCGAAAAGTTCCAACATCGAGTTTTTAAACTCGTGTATAAAAAAAATCCTTCAGAACTGCCCCAAAAGTGTATAAAAGTGATCCAAATAATAGGCTCATGGAACAACATAATAACTTATCTTTTCACAAAATAATATAAGATTTAAGTTAATTTTTGGAGAAATTGTAACATATTTCGTTTTGTTGCAATTTTACTCCGCATACATTATTATAATTTTATATTTCATATATTTTTTTCCAATTATAACAGCAACCTTCACACTCAACTATATTTCATATTGGTAATACTAAGATAATTTCCAGACCAGCAAATTTTTTTATCAAAATAAACGTCAAATTACTGAATCTAGACAAGCATTTTTTTTTTATCAAAACAAACGTAAAATTTTTATCTGAATTACAGATAATTTTTTTATCTTCATTAATTATAGGGTAAGACGTAAGTCATATTGAACTATGCAAAAAGTATCACTCGAGCTGTGTCACATGTGTCTTGACACATTTTTATATATTTTTAATATGAAAAAACTTTGACGTTTGTCTGATAAAAATTTGTCTAGTATAGACAAATCAACTATAGAGGAAAGGTATGTCATAATAAACTATTTAAAAAGTACCAACAACAACAAAAATGCTGTCTTTTATCAAGCAAAAATTGTCAGCTCAAATGCGGAGTAGTTTGTTTTAACTAATAATTTCTGTCTACACTAGACAAAGTTTTATACAGATAAAATATTGACGTTTGTCTTAATAAAAATTATTCTAGTCTGGATACGTTCTAATACATAAGATAGTAAATGTTATATAGATTTAAATTGCAATAAGTTGTTTCATTGTTTTGTTTTTGTGCAAAAGAACAAATAATTTTTTGTCATTCGATTATTGTTTTACATTATCCCTTGAAGTGTGTGCATTGTTATTGAGGTAAACTGATATATTAAAATTAAAATGATCATAAATATCATTGTGGTAAAGCCATTAAGAAATACAATAGCTTAAAAAACAATAAATTTCCCACCTAAAAATCCACTCCAAAAAGAACAAACAATAAATTGACAATTTCAACGCCATTTCATGGCAAATTCAACATAATAAATTTCATAAAAAAAACACATTTTAAAAAAGAAAAGAAAACAAATTTGATCCTATTTTCAAAAAACACTTCTACCCTTAAATGTTGTGTATTCTGAAAAAATAAATAAATAAATAAAACAATAATTACACACTTAAAATATCCTTGAAACACAGCTATAAAATGATGTCCTTTTTTCCCTTAAAAAAAAACAAACAAAAGTAAAGTGATAACTAATGTCGGTTGAATTTGGAAAGAACTAAAAGGGCAGTCCTTTTCTCTTCCTTTTCAAGCAATACCTTTGTCGTGTTATTTTTTTTAGTTTTAATATTTAAACTCGGTTTTAAGAGGAAATATCAAAGTGCAGAAATGTATACTAAATTAAAAAGGAGATGCCTGCTGTGGGGAAAATTACCGGGATTTAGATAAATGTGACATTTTTTGTGTAATGTTTTCCAATACCATAATTTAACAAGTTCTTAAACAAAATATTGAGAATGAAAATTGGGAAAAACATTGTAACAGTTGTAATTTTTGTGTGAAATGTACCGCAAATGAATAATGGTTTTAAAGGATCCTTTCTTTGGCGCCATAAATTAGATTTTTTTTCAATAAAAAAATTATTAAAAAAAATATATACTCAACTCTAAATGAAAATGGTTTTTGGCAATTTCAATTTGTATTTATGTATATATTTACCACAATTTTTATTTTGACATTGTACATGTTTTGTTTGCTTTAAATACACAGCAAGAAAAACTCAATATTCATTTAATACTTCTTGCAAAGATTTGTAAAAAAGGGTTAAATTATACTAATTTATTTCTTAGGAAATGTTCAGAGTTTTTTTCATCAGCTCTAAAAAATATACAAATTTATATGGTTAATATTTGTTATGTTAATTAATTCTATACAAAATATTGATATTCTTTTTTAATAAATTTATGCATAAATAAATAATTCTTTGTTTAGTCATTTTATTATATTGTCTCAAATTCCTCAAGAAAATAAATATCGACCGCCCATTGTTTTTTTTTTTTTTTTCATAAAGACCCTTTTTTTCATGTACCAAAATATTGGATGCCACACACAACATTCATAACCAAAAAAAAAAAAAAAAAAAAAAAAATGAAAAAATGAAAATATTATCATTACTGAGAGAAAGAATAACAAAAAACCAAATTAATTTCGTATGGTTTTTTATGTCCATTCCATCATTATCACTATTATCCTGTCAATACGTTGTGATAGCGCTTTTCCTAAAAATAACTAAACAAAACATATTCGTAAATAAAAAGAATTTTAAAACCAGACAGGCGTCAAAATTGTTTCAATTTTTTATGTTTGTCTCTTTTAATTCAGTTTAATGGCACTTATGGAAAATATTTATACATTTTGTGGTTAATTTTAATAAACTCTTTGATTTTTTCTATTAAAAATTTTTGTCTTTTATTTAAAATGAAATATATTTTAAGCCCATTACCCTTGATTAAGACCTGTTCTTTAGTGTGTAGAGTTTAATTCCTAATAAGTTTTTTTTTTTTATTGATGCTTCAAAAAATAATTTTGGTTTCGGTGTTGTATGGCGCCGTATTTTCATATCTACTTGTTTCAATTTGTTTTTCTTTTCAAAATAAACTTGATAAAAAAAATTATGTCTTAAAAAATTGATTTTTAATTAAGTTGTGGCTTTTACACACATACATAGATAGAATTCTTTTAATTTTTAATACGAAAAATTGAAATAAATTTTTGGGAATTTGATTGACAAGATATGTAAAGTTTCTATCTTCTATAATATTTATAAATTGAAATTTGAATATTAAGATTATGTTGGGAAATTTATATTTAAATTTTGATTATTAGTTTTAAATATTCTATGAGGTCAATTAATAAAAACTCTAATTGATTCTATTAAGTTTGGATAAAACAAAAACCTCAAAATATAAAGCCAATGATAAGTCCCAAAACAAAACCCACTAGGTAAAATTAAAAAAAAAAAAAAAGAAAAATGTTTAAGTAGTATTTTAATTATGACGGATTTAAATATTAAAGTTTTAAAAGTTTTTTATCAATCACATTGTTACTTTAATATATTCATTAGCTGTAGTTTTTAATATTTAGAAAACATATAAGATATTTATGCTGATAATTTATTAAATATATTTTTGGTAAAATAATAAATTATTCAATTGTTAACGATACCTTTTGTCTATTTGTCATAATTAGGACAGTGTAAATTTGTTTTTAAGAAATGCTATGAATCTTTGATTAAGAGAATGTAGTTTTTTTTTAATAATTTTATATATTTTTTACAAATAATAAAATAAACTACTTAAAATAAAAATTGTGTAGACCAAAGTGTCTAAAAAGCTTTATATTTATTATTATTTTTTTTTTTTATAAGAAATTAAAAAAAAAAAAGTTTAAATGTTTTATGTTAACACACCGCAAAAACTTTGTTAATTTAAACTTTAACTTTGATATTTTACAAAGTTTGTTTACAATAAAAGTAAATATTTTATTATAAATGGCACATAATCGCCTATGTATTATAACAATTATAAAACATTGAGAAAAAAGTTAACCGATATTTAATCAGGCTTCCAAAGAATTTATTAAATCTTAGCTTAATTGCAAAATTAATTAAGAATTATTTTCTAAAGATTAATTGTAATATATTTTAAGGGATTAATCATTATTATGAATGTTTTTAAGAAATGACAGGGCATCAAATTCCATTCGCTTTTTATTTAATACAATAATTTCGAAATTTTATTTGCCGTTCATCAGATTTATTTTACAGAATTTACTAAGGGTTGAGGCAAGTTAAACCTAAGGGATTATTTTCTATTTAACCTTTTCGATTTATTGACCAATTAAAAGTGAAATTGTTGGACGTAAACTAATCTAGTTTTCAAATAACATTAAATTTAGTATTAATTTTGTTAATATCTAAAAACATATTACATATTTTTTATAAAAAAAAAAGAAACACTTTTACTTACCGAGCCATAAACAGCACCACAGGGATCCATACATAAGTATAAACAAGTGGCAACACCTTGTATTTTAATACGTCCCACTTCGACAGTAGAACGTTGCAGAATTGCTGAAAAAAGAAAAATTTTGAATTTAATAAATATTTTTAAAAACAATTTAAAAAATAATAATAAATATTTTGTTTTATTATAAACAAAGTTGACTTCATCAAAACAGACGAAAAATAGCCATTTTCGAATTTAACATCTCAGATTTCAATGAAATTTACCACAGACATTGAATAATGAAAGCACTGCTAAAATTATATTTCTTTTTTTTAATTTAGGTTACTTTGTTAAAATTTATAAAGATAAAAATTTCACAAAGTCGCATACACTTAATTTAATTTATTAATAACTTTTAAATTATACATTGCAAAAACAAACATAAATTTTGTAATTGAAATCAGATATGTCACATCCATTTGATCCTTAAAAACGTTTAACGTTATACTTAGCAAAATCTTCATATCGTCAGTTAAAGTGCAAATGGGCATAACCACTGGAAAATCAATTGTTGTTTTTTTTTTACTGGATTATACTGTACTGACCCAAACTACATCTACACAAAAAATTTCATATTCATATCTGAAAAAATGACATCAATGTTAAGAAAAGTCAAAAGACCGTAACATCAAATAATTCACAAACTAAATCTGCATGTCAAGCGCACAACATGACTTGCCAAAAAAAAGAAAAAAAGACATAATTGGTAACTCTTTAGATAAAACGAACAAAAAAAAAAATAATAATAATAATAAATAATAATAAAAATAAACTTGTAAAGAAACGGTGTGAATATGATGAATTAATTAAATAACATTTACATTTATCATTCGAATTGATTATTTTCAAATTTATTATTGTAATTAATAATGATTGACAAAATCATAAATTGACTCATCTCTAAACATTCACTCTACACTGTCACAACGTGACATAATTGGGTCATATTTTTAATCATAACATGGCAAAAAACTGTTGGTAAAACAGAATCAAAACAAAGATAAAGAACAGAGAAAATATTAAAGTTATTATACTAAAGGTAGCGAGAAAAAGAGTGTGAAACAGACAATGATTTTTAATTTAACATCAATTATGTTTAACTATATTTACGTACATACATATGTACATATAAACGTAAAAATTTATTATTATTATTTTTTTTTAACTGAAAGTAGCTTTCTGCGGCCAGGCTAAAAGAAGGATCTTTACAAGGTGTTAACATTTTCTTAAGGAAAAAAATATTCTTAAACTTTAAAGTCATTAACATGTTAATTATTTTTGGCGGCTTACTTTTTTTCCTTTTTGCTTAAGCGGTTTAAAGTTAAGTTAAAATTCTAATAAATTTTTTGTTTATTAAGGTCTCAAAAGCAAAGAAAGTTAGCGACCCCAGCTGGCAAAAAATACCCTCAATTATATTACAGTGTTTTAAAAACACATGTTAATATTACAGATTACAAACATTTAGGGAATTTAACAAAAAAAAAAAATGCTGAAAAAGACAAGCAGTGCAGGTTTGAAAACACAGCCAAAGTTTTAAATGTAAAAATATTGTGTTTTTGTTAACTGTTAATAATGTCAAAACATGATTTTTAAATATTTTTTCATTCATTTTTGTTGTTTTTTTTTTTTTTTTTTTTTTTTTTTTTTTTGTCTTGCAGTATTTTATTAAACCTGTTACTAACTTTACTCGGGTCTGCTTTAAATTTTAAATAGTTCAGAGAGGAAATATGGGTACTATTGTAGTTTTTTTTTTCCTTTTTTATATAATACTAAAAATAATTCCTTATATCCACGATCGTATAAACTAATTAAAGGAGATATTAAATAAATCTCTATGATTCCAAATGTCATCTGACAATTTTGTTTCAAAATTTATTAAAATACAATAAATATTTAGTATAAATATTGGTACAATTGAAAGCGAAAAAGTACCTACAATTTCCAATTGTGTTTTTTTTTTTTTTAATTTTACCAATTTAAATTAACCGGACTGTTTTAGCCAACTGAAGAGACAGACAGAGGAAAAGATCGAGAATAAAAAACGAAAAAAATTACAAATCTAAAACATATGATTTTAGTGAATGGCAATAACCCGATTTTGGTTGTTAATGTACATAGTTAGGCTGCTGTAAAAACAATCAGTGTGGCCCCCTTGTTAAATTCATACATTTTATATTGTACATGCATTCAGTCGATTTTGTTCAATTATATTTGGTTTTTTATTTAGTTTTTTTTTATTCTCCTTTTAAGTCTTGTATTCTACAACCGGCCGGTTTATGGTATATTTATTTGTATGTATTTGTTTTCAGTGCTTCTTTTTTTAACATTAATTCATAATATATTTATTATAATAATAATAAAAAAATATTTATATTATTTTTTTAAGGAATTTATTATGCGCATAAATATGTATGTCTGTCTGCATATAACTTTTTTTTCTGTTTGCTTATACATGCCGTTGCCGTTATCATTTTTAGATTTTAACATTTACCAGATGTTTAACCTCAAATTTAGTAAATCAAGTTTGGTTAATGGTTGTAGCTTTTTTTTACCAAAAATTTATTAAAGTTTGTTAACACAAATTTTTAAAATTGTTTACAATTCAAGTTCATTGTGAGGATTTTTTCCAATAAAAAAACAATTTAAGGTCAATGATTGGGTTACAATCCCTAGAGGGAAAGGTACGTTCTGGTTTATCCTTGTGTCATAACATATTGATAGTCACTGAAATTTTTAAACGTGATTTCAATATTTTTAAACTAAATTTAAATTTATATAAAATATATATAATATAACACAGTGATCCCAAATAATTTCTTCAGGCCATGACCAGAAAAAAATTTATAATTTAGATTTTAAGTAATTCTTCTGAGAAGTAATGTTAAAATTTGAACTGAAATAAAATTTAAACGAAAATGTGGTATGAAATAGATAATTAGTTCTAAAATCAGCGAATTAAAAAAAACTCCCATATTTTTATACCAAATGCCCAAAATAACAATCCGGGCAAATCGTATTTCAATCGATTCAAAGGAGTGGCTTATAAAATATTTTTTGTGTGTTTAGCAAACATGTATAGGATATTTTTTTTAATCTGATATTTGAAAATTTCAGAAATAAATAAAAACAAATATTTTGAAAATTGACGAAACTCGGATAGGGTTAGCGGGGAAATATCATCGTATTTGCTTTATGTTAAGTTTTCTTGCGGAAACGTGAAAGAAATTTTATGATCCGGAGGAAAAAAATAATTTTAAAGTAAACAAGTAGTACCATTTAAAAAAAATCACATTTTTTTAAAGTTTTAAAAATAATATAACTTTTTATTGGAATTTTATTTTTATATGATTCTTGCATCAATATTTTTTAGAATTTAATATGAATAAAATACTCCCTATTTTAGAAAAATTTTAGGTCTTAAATTGAGCCCGCCATGTTAAAAAAAAAATAAAAGATATATGTTACACATGTAAGGGCATTTTTTTAGGGATTTTCAACTACAAATTGGAGTGGCCAAGTTTGGAGGTAAACCCTCTGTCCCCCAGATCTGCTAGGAACCTGTACTCCACCAAATTAGTTGAAAAACGCATCATGCTATAACCATGTGACATTTCATTCGGTTCAAAAGTTATAGAATTTATTTTCAAAAAAATAGTTTTGGGATTACTGTGTGCACCATAAATCTGGTATTACAAAATATTATCTGGTATAATATTGACTAACATAAGAAAAATGACGCATCAAACTAGATTTAGTGTTTTTTTTACCATTTCACAGGTGTTAGGGACATAAGTTTGTCATTCCGCCTGTAATTTCTACAATATTCATCTATGCTAATAGTTTCCAATATTTGGAAATCTACTCTCTTTAAATTAGCTTTGTAATAACATAAATTAATTTTTATTCAATATTTGGCAGTACCAGTCATGCTTCAAACCACCCTAACACATAGAGTTCTTAAGTTAGTAGCAAATTCCAAAGGTATGGAATATTATCCTTCCTGGATCATTTCCCACCGTTACTGTCTATTTTGTAGGTCGGCAAATACCGAATAATACAGGCCATAGATGCTCTATAAATCTCAGATCATATCACTGAGCTGGCCACTCTTCTTCTTACCTTGGATTGGTCATTGTTCTATTGTTCTGTCGCATGTGGAAGCATTTGGAAGTTTAAGCGTAAGAAAATATTTGAACATAGATGAGAAATGTAGAAAAATCCGAAGTCGGTTAATGGAAGCCTTACTATTAGCAAGTCGCGTATGATAGGTACTACCGTTACGCAATTGAAATAAAAAAATTGCGTGGATCTTGCCCAATCTAAAAAAAAATGTTTTATGGTTCAATGAAACCGAAATAAATCTGTTTGAAACTGATGGCAAAACCTATTTATGGAAAAGCTTTTATTTAAACAACAAGAGACCGATATACTGGTATCTTGGGAAAAATGTGTGAAATATGCGTCGCAGACATATAAGAAAGAAAAGGCTTCCATTTGTGATAGAAAAAATGCCAATAATACGGGAATTAATGATAGACAATGACCCATTCATACCAGCTTGTGAAAAACTCGTTGGTCTAAAATAAATTGAAGATAATACAGTGGTCAGCACAGTGACGTGATCCGAATCTTATATCAAAATAGACAGAAATGGTGGGCAATGATCCATCCCCCAAAAACTTCCTACAAACTTATGAATTCTATGGGTCCCCGATGTGAAATGAGGCTTTTTCTACCAAATACTGTAGAAAACTTATTTTATTACAAAGTTAACTTGAACAGAGTATATTTCCAAATATTAGAAATTATTAGTATAATTATATTTGTTTTTATTATTTTTTTCAAGGAAAGGAGGCACCTTTTTATATTAAGCAAATGCAAGTTGGGGCATTAAGAACACTTGTTTACAATTGATTTAAAACATAAATAAACCTGATCATGCTCTCCTTTACCGAGAAATAGGAAATTATGCAAAAAATTAGTTTCTATTATTTTTTCCACCACTGTATGTTTTATATATCAATTTACAGAGAATTTCCCTTAGATGAATGATAGTAAAAATGAGCAAAATCGGTCCCTAAATAGCCGAAGTATGGCCAAAAAACCGAAGATGCCTCCAGAAAACATTTTTGTTTTCAAATTTTCCCCTATATAAGCTAGCGAATTCGTTCAGGCATAGAAAATTCGAAATATTGTTTTGGATTTTTTTTTTTTTTTTTTTTGTAGAAGAAATAAATAAAATCGGTCCATTGGTAAAAACACATTTTTTAGACTTTTTGAAGCTCCTGTACAAGCTATGATCTTGTATAGATCAGACATAATTATTTTTCTAAAATTTCGGTTTTTTGAATCAACCAAATCGGTATATTAACAACCGAGTTATTTGCAAATCTTTTATTTATTTTTTTACTTATTTATTTATTGGCTGCTTTACATATAGTTGTTGTTTTTATGGGCACTGAAAAAAACAACAATAAGCTATATCATATTTGGTTTTTTCCGATTTTTTTCAAATTTTTTGTGCTGAAGAAATGAAACCAATCGGCTGATTAGTATCCGAGATATAGGCCAAAACACATTTTTGGACTTTTGAGGCCCCTATATAAGCTACGGAATTTCTGTCACAAATATATTTCTCGAATTTCTAATTTTTAAATCAATGTAATCGGTCCATAAATTTCCAAAATATCATTTTTTAATTAAAATTATCTTAATTTTTTTTAATAGTGTTGTCATTTGATATTATTGTTTCATCAACAACTTATTGAATGTTACCAAACTATTTGCAAATGTTTAAATATGACCTAAATAAATAATTCTTTTAAACTATTCAAATTTAACTTTATTTTTTATTAGACCTTTTTTTTGTTCACTTTCAATATTTACCCAATTTTTGAAGTTTGTTAGTTTTTGATGTTCAGATACACCTTTAACCTTAACTTGATTAACGCTATTGATTATAATGTGAAGTGTTTAAAGAAAACATGTTTAATTTTCTTAAGAAATGTATTAAACAAATGTAAAGTTGTTGTTAAAAAAAAAAAAATATTGTTGATTTTATATATATATATATATATATATATATATATATATATATACAATATTTTGTGTTCAATAATTTGAACAAAACCAACAAAACCAAAAAAATAAATTGTAATGCTTAAGCATAGGTCATGAACATTGAACAAAACTGGTTGTCATTTTAGTAAAAGCAAATGTACGATCGTTTACTACAAAAAAAAAAAAAAACCTTTATCATGTCAAAGGTTCTGAATTTCACACGTTCGCCTGTCGTTAAAGAAAAATGCACCAATGTCAGTTAAGTATGAAAATATTGATAAGAAATTTTTAAGTTATTACTTTTTTTGTTTTTGTTATATATTACCTAAATTTTTTATTTTTTACCAAATATTGAAACTAAATATATTTTTGTTTAATTTAGTAAAACGGTATTTTATAAGAATTAACTATAAAACGCCTCTTCTATGTATGTATTTTTATATTTGTGCAATGGTATATTATGTGTGAATGAAGAGAAAAGTTTGAAGGCGCTATATTACTAAATAAATACTTTAAATACCCATTCATCATTATCTCTTCATCAATGAAAAAATAACAAAACACACACACATAAAAAACAATAAGGAAGGAAAACATCAACAAAAATATGAATGGTTTTTATAACTTGGCGCATACTTGTTAAATTAATGTATTTGTCTATAGAAAAACAACAACAATTATAAATAGAAAAAACTAAGACAAGTAAGTAAAACAAAAACATTTTAAATCAACAATTGCATATAAAACATACATACATATATTAAGGTATTAGATACTGTTAGGCTTAGTGAGAGCCATAAAATAAAAACTCAAAGTTGAAAATAGTATTCATATGAAGAGGTGTCAGTCGGTACTTTTAGTTCTTCTTGTTTTATTTGGTTTATTGTTGTAATAATAACAATAATAATGTGTAATTAAAATTTTTTACGATGCGGAGACTGCGTTGTTATTTGTCATAAGAATTTGTTGTAATATTTTGTTACACCTAAAATTTTATGAGTGTTTACTTTTCATTTTTTAATCTCTCGCGTCACATTGCATGTCTTTTTTTATTTTTATTTTTTTTTTTTATTTTTTTTTTTTTTTTTTTTTTTTTTTGGAAAGAAAAAAATATGTGTAAGAACAAAAGTACACCCAATTTAATGCAACAACTATAATACGTAGGTCAGGTGAAAAGATTTACTTCACTTTTTTGTATAATTTATTAAGTGTATGTGAAGTGGAATAATTTTAAAATGTTTGTTTTACACTTGAAAATTTGAACGGAAATTTTTTTCGGTAGGTTTTTAAATATGTATGTCGATTTTTGGAATTTTGATCTACAGTATAACACAAAATTATATTGCAAATACAGGAAACTTATATTTTAATATGAAGAAAATTTTTAATTTCATCTTCGTCATAGGTAAAGGACATGCTCTAACATATTTTGCTTCTTACATTCATTCACACTGCCACCAAATTAATATAGAGAGGTGTTAAAAAACATTTGCAACTGAAAATCAGTTTCTAGCAATCACTAATTCTTTTTATTAAAAAGAAAATTTTAATAAATTAATTAATTCTTGAGATGCAAGTCATTATGTCATTGCAAATGACATCAAACGACTTCATGAGGATTGACTAAAATTAGTAGCATTTTAACCAAAATCATAAGATATTTTAATGACTCTTATAGTACTGTAGAATAACAGGCTAATTTCAAAACTGATAGTGAAAGAAGTAATCAGGATCAAAAAGATTTTGTTAAACTATTTTTTAGACATTTTTATAATATGTATATCAGTGTCTAAAAAGTAAAAAAATGGACTTAACATGGACCAGGAAGAAATTTCCGACAATATGTGCAAAAAAAGATAATTACATATTTTTATAAGATAGCTGGTATAATTATCCTTACAATTTTACTATATGATCTTGAAATATAGTGGATACTAAAAATCATTAAAAGTATTGATGGTACACGAAAATGTATTTCAGCAAAATTGTTAGAAATATTATACTCTATAAATGTAATAAATATAATGGCATTAAAACAAGTGCGATACATAATAAGCGAGATATATGGAAAAACTGGTTTTTGGAACTTTTAACCGAATAACTAGCGTAGGGTACACGTGATTATCGGTGACTTTTAACACCATCTATAAGATGCTAAGACAAAGGTACATATATGATAAAAATTCGCTTCGGCCCACCAAATTCCGAGGTTGAAAAAGAGCTTCTGAAGTAATGAATTTAATACATTGTCCTTTTCAAATTGTGTTCTTAAAATGAGATTTGTGTAATTTTGAGGAAATAAATATACATAAATAAAGAAACAATTAAATGAACAAATAAATAAAAATAATCCATTTCACGGATGTCAAATAAATTTTTTTTTAATTTTCATGAATTATAAAACATTTTGCAGAAATGTTGTTTCCAAACAAGATGATTTTCCATAAAAAAAAATCGGAAAAATTTAATTCTAACAAATTCGTCATTAGTGTACCATTGTACTTTTCAGGTTCGAATTGTACAAAAAAAGTAAATTGTACCAAGTTTTACATCCCTATTCAATTTGTAATTGTTTCATTTATTGACCTCTTAATTCCTTTCTTTTTAAAAATCGATTTTAGAAAATTTTTAATGTTATTAATTTACCGATGAAGTTGTAAAAATATGACTTCTTCAAAAGCACATTACTATTTTTTTTTTTTTTTTAATTACTGAGTTACTTAAGATACTGCTAGACTGTTGTTTAAAATGTGTACTACAATCATAAATAAATTTTAATAAAACGCTGAATCTAATGTGTAAAATCTAAATATCATTATTTTTATATATAAAAACAAATTATTATTATTTTCTATGTTTATATAAAGTCATAACGTAATCCCTCTCATATAGGAATTTGTAACATAAATTTATAAGGGCGCCGTGGCTTAGTTGGTTAAAGCGCCTGTCTAGTAAACAGGAGATCGTGAGTTCGAATCTCGCCGGGGCCTGCCAAAGTGGAAATTGTTTTTTTTTATAGATATATTTTTATTTATTTCATAATTATATGATTTTAATAATTACTAAATAATTGTTAAACAAATTGTTTTGTTTAGACATGCTATTGTTCCATAATTTTCAATAAGCAAATTCATGTTAATTTTTTGGTCAAGCAGCAAAAAGTTATTTATTTACTTATTTATTTTAACATTTCAACGGTGAAATTTATTTTTCACACTTTAAGTCACCATGAATATAATGACAAAGCAAAAAAATTGATTAAAATTTTGAATTTAGAAAAAAATAAAACAAAAGTATGAAATAATAAAATCGATCTTATTTATGATTTAACTGTAAACTTATTTATTCACACCTCTGAAAATTTTCATTGGCGGAAATGTATTAATTATAAGACACAAGACATAAACTGTCGCTATCTACGAGTATCACTTTGTTTTCATGGATCGCAAAAAGGTGAGAGACGCAGGACAACTCAACAAAAGTATGTGAAAGGTGTTAAATAAATTTTCTAATAAAAACAAGCTGCCTATTCATTAGGAATTTTATTTTTTAACAAAAACAAATAAAATCGAATAAAAACCGAATAGTTTTTTTTTGTTATGTTTTTCTTCAAATTTGGGTTGAAAAAATATTAAAAAAAAAACAGTTTTAATTTTATTAGTTATTTAGTTTCTGATATGCCTGGTTTATTTAGACATTTCTATAAATTTTATTAAATTGTAGCAATCTAAATAAATTTAAATTAAGTTTGATTTAATGTTTTTTTTTTCTTTTTATAAATAATTGATAATTTTGATAAACTTGCTAAAAGCTTTTTCATTTAAAAAGTTATTAACAAACATATGTATGTATGTATGTATGTATGTATGTATGTATGTACAGTACTGTGCAGAAGATAAGCAATAAAATTAAGGTTATCCTAAATGTTGTATTATTTTTTAAAGTATTCAATTTGCAACAACATTAATTCTATAAAATTGTTAACATATTTTAGTATTAACAAAAATTTTTACCTTAGAGAATGCAAATTTGATTCTTTTTGCAAAAACGAGAAAATTAATGTATGCTCTATAAGAAAGCGTTCACAAAAAAGCAACAACATTTCTATATGCAAATTTTTTAAATTTATTGCGTTTTTTTTAAAGTTAGTGGCAGTTTTATAATAAAAATATTTGAATACAGTATTATTTACATTTCTTTTTGTTATGTTTTCTTTAGTTTTTTAATAAAAATTATTTTTAATAAAAATTACATATGTATTTCGATACAATAAATTTTAAATTAGTTTAGAATAAAAAATAAATGGAAAGCAACCTTGTTTTTTAGCACAAATATAGTACACTACCTAGTTAAGGTATACAAATTTATTTTGGAATTACAATTAAAAAAAATTATGATTTTTCAGTGTATGTAAAAAGACTTCTGCTAAAAACTTCGTTCAGTTATTATTAAAAATAAATTGGTAGCACGCTCTCTAAGACTTAATATATATTCTGTTCAAAATTCACTGAAAGCATTTAGAAAAGTTACATTCTAAGCAATATGATACAGCTCACTGAAAAGTTTATTCAATAAAGGTACAGTTTTTTTTATTTCTGTTATTATAAAAGAGACATTTTATAATTAGATATGAATAGGTTATTATTATTATTTTTTTTTTTTTTTTTGTCTGAAGTCAACAAAATTAATATTATTAAAAATTAAAATTAATTAAATTAAAAAAATATTATTTAATTTAAAACAATATTTATATGAATCTACTATGACCGGATACGCAACATCCGGTAACCCGATATACTGTCAAGTTTTTCATCTTAAACCGCACGGTTCCAAAAAATGATTTTGGGCATAGACAAGATATAGTTATGATTGCACTTGAATTCTAGCTAAATAACTATGTGATTTTCTTTAGAAATCTAGGATAATTTTAATCTTTTTAGGTTAATAGGTTATTAAGAAGCTCAGAAATTTCATCATACAAAGAGAAATATCTTGTTTAATTCTATGTTTTGGCATGGGAAAAAATCTAAATATATTTTAAAAGTTTTGAAGGATTAGATTAAACATAACTGCTTCAAAAATTTTTTAATCTTGTGGTCTAATTCTCAGGCGCAAAATCCTATGGAAGACTTTTTAATGCGGCTTCAAAATTAGTGCAGTCGAAAGTTTTGTTTTATCAATAAATTTAAATGGAAACTGTTCTAGAGAAATCAATTAACAACTTAATCATGTCAAACTGTTTAATTATATCGAAAAGATAAAATATAGAAAAGTTTGTGCTTTTGCTAATATTTAAATATTATGTATATAATTTCGTAAAACCATTTTTGTTGTAAAATAAATATTGTAAAAATAAATAGGTTTACCCTAATTTTGTTGCTTTTGTTCTGTACAGTACTGTATAACTAAAAAAATGTTGTAAATTGAAAACATGTTCGAACTACAATTAGATTGGTTACGTTTTTTTTTTTTTTTTCTTATTTTTGGATGTAATGAAGTATGTTGCACTATGGGTAAATAATAGTAAAATTAATGTATTTTGTTACTAAGCAAAGTAATATATATTGAATTTTTTGACAAAATTTCCATCACATAAAAAATGCACTAATTCAATTGCTTATTATTTCTATCTCAATTTCTATTTTTCTCACAAGAAAAATCCTAATATGTCAATAAAATTTTAATATTTGTACGACCTCGTTTGTTTTTAGAGCCATATGTTTTTTTTAATCTCTATATTGCGCAAATGAATTTTGAATATTTAAACTGAAAATAATTGATTGAATACAATTAACATTTCATAAAGATAATTTTTGTTGATAACCCCATCATTAATATTATGATTTATACCATAAATCAATCTATAATAATGGATTTAGGCAATAAAAAAAATGGTATAGAAATATAAAAAATTTCATAAAAAATATTGCTTTTTGAAATAATGTTGAAGAAATTTGTCTAACAAAAAATTTATTTCAATCAATACGTTTATACACAGATCTTATTTGCAATTAAAAGTGTAAGGCGTTGCTGTATATTATTTTATTGTAACTTACTAACTCACGAAAAACAATTCCTGATTAACGACACTATTTAAAAATAAGGGGTAAAATGTTGGCATATTTTTTAAATTTTTTATGTTTTTAAAAATCTGACAAATATTAAAAAATATAATGGAAACAAGAAAATTATTTATAAAAGAAAAAAGAAATAGCTTTTTTGATTTACAATCTCTACGTATAAACAGTGAGTTCAGTATTTACAAATATTTTTATTTGTAAATAAGAAAGAAGTGCGTATAAACTAAGTAAATATTTTGTTCATTTGAATTCACATACAGTAGTGGTTAAAACATTCGTAACTAAGATGATATTTGGGAACAAATCAAGATTACCGGCACTGTTGATTTTTTAACAAATTTTCTTTTCGGCAAAAGCACTATTTTTGGTTAAAAAAAAGTTATAAAATATTTTTTCCGCTCTCTGTTAGTTTTCGAGTTATATGATGAGTTAAGTTACGATATAAGAATGCAATTTTCTCCTTCCTCCTTTAACGAAAATGGACTTGAAATGTTCTCTAAATTTTTTAATGTATAGGAGAGCACCGTTATATCGATATATATTTTGGGAAATAACGGTACTTTTGTAAAAAAAGTCCAAATAAAATGTAATAAAATATCATATTGTCTCACCATGGGTTAATGATTTGACACATTTTATATATCAATCGAAAGGCCTCTTCAAGACCTTTCCATATTGTTCATATTCATTATAGGAGGAAGGAGGAAATTGCATTTGTATATTATAACTTCAAGTACCAATAACTAATAGGCAGAAAAATCCTACTTTAAGCAGGATTAGATGGAGTTGATGGAATTTGATGTGTTAAACGCAAATCTGCTTAACAGTTCTTTTTATCATGTCCGTGATTTTTTATGGGCCTGTCTAATATTTCCCCCTTAATAAGGCGATTATACGAGAATATTTTGCCTTAACTCGAGAACAGTTTGTACAATTTAGATAGATGAAACATCAAAAGATGCGGAACACAATTTTCTTCAAGTCGACTTTACATTTTTTTTTTATACTGAACAGTTTCGGAGTTATTTATAAATTATTGTTGGAAAAATTTTTTTCATGCAAAATTAAACATTTATTACTGCGAAAATATTGATCGGATAAAAAAAATCAAGATTTGTGCATCAATTTTAATCGAACATGTCTTATTATATTTATAGTGTTACTATAAAAATGCTGTTTTCATTTCTTAAAAGAACTTTTAAAGAACTAATTCTTCAATTTTGAATGTAAAATTATTTTTTCCGACATGAATAACTCTGAAATTATTTGGCAAATAAAAAAATATAAATAAAAACGATTTGAAGACGATTTTCGTCTACATCCTTTGGTGTTTAATTTATTTAAATCATACCAAAGGTTCTTGAGATATAGTCAAATATACTCGTATAATTGCCTTATTAATGGGGATTTGTTAGATATGATTATAAAAAAAATCAAGGCATGATAGAAAAAAAAAACAGAATGCAGATTCGTGTTGAGCACGTCAAATTCCATCTAGTTAACCTATTTTTGTTTGAAGGAAGACAACAAAAAAAAAAATTTTGCCGACTAGTGTAATTTGTACATTTTTCTCATTATAATTGTTTCAAAAATTCTGTGTTTTAAGACAAAAGTTCAGGTTATTAAGGTTTTCGCAAAAATAAATTTATATTAAATATTCTGTTCCCAAAAGAGTAAACACTGATTATTTCATGTATTTTGATGGTTTTATGAGTTACAAATGTCTTGAACACTTGAATTTTTGAACTGATTTTTTTACTAAAATCCTTTTTTTCCATAATATTTAGTTAATAAATATTTCTTAAATTATTATAACAATGGAAAGTAATGGTTTAGTGTTATAAAAAATTGCTATTGCCAAGTTTTTCAGTTGCAAGTGTTTTGACCACCACTGTACATGGACGAATATTTATCTAATTTATGCAGTTTTAAACTTTATTTAGTAGGAATTGCAACTTACTATATTATATAAAAAAAAATAAACTTAAGAAATAATACACATTTTTTCCCATACCTGAAATATATATATATTGTTTTACTTATCTGCATCGCTGGAATCATTAAGTATTAAAATTTATTCAATACAGTATTTATAAATTTTACTCGAATAAGTTATTAACAAGTCAACCAAAAATATGCTTTAAAAGAACTGTTTTATGCGCATAAAAAATAACTAAATTTCAAATTATCAACTACTCATGCTAAAAATAGTGTAATATATATGCAAAATTATGCTCTTATGTATGAAATATGCAGAAATATTATTTAAAAATTTCTAAAATGTACTATAAAATAATAATTTTCAAGAAAAGTCCAAAATATTCAAAAGAATGCTGTTAAGACCAAAATATGCTGTAACGAATCGATGCCAAAATTCTTAAAATTGTCTAAAATGGGTAAATAACTAATGGTTTGGTTCATTGCATATTTTAATAATATTTAGACTTTGTGTAAAATATATGTACATTTTTCTATCACTCGCACTTTCCAAAATAAAAACATTCATTCATGTTAAAAAAAAAAATCTGTCAATTATAATTAAATATAAAATGCATTAAATAAAAAAAAACATTCTTAAATATTTTCAATGTTTCTAGGGTGCATTCTTAGGTGCATTAATAATAATAATGAAGAAAATAACATGGGGATTATTTTATTAAAATACTGAGACCATAAGTGTACGCTTCCAGAAGGTGGTCTTCCTTTGACAGCGGCATCACTGGCAGTGTGTGATGCTTAAAAACAACAGAACGTTGCTGTTGATGATGACGATGGGAGTGTGTAATTTAAATAAAACAAATTGTTTTTTAAATGAGTTGAAAATACTGTGTAATAAAATGCACTGCTGTAGAACAATAATATTTAAAGATGTGCATCATTTCCCGTCACAAGAATTATGACCATCATGAAAATTTTTTCCTATTTTTTCAAATTTCTTAATAGGGGATCCAAAAGTGAATATTAAAAAAAAAAAAGAAAATGACATCAGTAAAATTTCATAAAAATATGTTTTGTATTATTTAAACTAACAAGTGATAAATGATTAAATGTGTAAAAATGTACTCAAGTGTCAAACGAAGTAATTTAACATCATAAAGTACACGGCAACATAACACTTTCTTCGTTCGTCATCTTTATTTCTTTCTCCAGCGGAGAAGGTTGGTTGTTGCATCTTTTGCCATCTCATCTCATTATAATAACATGGCTACAAATGGACAATGTTGCATTTCTTTTTAGTTGTTTTTGTTTTGTTTTGTTTTTTTTTCGGATTTTTCTTTACGAACGCCTATAACATGCATCATTAGCATTTCAAAATTATGCCGTTTACTTTAGCCTGACTGAGTGGCTGCTGCCTACACCCAACTAGAGGAAATTCAACATGACATGGAAAAGAAGTAAAAATAAAATATTTATAAAAAATAAAGAACAACATTTGTTGTTGGCGGTACTAATGATGTTGGTGAAGATGATAATTTCAAACTGTATTTGAATTCAAATTAAAAATACAAATGGTCATCTAGTTTTTTTTTTTTTTTTATAAATAAACCACTCAAGCTTGAAACTTCTAATTGTTGAAACAACAAAAACTTTAATCCCATAAATTCTTACTAATTTTTATGTATAAATTTTTTTTTATTCTATTTTGTTTAACCACATTCTATGAGCGTAGACAGCTTAATTATGATTTGATGATCTTTTATTGTTTATTTGAGCTTTCAACACCTGTCCACTCACTTAGAAAAAAATCTAAATAAATATTTATTTTTCACCTACAAAATTGATATGGTAGCGCATGTTCTTAGACTGCATGTTCTAAACAGCAGTATTTATTATACACATGGAGAAATTTGATAATGAGATGGATTTAGGTTTTTTAAGTGTAGCTTATTTGGTGTATAATTTCCCAAGCGATGTAAATATACCTTTGTCATTAGCTGAAGATTTTGTACCAGGCTCGGGAGCAAACGCTTAAATTTAGACAATTTCGTCAAAATTGAAATGTAATTTCAGCTTACTTGAATTAATTCTGAACTTAAGTCGATCTCAGAAAATGTATTTATCTTAACTGGATCATGTTATCACTCAGACATCAAACATCAATGAAAAAAATTAACCAACCATTTAAGCTTTTTTCTAAGTGTATACAAATTTAGGCTAAATAAACTTTCATACTGAGTTTATCGTTTGATATAAATAAGTTTTTGTTTCCCCACTTTTTTCAAACACACATTTGTTGCGGTATAATACTCGTACCACAGATCTCTGATGAAAATAAAAGATGAAAACGTGAACTGATCTTTAGGCCTTAATATAATTATAGTTGTTGCTTTTGTTTTGATCTAGGTATACATACATATATACATTCAAAATATTTGTAGTTTTTGTAAATGTGTAGGTGTATCAGAGAGGTGCTAGATTGGTGTTTGTTCTTACACAATTAATGCTTCCATGTGTAAAATGAGCAAGCATCATGCGGTTGTGGAGATTTTTCCATAACTATTATTATTTCATTCTTTCTTTTCTTTTTTTCATTGTTTGTTGGTGTTTATTTGATTTTGATTCTACTTTTATGACACGCTGTGTAAAGATTATAATTTCTAATAAAGCTCAACTCTGTATTATTTTTTTTTTTTTTTTTTTTTTTTTTTTTTGTATTTATATAACATCTGTTTGTATTTGATTATATTAGATATGGGAAATTATTTCATCACGTTTCTTATTTCAAATAGTGTTACTCGTATATTATTGTCGAAAATGTGTGACAAAATTAATAGAAATTTTATTTCGACGTTGGTAATTATTTATTTTAGAAATATATTTTAAATGATTTGATAAAATCTTAATTAGGTGTTAGAACTTTAGTTATATACATTCATTTTTCTAATGTGGAATTGTACAAGTACATGGGATGCAATGTAATATAAAAAGAAATTTCGGTAAATAAATTTTTGTAAGTGTAAATTTCAGTTAAAAAAATAAAAAATAAAAAATAATTAACGTTGTTGTGATCTGTCGACTTTTAACGAATTTTTAAGTTATTGACGATAATCAAATTGCACACGGGCACTACAAAATTAACAACGAAAACTTGTTCTTGATAAAACGTTATAAATAAAACTGATGCGCTTTATTTGAGATCTTAGTTTTTTATACAAAAGAAGAGTTCTAAAACTGTAACTATGAAAAATGTTGACGCAAAATTTAAAGAACACTGGAAATTAAGTATAGTGAAGACACAATTCAGAACACAATTAAAATTACTAACAATATGTAAATATAGTTATGGTATACAATAAATAATGCTAATGTTAATTAAGTGATGAAGAATTATAAAACTAATAAGCCCCAACAGTTGTCATATCATTATTGATTTAGAGTTTTTGTAACTATTTAAGATTAAGTAAATTTGAATTTAAACTTTAATTATATAACTTTCAATAAAAAAAAAGAAAAAAAAAACAGCGAAACCACTAAAAATTTTTCTATTCTAACCACATTTTCCCCTTTCATTAAAACTTGAAAAATAAGGACAAATATTTTCAATATTTTTTCGTTTTCTAATCAAAAATTTGTTATGCACACTTGTCTTTTATTATTTTGTGACAAAAATTTCATGGAAACTTTGTAATAATATCAATTGTTTTATCAAAAAAAGAAAAAAAGAAAAAACATGTCAATTTAATAAATAAATTTTTTACGCTTAACAATTTAGAAGCTACAGCAATATGTACTCGATATTAGGCATAACTAATTTAAAATAAATTTTTCTATAAAAAATAAATCCATTTTTTACAACATGATCTTTAAAGCTTAATTAAATAAAACAAAAGTAATGTTTATTGTTATGATTTGTAATAAATTTTACAAATTTTTTCCTTTAAAAGTGTAATATTACATAAGTACGTATAACATTAGATATGCCTTGAACATGGCAACCCAGCCGTAGGATAAAAATAACGAGAGGTTTGCGTATAAATTGGCTATTTTTTACACTTAGAAAAATTAATATTGTTTGTAAACATTCATTTAGATATTACTTTCTAAAAAGAAAAAAATACCCTGCTTTTGGTGATAAAATCTAAAAAGGGTGGGTTTCCATGTGGTTAATTTAAATTATATAAAAAAAAAATGTTAAAACTAATCACAATAGGCATAAGGAAATCTCGCACATATCCTAGGAAGGAAATCTATAATGACCTAATGTCAATTACATAAAATTTGAAAGGGTGGCACGTGGAAAATCAGGAAAACAAGAGCCGGCCAATTACATTTATGTGTTTAATAGTAAACTTCAATGGTTTCACAGTTGAATGCTTAAACTTTTGGAATATTTTAATGCTATTGCTACTTGAAAGGTCTTATATCAAACACTTTCTAAATCACATTAACATCCCCCTCATCAAAATTTACTATAAATCTTAAAACTCAAAGGGAAATTGTTATTATATCCAGCCAATGTTGTTTAATTCATTCTCGCAGAGTGTAAAATTTTATAGAATTTATGAAATTAATTAATTTTTTTATTTTTCTTGGAAATTTTAAAGTGTTTTTTTTTCTATTTATATCCGCACTTGTATATTTTTATGATTTATGATAATTTAATTTATTTTAATTAGGTTAAGAAGACTAATTTATTAAATTAACACTTTCAACTTTTACTTTAACTCGATACACAAAATCCATAAATCTTTTAATTTTAGAAATAAAATAAATAATAAAAACAAAAACAACAACCACCAATCTTATTAAAAACTCATAAAAATTTGGTTGTAAAAAAAGAACAAAAGAATTTTTTTTTTTTTTTTATTTTCATTTCAATCTCTTAAGAACAAAAGAAATCAATTCGATTTTCTAGTTTTATAAATTAAAAAAAGAAAAAAAATTTGCATAAAAATAAATGTTAGGTTATGTTCTCTATCATTTCGAGCTTAAATAAATTTATCAACACACACCTTGGGACATCAAATTGTGAAAAGTCGTTAAAAACATTTTAAAGATCATTTCCATATTCATTCATTGATCTCAGTATATTTGTGCATATTGTTCTCAAGTTTATTTGTCTAATTTGACACTTGTTGTTTGTTAATGAAAACAAAACAAATGTGTTTAAGTACTTGTTATTTATTTATTTTTATTCTATTTTAATTACTTTTCAATTGACCCCCCCGTTGCGTTGATGTGGAAATTGATTTATGGTTTGTTTTTGATTCTGGTTTCTTTTCTTTTCGTTTATTTTTGTAAGTAAAAAGTGCCACAAAAAATAGTTTGTTGCCTCTTTGTTTTAAAAATAAATGTAAGACAAATTATTTGGATAATTTGTCTACGATTTCCTATAAGTGTCTGTGTTTTCATTACAAATTCTTGAAATTATTTTTATTCAAGACACATTTTAATTTGCACATCTTTTTTTTTTATAGTTGTAACGATTGGTTGGTTGTCTGCGCACGCCTTTGAAAATGGCGAATATTTGATGTGACTGTTAAAATTCTTGGCTGATTTACGTCAAATTTCTTTTATAATAGGCGCCACCTTTTTGTTTAGCCCCCTCAAGTATTTAATGCTCTTGATTTTGATTATCTTTTTTGATGAAAAGGCATTTCTATAGAAAAAGTCTAAGAGGAAGTTTCTAGAAAAATTTTATTTAAAATAAACTTAATAAAAAAATATATTAGAAGGAAAAGAAATCTTTTCAAAAAGTCTTTCCTTATTATTTTGAAAACAAAACAAAATATTTAATTTAAAAACAAAAAATCCGTTATTTCGTCTGCGATTTGTTTCCCATGGCAGATTTGAATTTCAAATTTATTTCCACTTCACACCTTTAAGCTGCAAGCCTTTATATTAAGGTGTTATATTAACTAGGGTGTTCAAATTGTTCGATTTTTTCATTATTCGAATAAAACGCATAATTCGAATAAGGCATCGAATTCAAAAAAATTAATTTTGTTATTTTTAGACTCTAGGGATACTCAAAAATATGTACCTAAACAAAGATAAAAAAATGTCGGTAGTGAGATTTTAATTTGGACACAAATTAACCCTTCGTTTTTAATGACTAACATCTTACTCAGTACACTATCTTCTAAGTGACAAAAACTTTTTTTAGTATAAAATATCTTTTTAGATATTTAATTCATTACAATTATGTTCACGGATTTTAATAAATTTTCATCTTTTAAATATGAAAATAATTTAAAATTATTTTAAATTCTATTATATTCTTAACAATGATCAAATTATTGAATTTATCGCCGTATGTGTTAAAGCCAAATTTAAAACAATTTTTATAACTTGCTCTTATATTCCTCCTGCGTATATTATAGAATGGAGTTGAACCAACAACCTTCTGGTTGCTAATCCAGTGCTCTAGCTAACTCATCCGCGTGATTGCAATATTACTATGCTATTATACTATTGACTACTTATTTATGTAATACAGAGTAGGCAAAAAATAATGACGCCACATTACCGAGAAACTACTTTAATAAGTAGTTGCCATTATTGAAAACCAACAAGTTTTTGCTGTGTTTATTTAATTCTTTAATGGCCACATCAAGTGGCTTCAAAGTTTTGCATAAGTTCATGTCGAAATGAAACAGTCGGTAGAAGTCTTACAAAAATCATCAAATAATGCATGATTGACGCACTTATAAATTATCAGAAAATTTGAAACCATGTTAGGTAAATATATCCATCGATGTTTAACATCATGTGCTAGTCTTGCTTCATGCAAACCATAAGACTTTAATGTGTTCTGTTTATGATAAGATGTATTATCGAACATTTAGCAACATTTATGTACGTCACAAGCATCAATAACATCACTTTTAAAACAATTTCAGTTTCTATGATGATTTCAAAATCTTTTAGTATTTTTTTTTTTACTATGTAACAAATGTTAGAAGCAGTTTCTTTTATTTTTAATTGTTCAAGTTCAAATTTAAAATGTTTAATTGATTTGTTTTTAGAATTATTACTTCTCTCTATAAAGTCAACATATTTATGAAAGGAGTTATCTGACCACTTATTTGCTGTTACTGAAAGGCAACCTTCAATATAATTTTTATTTTCAGAATAAAAATTGTCAATATAATTGCATGTTTAATTGTTTAAATTAAAAAAAAATTAATAAATAAAAGTAAAAATAAAATGTAACCAATTGTTAAATATATGCTAAAAGAAGTATAATATTAAAAAAATTATGCGTTTTATTCGAATATTCGTAATAAAAATATTAAAATTATTCGTTATTCGAAAAGGACCATATTTATATACTTTGAAGAATTATTCGTATCAAATTTGTACGAATTATTCGAACGGATACCCTAATATTAACTAATTGTCTTTAATAACCAAAACATGTTGTGAATCTTTTATTAAATTTAATATTAAAACAAAACCTGTGTCATTTATTAAATATAAATTTATAGTGATTTATAAGTTAACATACTTATTAATTTAACAGACACTTTTATATTATATACATATGTACAAACATACCTACAAACACACTTATTAGTTTTAAATAAATATAAAAATATATTTACATGTTTAAAAAATTTTTTATCAATTCATGTCATATATTTTATTCATATATTATTTTGAACAAATTCTTGTCAGCACTAAGTAAATCAATCAGTTTTATATATATGTATATATATATATATATATATATATATATATATATATATATATATATATATATATATATATATATATATATATATATTAGGGGAAAAAATAAAAATATAAGGTAGGAATTTGAAATTTTCATTAGTCAATTGATCGATTTGTTTGTAAAGACACTGACTGACAATTTAATTATAATTATTTCATGCAAATATCATAAATGTCATTGGGAAAAAGCAAAAATAATGTAAATAATAAAAATTCTTTCCATTTTTTTATTTATGTTAAATGCACGATTGTATTGTTTACTTAAAAAAATATGTAAGTTTTTGTCAGTTTGAAAATATTTTCAAATTATTCATTAAAAGAGCTTTGACATTTGATAATATTGAGCAATTCTTAATCAATCTTTAAAGTAGCGTTTCCTTAACGAAATTAAACCACTTTGCTTTCCTGATAAGCTAGCAGGTATAATTGGAAACAAAAATAGACTACCTATTTTTTGCCTGAATAACTAGATAATTTTGATCGAGTTGTCCACAAATTCATGTAGTTATTTTTGGACTCTAGGTGTGCTCAAAAATACACACCTAAACAAATATAAAAAGAAAAAAGAAAAGCAAAAAAAAATTGCCATCGGTGAGATTGAACTTGAACACAAATTAACCATACGTTTTTAATGACTAACGTCTTACACAGTACACCATTTCGTACTTCATTTTCTAAGTGACAAAAACTTTTTAGTATAAAATATCTTTTTAGACATTAAAAAAAAAAAGAAAAAAACTATCTGCCAATCCAGCACTCTAACCAACTGATTCACGTGATTGCAATATTATTGCGCTATTGACTACTTATTTATGTAATATAGAGTAGGCAATAAATAATGACGCCTCATTACCAAATAACTATTTTAATAAGAGAACCAAAAAGTTTTTGCTGGGATAATGCTAAAGAGAATGTAAAATTTAATTGCTACGAGTATATACAACTAAATAAGCGAATTCAATGCTTTTTTGCAGCTTATGAACATTTTTCACACTTTATCAGTAATTATAACATTAATTAATTAAATCTCTAAAAGTCATCACTTATTTTCAAACATACTTACAAACTAATTTTGGATATTCTTAAGACAAAAATATAAACAAAAACCTTCTGGTTTATGATTTAACTTACCTAAAAAGATAAAGAAAAGAAAAACAAATAAAAAATTAGTTAAAAAATTTTAATGATAATCTAACAACAAAAATTATTATATTATAAAAAAAAAAAAAAATTAAATAAATTCTTAAGATAAAATTTTATAAATGATTATTCATTCATCTCAAACAAAAATGTAGCAATAAAAAAATATATATGTTAAGTTTCTAGTGAAAAATCAAAAAAAACACCCTAATGATGTAATTAATTTAAATAATTCTTGTAACCGTAACAACAACTAAATCACACAACTTTTCTAAATATGTATAATTAGGGGATTCACATAGTGTTATAAAATTATATGTTTCTATAATAATAGAATTAAAAAATACAACTGTTGTGAGCAGCACTTCATAATTTAGTGTGCTATTTTGAATCGAAATAGAACAAGAATAAGTAAAAAAAAAAAAACATTTTGTTCGAAAAGTACATTTTAGATGTTGTAATGTCAGACTCAAGTAAATAAATTACATTTTTTATTTGATTTTTGTATAAAATCATCTCTGCTGATTAAATACGACAGCACAATAAACATAGCATACAAAGTTCTATTATTTTAAGACACTTTTTATTTGAAAAGCAGCAACAATATTTTTAAACCATTGTAAAATTTTTAAAAATTATGATAATATGACATGATAGCACACCTTATGAATACCCCAAATAAAATTCATTATAAATGATTTTCTAATAAAAATTTTATGTTTTACATGAAATGCTGCCGCTTCGAAAAATGTTTAACTTAAGTATTAAATGATTTTCTAGTAATTTTCTAACATGCAAACAAATATTAAATGTTTAAATTATTTAAGCGCCTTTTAAGGTAACACCCTCCTTCACTACAGAAGGCCAGACAGACAAGATCAGAAACAGAACAGCAAAAAACAAAAAAAAAAGATCTTATGATCCGACGACTCATTTATACATAGAGCTGGAGGAAGTTGGTCGCGTGTTTTTCTAAACGAAACGGGAAGACTGAGGTGAGCGTGAAATTTTTAAAAGGCGTTTCATGATAATTTGAAAATTTAAAACTGTGATGAATTTTAAAATACAATATTTGTAAAACCATAGTAAAAGCTTATTTTATTCACAAAAACTAGTTTCTTTTACGTTTCTTGTAGTATTTCGTGATATGCAAATGAATATTCAATTAATTTTCGAACATATCAATGAAATGTTAGTTTAAAATGGGAAAAATTCAAGTTTTCTATGAATATAAAAGTATAGTTTTTCAATTGCTACTCGTATCTTTTTTCTAGACAAACTTTATGATTATAATTCATGTACATTGGCTATTAACAAAGAGGCGTTGATTCACTTAAAATGTAATTTTTAAGCCAACTTTTTTTTGTCCATCATTGAATCATGATCTTTAGAAGCAATGATGATGAAAGGAAGAAAACTTTGGTTTAAATTTATGGCTTAACTTTAAATATAAAGGAGAATAAAGACAAAGTATAATGTTTAAGCTTAGAAGACTTTAATTAACTTTTATTTTTGAACTAGAAATGTCTAATATTTTTATTTAAAACTTGCAATTATTAATTTTGTTATGTTCATAATTCATGAAATAAAGGAAATACCTACTACTATTCAATTAAGACTTTATATTTTTATTTAATAATATAATTGACATACGTTTTAGCATTTTTCTTTGTTATAAATTTAATACAATCATAAATAACAATTTAATTTAAGCCGGCAAACAAAAAAAAAAAAAAAAAAAAAACAATACCGGCATTTTTTGACATATCTAACGGCTAAAATACGACAATTTATTTTATTTATTAAAAAATTCTTCAAAACGCTTTGAATTTGAGCAAAAAGTAGCAATGGAAAACTAGTTTAAAATATTTAATATTATACATTTAAAAGAAATACACTTATGTATTTTCAATATGTAACATACAGTGGTGGCCAAAACATTTGTAACTGAAAACCAAACAAAATTGTTTTTGTTACTATCAGACCATCAAAAATAATTATTATTTGTGTAATTTTGGAATAAAGCTTAATTTGTATTTTTTATTTTCTCTAACGAAATTTTAAATAAAAATTAGTCTATAATTTTTATTTTGTATTGAAATTGATAAATATACAATGTTTATGTATTATTTATCAGGTTTATGTGCTAATTAATCTCCGTGGATCACTTATTCACTAACTTTGAAATGAAAAGACTTCAAATTAGTATTGCAAAACGCATAAATTATTCATTTGATTATGTTCTCAAAGAAAATTGTATAGATATTTTTATTGCTACAAGTAACATAAAGTGATAACTAGAGAATTCACAGAATTTCAGTCAGAAAAGGAATTTCTAATGAGTTATTGAAACTAAGTAAAATGAGTCTAAATTTATAGTTTAAAAGGCAATATACGTAAAAGTAAAGATATCAAGGACAAGCAGTTAATGTAAAAAAAAATTGTATAATATAATTTTTAACTTACAATTAAATTTTTTGCCTCAAATTAACTTCCATGTCATCAACGCACAAATATTTTAAAATATTAATTAGATTTATCCAAATACATTGCATACCAAATCTTATCAAGATATCACAGAAATCGTGTAATGGTCGAAGTTGATACAAAAAAAAAAAAAAATTACTAATAAAGTATCCATTTCCTATACATTTTAATACAAATTTAAATAAATGCTATTTGTATTGTTTAAAAATAAAAATGTTAAAATATTTTTTGTTTTCATTCCAGAACATAAAACTCATTGTTTAATTTTTATTTTTTATTTATATTTAAAAACTCACAAACTGATTTTTATTTTTGATTTTTATTTAAAAAGATCAAAAGTAATTTTTTATTTTTGTATGGTAAAATAAAAATCAAAACAAGTTTTTATTTTTCAAACAATAAAATAAAAATCAAAAATAACAATTAAAATTTGGTTTATTTTTATTTTTTTTTTAAATATAACACTTAATGTCTCTGGTTACAATTAATATTTATTTTATTTCCTTTCATTCTAGTAATCAAAAATGTTTAATTTATTACCTAATTAAAACAAAAAGTTTTAATAAAACAACTAAAAATATTCCATATTTGGTTTGAACATCTATTAAGGTACGTTCGGACTAGCCAAATATTTGACGAAAAAGATGTAACCACTAAATAAAATATTTCCTAATTTCTTCCTTTAGTTAAGAAAACATTTTCCATTTATCATAAATTACATCTGATATTTTATTGTCGTTATTTTCTTTTACAAAACGTTTGCAAGATCAACAAACAACCGTAAACAATATTTTGTAAACCAAGTGGTCACACAATTTTAATCAAATGTGAATCGAGTTGAGATTGGACGATTGTGGTGGCCACGATATTACATTTATCGGTATATTGCTGGGATATCCATGAAAGTGGCATTTTCCACTCAGAATATGGAAGTATAGCTGAGCTAAGAATACCTCAGTAAATTGGTACCGTCAGTGAATTAAAACTATTCAAATGTAACAATTAATGATAATTTCTTTATAAAAAGTCACATATATTAAATTATTAACATAGTGTATATTAGATAATTAGTATATTAGACAATTTTTTTTATCAAAACAAACGTCAAAATGACCGCGAATTTATGGAAGGTGGCAACAGTTGCACAAAAACAACAATAAGGCGAATTCATTAATGATTTTTACGTATGCAGTTTGACAGCTGTAACAACCAAACATAATAAGCAACGGTCTAACTGAGGTTAGATTCGTACAGATTTTGACGTTTGTCTTGATAAAAATTTCTCTAATATAGACACTAGTAAAGGAGAATGACTACCGTTATTTCTAGTCATTTGTTAGTGTAAATTGCTTCAATTAGGAAGGGGAAAAAAAAGTTGCAAATGTTTTCAACACTTTGTTGTTGTTTTAATTTAAGTTCCTGAATAAAAATAAAAATAATATATTTTAGAAAATACCAATAACTAGGTGAAAAAAATATTTGTGGAGCAAAAACTAAATGCAAAGTTTACATATTTCCTCAGCTCCGAATGATTTGGCCACTACTGTATGTTAAAAACAACTAACGATTTGTTTGAGGAAAATATTATTAATAGTTTTTATCATATTTATTAACGTCTGCCACAAACTTTCAATTAAATCATAAACTGATATGAACATTAAAAAAATTGGCAACCTCACTATAGTCATACACTTAATGTTGACATAAGCCAACATTTTTACATGTATAAAAATGTATGTAAATTAATATTTTTACTTTAATTTATAGAAAAAAAAAAATCAAAGATCAATATCCCATAAATGATTTAATGCCTATGTATATACTTCTAAAAAATACTCTTAAAAAACGTCAGAAACTAATAATAATTTTCACATCACCTGTGCATCAATATTGTAAACAAACACAGAGTTGTAAAAAAAGGTATGTTACTTTTTTAGTAACTTGCATATAAAACAACAACATGTAATACTAACGGTTAAAGTATCAATTTTGTAGCTCTTTTCTATATATAACAATATTAAGAGCCACGGGTAATTCCGGCCTTAGTTTGTCAAAACTGTCAATAGAGTTACGCATTCACATGTGAGCTTCTTCGTATAATATAAAGAAAGTAGATGAAAAAATGCAAAAAAAAGAAAAAAAAATCAACCACAAAACTGTAAACAAATTGCAAATTCATGTTTATATATTTATTGTATGTATATTTTCTAGGATTTATCCCATTTGTTGGCTAGTTTATTTTTATATGCAAAAAATATGAAAAATGTATAGAAAATGTTGTCAGCAAATGCGTAACAAATTGAAATTTTAATGTTTACAATATACCAAATATCTTTATATTTGCTGCTTCTAGTTTATCATCCTGGCCGTCTAGTCTAGTTTAACTGGTCATCATTTTGGACCATGTTTCGCATGACTATTATTAATTACCTAAGTTGTTTGATTTTTTTTATATCATTGATTTTTCTCATTACATATGTGTTTTTCTTTAATTGATTTAGTTTTAAAAAGTGTAACTGAATATTAATAAAAGTCAAATTTGAATTGTTATAAATCTTAAAAATTCATTAAAAAAGAAATAATCTTGAAAAGTTTATAATAAATTTAACTGCATTATAAAAAGGAAAACGAAAAGAAAACTATGAATTAACTTTGAAATAATTTACTTATAAATATAAATAAAATCTGTTAATTTTAAATGCAAACAAAAAAGGAATAATAAATGTGAAAACTTCTAGGTTCTTCTACTGTGTGAAATGTGAACTGTAAAACATAGTAAAAAATAATAATAATAATAATTGTGTAAACGTAAAAATAAGAAATGAGATTGAAAAAATATAGAATGTTTTATTTGAAATTCTTTATGAAATTAAAACTCCACTTTGGCCACTTTTTGTGTTTAAATGGACATTTAATAATCATTATTTAACATCTTAAATAATGTATTGAAATCTTATAACTGAGTGTACATTTTTTGTTATTGTTATCATATTGTTAGTAAGAATTATAAAATAAATTAATTATTTAACTTTACTTCTACTAATTAGAAACTGTATTTAATTTTTCCATTTTTAAATTAGTTTTTTTTTCCTTGAACTTGTCATTTTTTGACACCATATGTTTACAGCTTTTAAACACATGGATAAATAAAGGTCTACAACAGATATTAACGCTGATATAATATGTGAGATAAAGCCGACAGAAGAAAGTAACCATTTTATTTATATTATGTTAAATGTCAAATAAGAAGTACACGTAGGGTTACCAGACTCGAATTGCGATCTAACTTGACATTCCTGAAAAATGAACTTGATTTCTTAAAAAAAAACTTGACAATTGACTTCTACCAAAAAAAAAAAAAAATTTATATGAATCACATATGGAAGTACGTGTATAAATATGTCGGTACAATAGGTTTTAGAATTCTTTTCGAAAATAAGAGTTTACGTAACATATCCGTTTATCCCATGAAAAAGTATTAAGAAATACGTTATTAATACTTTTTTAATGTTGTGCATAATTGTTAATATATCGTATAAACGAATGTGTTGTGGTCGATGTATTTGCTGAAATTTAAAACAATCCTCCTTTATAAAACGATTTAAATATATATATATATATATATATATATATATATATATAAAAGTTCATTCAAGGCCGTCTGGCAACACTCGTATAGTACATATTATAATAAATCTTACATAGTGTCTACATTAGAGATTTTTTTTTATCAAGACGGACGTCAAACTTAACGCGAATTTGTGGAAGGTGGCAACAGTTGCACAAAAACAACAATATGGCGTATTGATTATTGTTTTTATATATGCAGTTTTACAACTGTAACAACCAAAATAATAATCAACTGTTTAACTAAGGTTACCTTGTATATATTCGCACTGATTTTGACGTTTGTTTTAATATAAATTTGCCTAATGTAGACACTAGGTTATATCCCTTAGTCTACATGTCGACATTTTTATGTTGGCAATTGTCAAATTCTACCTCTCTCTTTAAAATGTTACGTGTGCGAAATTAAAATTTAAAATTTACTGAGCGAAATAATGTAATGTTTGTTCTTTTTCTTTGCTCTGGAATGTAAAAAGTCGACCAAGTCAAACTTTTTAGTTCAAAATTCGATAATAATGTGTTTTGTTTGTGTATTTTCTAAAAAAAAAAAAACACACACATTTCAATGAATGGATGAAAAAATTCTCTTTGAAATGTTGGCAGGGAAAATGGTTGTGTAGAGAAATCTCATCACAACAGTCTTATCAGTATTGCTTTTTGTTTACATTTGTTACATTTTTGGTAATTTTTAACGTTCCACATGACATGTATAATTTTTTGCTTTGGATCTCATTTTTGCAACTTTTTATCCCTTCAATAAAATTAATACTATATGTAAAAATTAGATAATGCGAAAATATGTAACTAGTAACAAGTTCTACAAAAGTTACTCAACATTTACCTTCTAACTCATCACTTCTGTTTAACAAAACTAAATTTCTCGTGGCGGATGAATTTTTTTTTTTTTTTTGATAATACATTTTCGGTATACAAAAAGAACATACATATACAATAAGGATTGGAAAATGTAAATATTTTTCTGTAAATAAATATAAATTTCAAATAGTACTTTTTTCAGAGTACTAAAATTCAAGTTGTTGAGTTATTTATGTTTTATTTAGTGCAAAATTCAAATAATGTAATTATCTGATATCTTTAAAATTCAAAACATTTTCACTTCAATTTGATTTACAGAGCATAGAAACTTGTAGTTTTTAGTAATAATTGTATACATATCAAAGAGTTTACAATTTTATAAATTAAACATCTACCTATATCTCAAATGTTTCTATGCTGTAGTTTGTTTGCCCTATAAACGTATTTGAATTATCTTAATTAAATGTCTATTTTTTTGGGAACTCGAAGGAGCAGAATTTAATCAGAGATAGTGTTCATTACAATTTCATTGTTACTTTTGAACACCAATTGTAAATCTAAATCAATGGTGTTATCCCCGAAATATAATTTCATTTGAAAATTTTTAATTCGTATTGTGGAATAAAAATTAAATTATTTGACAGTATCAAACGACTCGAGGGAATTGTTCGGTACTTTTGAATGCTAAATAGTATCAAAAAAGTACTATAATATCAAATTTTCGGTATCAAAAAATATTCAAATAGTACTTTTTGAGTATTAGAATTCCAATTTTTATTATTTATCGCTCGAAAATGAAGGATCTTAATACATTACCAAGATATGGAATCTTAATAAAAATATGTTATTCAATTAAATTTAATTAATTAAGTATTAAATTTTATTAAAAATTAATATTATAACTGATAACCTCAAAGTTCGAATTATTGATTATTAATTTCATTTGCACTGATTCCGCTTTACATAACAAAAACTTTAAAATGTTTTTCGTCATAAAATCTTGTTACTTTTAGTCATAATCACAATCTTGATAAGTAGTTTCTTTCACGTTACGTTCTTCCTAATACTGTACAGATTTTGCTTTAATTAAGTTTATTTGCCCTTGGAGCTCGTAAAAAAAGAACTCGAAAAGCATTCAAAAATACTGTTCACCACAATTAGGATTATCAATTATTCAACATTGAAATTGATCGAATAAAATTTCATAATTTTTTTTAATTATTCGTGTGATCGAATAAATCGCATGTATAAAGAATAAAATATATTGTTCGAATAATTAATTATAAGTTTTTTGGTTTTGTTAACGTAAAGTAAACCTAAAAATAACAAATTTATAAACACAGAACAAAAGAATATCCAAAAATTGAGACCACATTCAAATTACAGACAAATTATTATAATGAAATTAAATTTTTTTCTTTAAGCATTTTGGCTTTAAAACAGTTATTGTTATTTTAATAAAAACAGATGTTTGGAAAAGTCCTTTCATTTACTATTGATGGTGGTAATGTATATCATTAAAAACGAATCTGGTTTTTCTTCTCTTTTGAGATAATAAAGTCGGTGATCATCATAATTGCTAAAATATATTTTTTAAATTTTGAAATTATTTATTAATTGATTGAGTTTAGATAACAAAACATCGTTATACATTTCAGAACCTTCGGTTATTGCCACATCACTTGAATCATTAAAATAATTTTTGAAAGAGATAATAAATTATAAATTCTCAAAAATAAAGAATTTGCATATACTTTTGTTTCACTTTTTGTTGAATATTTAAAAAAAAAAAATTAATATGCGCTGGAAAATTTCCGGAATTTAATAATAACTTATACGTCTCCCGTTTATTCTAACTCTAAGACGTTCTATTAAATACTTAGAAAAGCTATTCCATTTTTTCCGCAAATAATACTGAGACTTCAATGTTCATGAAAGGCTTTAACCCGAAATCTATTTATCTATTTACACATTTATATATTCAAACGAAATTTTCAATCGTTTTCCAAATAAACAAAACTTTTCACATTTATAATTTCAAAGGGGTATATTAATTTAACAAAAACTTGTTTTGAAAACTTATTCGAATAATAATTTGTTTTAAATTTAAAAATTTTGTTCATTAGAAAAGAATAAAAAATTTGTTCCTCGAATAATCGAATAATTTCTATTCGAATGAAAACCCGAATCACAATTTCATAAACTTCCAAATACCAAGTGAACATGCAAGTATATCAGAATCGAAGAATCTTCAAATGCATTATCGTTTGAAAATGTTTTCTTTCAAAACCGAACTGCCTGACTAACCTTGTGAGAGTATCAAATTACTCGCAGGCGTACTACAGTACTTTTGAATATTAAATAGTACTAAAAAAGTACGATCGTATCAATTTTTCTTTCCCTATTCAATAATATAAACTTTTTCCTCTTTTTGAGCAAGATTTTGGAAAGTAGAAGATTTTAATAATGTGCTCTTGAATTGTTTACAAACTAAATTTGTCCTAATTTAGAATTTCATGGAAAATTTTAGTCATAAAAAAAATTAAATTTGATTTTATCGAAAATATTTTTAAATCACAAAAGTAATTAACCCTTAAGGGGCTCGATATTTTGGTCAGAAGGACATAAATGATTTATTAAATAAATCTTCTAATTTAAAAAATGTATAACAAAATATTAGGACTAAATTCTGATTTAAATGTCAACGATTATTATAAAAATGTTTTACTTCTGAAAAGTACTAAGAAATGTCATTATAATATAAAAAGCAATACATATGAGGAATTTCCAAAATTTACGAAACTCTTTGAAACCGACTTTATGTGTCTGGTATTTCTAAGTTGGTTTAAAAAACACGAAAACTGTTGATGCATTTTGGTAGACCTAACAAAATAACAGAGAAATCCAAATTTTTAGAGCATTCATCAAAAAAAAAAACATTTAGTTGAAGCTTTCGAAGATTTTTTGATTTATTTTGTTTTGCACTGACAATTTACATATTTTAGATTCAAACTATTAACCAATCGAAAAACAAGAATTGGTGAAAAGTTATGCGGTGATAAAAAGTTAAACTAAAATTTTGCAGTTTTTTTTTATAAAAAATTTGCACGCCTAAGTGAAATAAAATTTAGAGATCAGAATTTTAAGGACGAAGTGATTCTCTACAGTTTGAGAAATATCTCAGTACCCCTATTTCTAAGATTTATTAAAGTTTCAACTTTAAACTTTTACAACTTTTACGCTCATTAATAAAAATGATTAATGCGAACATACTTTGCATGCATAAATATTGCTTAATAAAACCACAAATCGACGTTCGTGTCAGAAGAGAAAAAATTTTAAAATATTTTTACTAAGATTTTTCAAGTCTTAAAATTCCTCATATGTACTTTCAAATGTTGTGTTGAGAGAATATTCAATTAACTAAATCTATAAAATCAATTAAATATAATATAAAACCGGTTGAATACGAAGAAGATAGCTTCATTTATAATGGCTAAAAAAATATCGCCCAAAAATATGGACCTTTTAAAGCATATTTTTTTTTTATTTATTTTTAAAATTCCGAAAACGTAACTTTTTAGGAAAAATTGCAATTTTTTTATTTTTTTATTTATTTTTTTTTTTTTGACAAAAACCTGTAGCTTTTTGCAAGCTGCCCATGGTAATAATACTCATAATACTTTTTATAATAATATTTTAATCTACACGTGAGATAATTCTCTCAGAGATTAAATTTGATACTCTTTGACAGGAAACTCTTACATATGTATTTTGTTAAGTGTAAATGGGCTGTTAATTAGTTTTTCTTCCACTTAACTTTTAAGTTAAAGAAATTAGTCACAAATTTCTAAAAATAGCAACAACTTTTAAAAATTCTTTAGCTGCTTTTAGTTTCATAATAATTTCTATTTCAAGAAAGTTGGTTCTATTACAGTTTTATTTTTACATATCTAATTTTTCTAATAGTGAAAACTTTGGTAAGTAAATTAATGTTTATTTATGTGACAGTTAATTATTCAATTTAACTTTCTTTTTTGTTTCTCTATCTCTCTCTTTTTATATTTCGTTCTCTAAATAACAATAAAATTTATTGCTTTCAATAAAATTTATAGCCCGTTCCAATTGCATTAACACTTACTAACAAACATTTCTAATTTTAATTTTCCATAGAATTTTATTTTAGTCAAAAGAAAACAAAAATAATTTTTTAGTTATAGAAAACAAACACTAAGTAAATGTTTAAAATGACATTTACTCTGGATTGTGTGAGTATTTGCAATCAAAACAAAATACAACACAAATAGAACAACTGAACTATGGAACTCGACGAAAGAAACAAAAACAAACAAAACAAGTGCACACATCATCATAATGATTTATAAAGCGCGAAATTTTTGTTTAATAGCCATATAGCAACAACAAACAAAAAGCAAAAACAAAATCCAACAAGTTTTTAAATTGTATGTATGTGTATAATTAAAAAAATATATTTTTGTATTTTTCGTTGTTGTTGGCGCTTTTTTTTTTTTTTTGCATGTGCGATCAATGAGCCACTGACCTAAGACAACATGGTTTGCATTGCGATTAACACTGCGATTACGTTAAAAATTCATACAATTCAATATAAAAAAAAAAAAAAAAAAAAAAATTAAATGCACATTTTTATGCTTTTGTTATTGTGACTGATGTTACGAATTATTGTCGACTTCAGTTAGTTAGTTAGTTAGTTTAAATAAAATTTAGTCTAGATTCTAATTGCCATTTTAATTTCTTGTCACTGTTGTTTAATCTTTGTGTTTCCTCAAATGTATTAGAAATAAATATGTACATATGTATGTTTTTATTAGTTTTATATGTACCGTCTTTCTTTTAGGGTAATAAGACAATGACAATGTTTATGAATGTTTTCAAACAGATAGACAGTCGACGGACGACTTAATTTATAGTTAAGAGTTTTGAAATTAATTGCTATGCAAAACATTTTAATGCCCATATGTGTACAATCTACTTAAGCGAAAGAAGGGGGTAGGAGAATGACTCCTAATTAACAATATAACATATTAGGAAAATGTAATAATAACACTGATCGGGGATCGGGTTATTTGAACAGTAATTGTGTTAAGTATCATTAGGACCTTTTTATAGCCTATTTGCTTGAATTCGCCATTTTGTGTAAATTAGACTTTAACACTATAAAAACGTTTCATAATGCCAATATATACTTAATTTTGTTTTAATGATATAGGAAAAAGAAGTATTTTTGTTAATTTTAGTTTTTTTTTCTTTTTATTAAAAAAAAAATATTTTCATTAAATTTGAAATTTTATTTATTCCGAAACTATTTGGCAGATTAAAAAATAATATCGATATAACTTGCAGACAATTTTAATTACAATTTAATAAATAAAATCAGACAATTAGTTTTAAAGATAGATGCCATATTTTCTATCTCGAGAACTAGAGTCAATTCAAAAAAAGTGTAGAACTAAGTGTAGTGTGTAAAAAAAAAAATATCGAATAACAAAATCGGTTTCCGGTAGGAGACCAAACAATGAGTAAAGCAAATTAAAACTTTTTAAAACCAAAACCGACTTTAAAAAATATACGTAAAATAAAAAATAAATCCGCGTATCACCGCTCGCTCATGTAATAACTTGTGAGTAAAAATAATAGTTTTGTAAGTACTGGAACATGACCGAAGTGTGCTGAGCAAATATGGGAATAGTTCACTGGCCGTACAATAACACCCTTTTAAAACCAGTGTTGTAGGGAAAAGCTTCTAAAAAGGACCATATTTAATTTAGAGAATCGGGTCTCTTATATGTAGTATTTATATTTTGAATGATTTCTTTTTTTATTCCATGGTAAAAATTTCCATAAAAGATTCTAATTAAAAACACCGCTGTTGTTTCATTCTGAACAGTATTAAAAAATTCCTCAACATTCAAAAATTTTGCATCTGTAAATGAATTGTAACTCGATTCCATAAGAAAAATCCTTTGTACTTCTATGATTTATAAATTGAAATTCGAAATATAAATTTCAAATAGAAATTCAAATATTTTCTAATATTTCGTTGCACGGTGGATCAGAAATTAATTTCATTTGCCAAAAGTCCAATTTTATTCAAGTTTAATGCCATTCAATAGTAAACATATTGAAACTAAGGTGGCCAAAAAGTGCTGTTAAAGACAAATATTTTATGTTATTTTATAGAAAAATGTGATTTTTGTAAATTTGATCAGAAGTAAATTATCATTACTCGCAAACTATTATCGATAATTGTTCGCTTTTTTGTTATGTTATTAGGATTATAGTATTTAAGAAATGGTATAATGAGTCACTATACCGTTTATACCTGCTTTGTTATTAAATGTTTTCTTAAGTATTATATTTTAGTCAAATTTCAATTTTACTGGAATAGAACTTTTGAGGGTCAAAAGGAGTTGAACAAATTGGTTCTAGAAAACTTGGTGATTATACGAAGGAAACTTCACGAATATATACTACCAAATATCCATGAAGAAATATGTCTACAATAGTTTACAAAATCCTTTATCATGGAGAAGATATCAAAAAAACATCATATAGTGCCAGTTGGAGATTTATCAGAGGAAGCCCAGAAAAAAAGGAATAAGGATTACAGATTTTATAGAGAGCACAATACCAGAAAAATATTACGAAATTCTACAAATGAAGATCTATTTAATATATAACTGACAACGTCAGATTCGCTCATCTCTTGCATACGAAGTCAATGGAAAGTAGAACATCGGGACTTAGATGAAGAAGCAAAGGAAATATAGAACTAAATATTGAATTTTTGCAGACCAATTTTCAACCAAATGAATAATAATTATAATGTTTTTATTATTATTTAAGTAAATAAAATAAATATTAAAAAAAAAAACTTTTAGTTATAATAAGAAATAAAAATGTTTTTTCTTAATGTTATTTAAATAAAAAAAATTGTCATTTTTTGTCCAAAAACAACAGATTCTAGCGCTTCCTTAAGAACCGGTTCTAGCGGAACCTATTTTAGAATTGATAAACTGGGAATTTGTGCACAAAATTATCCTGGGTATTCTTAAAATGTTTTTTTATCTGCTTATAACTTTTTTTATAAGTAAAGCAGATTTAAAAAAACAAAAAATCCGCGTTTTCATACTAAATGCTATAGGAAAATTGAAAGTTCAAATTTATCCTTAGATTTCTCAACATCTGTCGAACCGATTTTAATGAAATTAAAACTGGAGAAAAATTAAAGAAAATATCTTTACATAAAAAAAATTATATCTATTGATAAAAAATTAACAGAGTTTTGGCAAATTAAAAACGATTTTGAGCCACTGTGAGTCGTTCAGTTGTGTGTTGGAACTGTAATTTCTAGGCATGTATTAAACTTATTGCGATCAAATGCTTTCATTTGCTCCGCTCTTGCATAGCGAAATCCTTCATGTCATGTCTTGTGGGAGGGGAAATTCAAAAACTCTTTAGATAGTATTCCAAAAGAAACTGTTACCTCTGCTGTTGTGTCAGTACAATAATAAAATGTTTAGCTGCTAGTGTCCGGCGACAACTATGTATAACTTAGTTTATTCGTATGCAGTAACCGATTATGTATATTCTGTTAAGAGTTTTTCACTTGGAATACATTCCCTTTTTATAGAGAGTTTTACATGTGACATTTCTTTTTAAACCCCGTTAAAGAAAATGGTAGAGTGAAAACAAATTTAAAATTAACCATAGACCTTATTTACAGTTTCGTTTTTTTTTTTTTTTTTCTCTAAAGCTTGACATCTATGAGGAAGAAGGAATATTACACGTAAAACATACGATATGTGTACAGGCTGACAGACAGACATACAGACACTATCAACAAAATGACACTCACTTGTCTGGCGATAAGTCATAGAGAGTTATCACTTGTCATCAGGCTGTTATTCTTGTTGATGTTTGCAAAGTTTTGAGCAGAGGTTGTAGGTGGGTTGATTGGATGGTTCACTGGTTTGTTTGTACGTTCGTAAGCAGTTTTTTGTTTATCTATAAATACAAGCTAAAGTGCTGTGTGTGCACTGAGGATTAAATAATAAATCCACGTGCTACTACTGTATACAGTAAGTAGAGCGTAGTGAAAATGAAAAAAAAAAGACAATTAAAAAAATATATAAAAATAATTAACGACCTTTGCATTGCATTAATGCATTTTTTATGGAAATGTATTAAAAAAAAAGATTAACAAACTTATAAGTATAAAACAAATGATTTGCTGTTCTAAATATTATTTTAATTTCAACTTATAATTTGAAGAATATTTGATTTTTATAAAAACCTTCACATATCTAACAATATATGTGATTTTTTCAGACTATTTCTATTTAACGTCCTCCTCCCACTACCATCTTGTTTATTTTATATAATTTCATTTTAACAACATTGTAAGTTTTTCAAATCAGATGTTCAAATGTCACTTTGACATGTGTATTTTAATAGAATAAGAACAAAATACATACATATATATTTATGTAGTACCAAAAAAGGAAATATACTACATTTCTAAAAATACCTCCTCATACAAATATGGTGTTACTATATAAAACCATACATTTAAAAAGTATGACACTCAATATTCCTGGATGTCTAAATGTACTCGTGCCTTGTCGTATCACAGCAGCATCTTTATTTTAAACAAGCGCCTAGATAGATTTTTTTTTACTTTAATGTGACAATCGTTGGGAAAACCAACAATAAACAGCGACAAAACAAATTATAGTGTTGAAAACCACAGCGGCATGACTTCGAACATATTAACAAAAATGTACATATAATTTTTATTTTGGGGTTTTCTTTTCATTTTCTTAAAGCCGGCAACAACAACAATGTTGTTAGAAATATTATTTTGTTTAAAATTATATTTTAATGAGATTTTATTTTTACCCCTAAATATGTTTGTTTAGGATCTTTTTTTTCATAATTTACAAGTACAAACCTTAGAAAATGTTTATTACACTAATTTAAGTAAAAACAAATTAAAAAATTTATTAGGGGAAGTAAATTCTTTTGTAACAAACCGCCCAAAAGTTTGGGTAAAATATTTTAATAGTAGATACATTTAAATTGTTTTTTAAATGTATGGTATTATTTATATGACGTTTAATCCCTTTTTCATTTCAAGCTATTTTAACTGCTTTTACATTTAACTTAATTTTATTTATTTATAAAAAGTGAAAATAAAAACAAGTTTATTTTAAGTTTATTTTCCTTATACTTCCACTGTTTAAACAACCTTTAATTTCACACTTGCCACTTAATGCCACCAAGAGCCAAGTAAACAATCCACCAACTTACTAACAAACTAACTTGCCAACCAACCAACCAACCAACCAACCATTATTATTATTATTATTATTATTATTATTAACATCATCCTCATTATCGTCTCCCATAATACATATTGCCAACGTGTATCATCTTTGTTTATTTTGAATTGTTGTTGAAAAAGAATGTGAAATTGTTGACAGTCATAGTATGTAGTTGTGACATATTTAGTGCTGTCATAAAATTACAATGTATATTTAAGTGTCGCATTAAATTGAGATAATAGTTTACAAAGTGGACTTTATGTGACAAATTTAATGGAGCTTAAGAAATAAAACTAGTGAGAAAAGACTCATCCATTTTCTTTAAATGAAATTAAAAGTTTCTGAGGTTTTGTTATTTTACAGAAAAATACTTAAGACTAGAGCTTATTCAAGGGTTGTGACAGCATATTCGTAATAAAAGTGGCAATATTTACTCAATTCATTAAGAAAAAAATCATATAACAACTACACGAGAAGATCAAAAAATAAAGATTATTTTTTTTACCGAATATCCGAAAACAGATCCCAGAGAAACTAACACTGAAATCCCGTTAGATGTTGGATTTCAAATATAAATGCACGGGAATGCACTATGTTTTCGTTCACCACTTTTCTTGTTTGACATGTGATTTAATTAATATTTTATTAAAAGGTCATTTCAAAAGAAGTTTGCATATATTTCACTTATAACTCCATTACATCGACACTTGTTAGTTTAATTTTTATCTTTATGTTTTAATTTTTTTGGTTAGACCTTTTAAATGATAAGATTTGCCAATCCAACTTATAGGGGAAAAAATTGATTTTCTCAAAAACGCAAAAAATTTCAAAACCCTAAAATATGGAAAATATAGGGCTATTAAAAGTAAAATTTTTTTCTGAACTCAATTTTTTCTGAACACAGATTTTTCCAATGATGTCAACAAGTTCTAATTATTTTCGTATTCTATTATAAAAGTATTTATCCTAAAAATTTATTCTCCATAATAAAATTTTATAAAAAAAATTGTTGTATTCAAAAATTAAAAATTTTCATATTTCAGATTTACTGTAAAGAAAAAAACAAAATTTGATTTTCTGGCGTTTTAAACTGTTTACTATCAAATTGCCATAATAAAATTACAAAAAGAAAATATGACAAAAATTTAATTTTGGCAAAAAAAAGTGGTCGGTGAAACCAAAGTGGAATGTGGAACCATAAGTGACATGGGCACAAAAAGCCTTATGTGTCAGAAAAAAGTTGGAAGTCACATCTTAATTTTGCTCGAGCTCATTTGAATTGAATTTCACAACAATGGAAAAATATGTTACATTCTGATAAGTCAAAACTCAGATTGAGAAGTCAATGTTTGACGTTCTATAGATTCCTAAGTATATAAAAGCAACAAAAAAGCACGGAGGTGGATATAATGGCATGAAATTGGTCCAATCTGTCGCGTTAATGACAAAATGATCGTTCTAGTCTACAGATTTAAGAGTCTGTGTGAGAAAAGCCACTTTTAAGGACATTCCAGCATGATAAATATACCAATTATTGACTGAAAAAAATAAAATAAATGGAATGTCGTGTCCATCGCGATCTCAACCCAATTAGGAACATGTGGATGGTTACAGTGTAATTGAAAAGGTTAATGATAAAAAACAATTGGGAATTGTAAAAAAACATAATAATGCAACCAAATACTGAATATTTAACGTATATATATATTTTTTTATATTTTCCATTAACAGTTGCAAATGTTTTTAACATTGAAATTTTTACTGATTTTATTAAAATCAATTAATATATATATATTTTTTTTTTATTTTAATTAGATATTAAAATAAATAAACATCTTAAATTAATAAAACAAAAGAAAGTAATTACTTTTTAATACAATAAACTGACTGCTAAAAGTTGGGTTTCAGTTGCAAATGTTTTGACTATCTCTGTAAACATACATATCTATATATGTATATATAGTGTTAAGATGTGGAAGTGTATTATATTTATAGGACAAAAACAAAAAATAAATAAATATTCTCAAAATGTTAAATCGATATTTTAAAATTTCAGTCTTCCATTTTATTTTCCTACATATAAATTATGTTGCCAACTTTTTTTTTGTAGTTTGTGTTCTTGATTTATTTTGCAGGTTCTAAGAATAAAAATTTTCTTTTATATATTTAAAACCCACAATCAATATTAATTTCTTGATGTCTTTATTTAAAAATTTTTTTTTTTTAAATTTTCCAGAAATTCTAAACCAATTGGAAGTGCTTAAAAATTAAAAACTAATTTTTCAATTTTGTCCATTATATTTTACGAAAATTACCAGACTTTCTTCTTCCCCGAAGGCATAATTTATGACTTTTGACCATTAAAACTGCTGGTCATAATTGTTTTTCTTTATTTATTTCCATTAAAGTTGGTGTTTAATATAAACATTTCCCCCGCCATAAACAAAAATTTCATAACTAAAGTGTTCTTACTAAATTAAATGTCTCAAAAAAACTCTACAGGCATTTCTGGCGATGACCCATGGAGAAAAATTAATAAATTTAGACGAATTTCTGTTGCTGTTAAAAAGAAACTATTGTTCTTGAATTAAAATAAATAAAATGCATCAGGGGCTTAGTGATATTTGTAAAACTGGTGGGGAAAATAAGCTTTTTTTTTAATACAATACAATACAATCATTAAAAATTACGAAGAGAAAAATTATGATTATGATTTTCATAAATGCATTGAAAACATAGATGACAGTTACAAAGAAAGAAACTACAGCCACTTAATAATAAACTTATTAAGTTTTAAATAAATGTTAAATCATAAATGCAACCAGAACTGATTTTATAAATATCAACAAATACACGAAAGAAAGAAAAAAAAAACCTTAACTAAGTTTTTATGTAAATAAGACGGTAAAACTTGTTTGATTTTGGAGTCATAATAACCCCGAAACAATGTTAATAGGTATTTATGTTTATTAATAAAAATTGTTGAAATCCAGTTTGTATAAATTTTATTGTAATATATAAATATAAATATATATATATATATATATATATATATATATATTTCTGTTAATAAATATATAAGTAAATATATTTTTCTTCTTGAAAAAATATTGGTAAGTCATAATTTGGTATGTTAAAAATAGTAGATAATCGTATTTGTAATTTGTAACAGAGAGAAAGTCGTGACTTAAAATGTCATATCATTATGAATTTATTCAAGTTCAATATTAAAACATAACATTTTGAAAATAAATTTTAAATTTTTTATTAATTTTAAACAAAAGTTATGTTTAATGTTATTTTCTAAATATTATTAATGAATTAATGTGCCAGATATTTAATAAAATCTATTAATAAATAAATAGTAAGATAACATGCTGTTATTTTATAAGCCGGTAATAATTTTTTCTTAAAGAAAACAGCAACACTAGCTAGATAAGATTTAAAATAAATAAACTATATTCTAAAAATTATAAAAAAATAACAAATATATTAAGTTTTGTTTTCCCATTAACTTGTTAAGTTTATGATGTTTATTTTACACACTTGTTTTAAATTTTATACTTATGTATGTATGTATGTATGTATGTATGAGCTTCATGTTTTTTTAATTTGCCATTTGATCTTACTATCAAATTTATTATTTTTATCATAGAAATTTGATAGTTTTTTGTTTTGTTGTATGTTATATGAAAACTTTATTAGTGTATTGAACTTTTTCTCTATTAGAATTTATTTGAAAATTCTTTATTTTATATTCTTAATTTTATTTTTAGTGGGTCAAATTTCTTCATAAAATTTAGCATTAAAATTAAACTTTATTGACATTCATGTCTTTGCACCTAAAACCATTTTAAATGTATGTTTTATTTATTAATTTAAAGATAATTTATTGAAATGTTGCATGTTAAATAACGTTCTTTAACATGCAATTGCATACCGAGTTGTCAACGCATGTTTGAATTAGAAAAAAAAAAACAATATTTTAAATACATATTTAAATATTTTAAATCAGGAAATCGTAGTAGAAATCTATTTAAAACTTGTTGAAATGTCGTTGGTTAATATTTACTATATAATAAGGTGAATTAATTTATATAATTATATTTCTAATCAAATAAATTAAATATAAATCATATCATATTTTTATAATTGCTTGCAATTTTCTTTAATTTTAAGCTTCTTGTTTGAGAATAAAATAAGTTTAAAAATTTTTTTTTGAAAGTAAAGTTTTTTTGTAGTAGAATTTTATTATACTTACAAGAATTTTTTAGCCCAAGTTTGTTTATGCTTCAAATAACATAAAATATTGGAAAAATAATTGCCATTTTTACTATTAACTAAATTCTGTAATCACTGTAGATGTATACAGTCAGGGCCAAAACATTTGCAACATTATTTAATTATATTATTTTGTTTTTGTAATTTAAAACAAAAATATTTATTAACTAAAAATTATTGAAAATAAGTTGAAAACATTGATTGAAAACATGTAAAAATTAAAGTGTTTAAAACATTTGCAACTCTTGGAAGCATTAGGGGAATACAAAAAAAAAAAAATACATAAAATATTTAGTATTTGGCTGCATAATCTTTAGTCAGTTCCAAATAACTGTAGGACATTGAGGCTATAACTTTTACAATATAGTCGTCAGTACTTTTCCCTATATTATTTTTGGAATCATCTATATATTCTCAATCTGTTTGAAATCATAAGATTGTATTGGAAACAATATTACATTTATATATTTTACCTCCGGTAAATATTTACAATCCACGGTGTATATTTGGTATATTTATCGTGCTGGAATGTTCTTGAAAGTCTTGAAGAACACTCTCATACCATTATATACATACATCTCCGTGTTTCACTGTTGAACGCGTAAGAATATAACACATTTTTCAATTATTGTGGATTTCAATTATGCTCTAGAAAATTAAAATGCTATTTTCGATTTCTTCCTGACACATAAGGTTTTTTTTTTGTGCACCTCTGTCTTCTGACTCCTCAATGTCAGTTGACTATAGTTGAAAGACTTACTTCTAATGGGATTTCAGTTTTAGAATCTCTGGGATCATATTTCGGATACTTGGATAAAAATTCTTGATTTTTAAATTTTCTCGTGTAGTTGTTATTATCATTTGAAAAACTTCAACTGCTACCGAGTTTCTTGGATTGGTTAAAACTACAGCTACTGTAAATTGTCAGTAGTGATTGCAAAAGCATTTATCATTTCTTGTAGTCTAACAATTTCTATAAGTACTGCTACTCGCAAAAAATAAAACTTTAAATGGATCAGAAGCTAAAAAACACGTAGTTCAAATGCAGCAGTAGTTTTAAAAATAAAATATTTGGCTACCGTAATCTAGTTTAGTTTTAAACTATAAACTAGCAGAGAAGGCAACTAAAAGGTAACAGAAAAGTTTTTGAAGCAGCAATAAACATAGCACAACGAGAAAACATATATATGTAAAATATACTTTGTTTGATTTTGTTTGTTTAGCTGAATATTTTCACTTTTCCAGACATATTTAAAGTTTAAACCCCGTATTCACAAACCAATTTTAAATTATATATATATATATATATATATATATATATATATATATATATATATATATATATATTACAGTAATTAGAAAATAAAAAAAGATTTATATAAAATTCTGAGGAGGAGGAAAAAATAAATGGAATGTTGAATTATCCTCTCAGTTCTAAATGATTTGACCACTACTTGTGTATATCAACAGAGTTATCAGATTTTTTTGAGCTTCTGTCGCCAAATTGCTATTCAGCCAAATAAAAATTTTATTTGGTTTTTTAAAGAAAAAAAAAAAAAAAATATATCAGAAAGGTTTTAGTGATTAAATTATCGTATAATTTATGCATGAAAATTCTGCTTCAACAAAGCCAATGATAATTGCAGTAGCTAATAAGAATTGAATTGAAAATTAAATTATATTTTAATGTATTTCCATTTTAGGGTAAAAACTTTAAAAATTTATTGACATTTATTAAAAAATAATAATAATTCTAACATTGTATACATAGCAGCATTTGTTCTCTTATGTTATGTTTCCACTGATTTGAAAGCAATCAATTTTAAGCAAAACACCTTAAAACTATCTTGACTTGATTTCGCATTTTTGAATTTTCGATCGAAATTCCGACATTTCTCAATATAGGTTGAAGTTGAGTGTATAAATTAAGGCTCTTCGTTTTATTAGATAGGCAAATACTGAAAATAGTCAAGAATACGTAATCGTATTTCTCCACAAATACCTATTTTATAAAATTTTTAAAATTAGCCCAACCGAAAACTTTGTCGCCAAAAGCAATTAAAAAACGCCACATTTGACGAAAAATTGCCACATCTGTCAGCCCTACATGCAGAGAAAAAATATAGTTGTAGTGACCATAATCTAAGAGCAACATATTATGATTGGATCACAGCGAAAAATATAAATTATTATAAGTTATAATTATAATGATTCTAATTTATCATATTGTGTCCGATTTTATGGTTTGTTTTTTCATATTATGTTTTACATATACTTGAAAAATCTTACTACATCATTATCCCATTCTACCAGATTATGATTTTATGTTATTATATTATTATTCCATCTTATTATATTATTATACCACATTGTCATATTATGATTCCATTTTATCATATTATTATTCCATGTTATCATATATTTATCCAATTTTATCACATTATTATTTCAGTTTGTCAATGTTAAATTAAAACCTATTAATAAAAAGATTACTTTTATAAAAATTTTATTGACATAAAAAAATAATAGAGAACAAATATTTTCATATCATTTCTTCATTAATTACATTCATTTGTACCACCATATGTGGTTCAAATGCAAGATATGGTTTTTTTTTTTAACTAAACCCTTTAATTGTAGTTAATCAACATCTTATATGGCTTGAAATATAACCAAAACTTATTTATTTATATTTATTCATATATAAACTAAATGAGAATTATAATGAACGCACAAACAAATTTAATTTAATTTCTCCACTAAGTTTGTGAAAAGAATAAGTTTTATATTTATTTCAAACATTTTATTGTCATGAGAATAATAATGTTAAAATGGTTTAAAAACAAAATATGGTTTAAGAACAAGGAAAAATACTGCAAATATTTAATGATTGTAGAAGTAATTATATTTTTCATATTAATAAAATTTTGCTTCTGGTAAAGATATTTAAAAACATATAATTGTTGCAGTCAAGCATATTAAAATTTTTATTGAGTGTAAACATTAAATGATAAAAATTAAACAAAAACGTTGTTATCGCGAACACAGAGTTATCAAAATTCAAGAAAATTAACAATGAGAACATAATATTGTTACAGTGATAACGTTATAACCATGTTTTTTCTCTGTGTGTATATATCAAACGCTTTAGAAACTGATACAAAAATAGCTGTTGTATATATTTATGTTCTTAATAATATTTTTAAACTATAAAATCTCTCAAAAAAATCTCTTTCTCTCTTAACAAATTGTGAGCAAATTATGTTAATGACTTTCACACCGAAAGTCAATTCATATATCAAAGAAGAGTCAAGATAAAACAAAAAGAAAAAAATCCTCTTGAATTTTTACAAATTATACATTCCATTCAACTAAGAAAATACTAACTAATGATATTTAGTTAAACTTCAGTGCGCAACTAAATGAAAATTTCATTTAAACTAACACCAGGCCACCCACTTGGACGCAGTGGAGCAATTGAGTGAAGTATTAACTCAACTAACTTGAGAAGCATGAAATCGCACTAAACAACCAACAATATAAATTTATTTAAAAAAGAAAAAAATGAAAACACACACACACATAATTATTCATGGTTAGGCGAAAATAACAACAATCCTTATGATTTCTGACATAAAGACAGACTGAGTGATTAGTTTTTGCGCACTTTTATGGGAGGCATTTGCTAAATTTACTTACTTTTCTGACTTCCTTATTATTAGACGTTTTGTGTGTGTTCTTTTGTTGTTGGTTTTAAGATACGAGTAAATGCTAAAATATGTTAAGGCCAAACAAATTCAAGAAAAAGTGATTTAAATGCTAATGAAATTAGAGGTATCAAAGTTGAATTTCATGCAAATTGTTGAGAATTTTATATTAAATGTTTTGTTTTCAGTTAATTTGCATAATTTTCATTTATTTAATGAATATAATTCTTTTTTATTTATTTATTTAACAAATTATATTCTATTCTAATGAGTGTCATCAAGGTTAACAAAAGTTTCATCAAATAATTTTTCTTTTTAGAAAATTTGAGTGGGTGTTTGTTCGTTTGTTTAATTTGTTTGTGTTTTTGTTAACTTCACGCTTTTAACGTTAAAATTAATGATGAGTATTTAATTATAATATTTTGTTTGTTGTTACTATTGTTGGTCAAATTATATTTTAAAAAATGAGTTGAAATGTTAAAAATAAAGCGAAGACAAGAAAAAACTTGTTTGAAACATATAAAAAGTTTAGAAAAAAAAAAAAAATTATGCAATTTCTTTGTAAGAAAATACCCAGCAATTACAAATGCTTTTGATGATTGTATAGATATGGTTGTTTATATGTTTGTATTCATAAATTTTTTTATGTTTAACTACAATTCCCAAATGGTCAACTCACGATTTTTTTTTTTAGTATAAACATAACATGAGCCTAAGTGTGTTGTTATCTTGACTGAAATTAAAGTAGGGGTAATCACAGATACTCCTAACAGGAAACAGCTAAACAGTTGAATTTGCCAATTACTCTTTTACTAAGTAGACAATTTCCGAGTAAAATTGTATAAAATTGGATTATCTTAAGTCTTTATTTTTTTTTACAAATTGTTACGCGAATATCCTTACTTTTAGCACTGTGGCACACTTACGCTGGAGTGGAAAATTCACTAGTTTATGTTTTTCATTCAGAAATAAAATATAAAAAAATGTTTAAGATTTCATTATGTCAAAATGTCTACATCAAAACTTAATATAATAATAAAAAACTCTAAGCAGCCGCATAAATTATACATTGAGATAAACCAACCAAACAAACAAAGATTTAAAAATAATAAAACTTAAATCGTATTGAATTTCAAATTATAAACACAATTTCCACGGTAGCCAACCAGGCATCGTTGTTGATAGGCGTGGTATTAAAGCAAAAAAAAAAAAAAAATATTAATTTGAAAAAACCTGGCCAAAATGATTACCGGCTTAAAAAGTTTGCGTGAGTTTTTTATTTTTTTATCTTTGTTTCAGACAACCTTGTTTACTAACACTGACTAACTAGTATCGTATTCAAATATTGTAAGATTTTTAAAAGTCTTTTCGTTTCTAATTTTGTTTTTTTTTTTTTTTTTTGTTTTTTGCTCTCCAGCCATTTGTTGTATTTGCTAATATGAATTAAAATTAACAATTTGTCACAACAAGGCCGTAAAAAATTTCAAAATTATTTGAATATTTGCATAATTTTGTAGCGACACGGTTGCATTCAGTTGACACAACATGCAATTTCATTTCAAACTTTTTTCAATCAAACTCTAGCTCTCTGTTTATGTTTATGTGAAAAGATATAAAAATAATATATATTTTATGTGTTTTTCTCTCTTCAAATATCTACGATTATTGTTGGGTAATTAATTTTAAGTGATATTAAAACTAATAATGTGCAAAATTGAAGGCGGCAACATTTTTCAAAGTCAAATTTATAGTTTTGTATAATAAATCATAAAATATGTAATTGGAAAATTTTATATGACTGTGAAATTAGAGTAAGAAATTAAATTGTATTAAAGTTGCTGTTAAATTATGAAATGTCAGTCTGAAGGAGATGGCAATAAATTGTATTATAAGATATCAGTCAAAAAATTTGATTAAATTTTAATTAACGAAACTAAAATCAAAAAAAAAGTGAAATTAAAAAGTGTATTTAGTATTTTTAATCAATCATGATCAAGTGAAGTTTCCAACTTATAATTTTTTTTTTTTTTTTAAATAAGATGAACATGACATCTGTAACTTCTAAACGGCTGGTTGGGTTTACATAAAAAATGGAAACAAAAATTTTGCAAACGGTTAAAAATTTCCTATGTCAAAGGTACCCTATTTTGAGACAACTTAACACAGTTTTTGAGGGTACTGTGGGATCCGACTAAGTTTTCATTTCTGCCCCGCTATGCATTGTATTAGATTTATCAATTAAATTTTGAAATTAAAAATTGTCAAATATTACAGAGCGTCTTGATTAGGCGATATTTTATCATGACAAACGTAAAATTTGTCCAGTTTAGACAGAATTTATTAATATTATTGCATCACATAGAAAAAGTCTACAAAATTTGTTAGCGCTCGACAACTCTTTGACAATCTTGTTCGAGAAATGACGCCATTTTGTTGGTACATTTTATATGGATTACTGTGACCTACCTCTTCCCCTATAGCCGATAATGTAATTTGTCTAGTCTAGTGAAAACGACCAGTTATGAATATTACTTTTAAATATTCTCATTAAAAAATCATTTATAATCTCTTAAGTTAAAACCATAAATCAGGTTACAATATAAATTAAAGTTCCTTTTAAAGCCGGAAAACGATTGTTCAATATTACTCATTATTTTTATTTTATTTGCACAAGATGTTTATTTAAATGTTTAAAATTGATTTCACAATATTAAGGCGTAGCCAACCTAAAAATCCATTTTTTAGTTTAAACATTTTTGTTAATTTTTAAACATCTTGTGTTTAATTAATAAGAAAAACATTTTGTTATTTTTTAAGAGATTTGTGTTTTATTGTAACTTGTTCAATTGACCACTTAAATACATCTTTTTTTTTAGTAGGTTCAGTTTTATGACGGTGTCTATCTTCATGTTGACAATTTTAATTAAATAAAAAACATAAAAATATACGTTTTTTTTTTTTTTTTTTTTGTTTCAATGAAACCTTAACACTGAACTTGTAGTCTGGGAACAACAATTCAACTCAATGTGTTGGCTGTTTGTGATTTTTTTTTAACTTGTTTTTCTTAATTTTACCAAACAGTCTTGATGCAATACGTACATACATACATACAACATATTTTTAATATAATTTAACCGTGATTTTGCCAAATTGAAGTTGATGTTCAACTTAATTAAACTGACATACATTTTACGAAAACTAAAAATAATGTGTTTTTTTTTAGAAAAACGCCTACATTTTTTAACTTTAGATAGACCGGGAGCATTTGAAATCTTTGAGAGACAAAGTTTTTAATATATTTTCTAATGCAAAGATTTTTTGCGCTTTAAAAGAGCAAAAGTTTAAATATTTTTTTAAGTCTATCATAATTTATAATAAACTGGCATATAAATCTACCTAAACGAAGTTAGAAAAGTTGAAACAAAAAAAAAAAATAATAATAATAATAATAAAATAATAATAATAATAATAATAAAATAATAATAATAATAATAATAATAATAATAATAATAATTGAACGCAAATGCCCTTTCTGGTCGAAATAAAAAAGAAGTTTCCGATAGGATTTGGAGAGCCAACAATGAGTATATCAACTTTTAACTTCTTACAACCAAAATCGACTTTAAAAAATATTAAATAAAATAAACAAACAAATCCGCGTATTTTCGCTTCCTGAAAGAAATTTCAAAATCTGGCTCAGTTAGGATTTGTAGGACGATTAGTTTTATAAGTAGACCGAATTTCAATTTTCTACATCGTCGGGGAGTTTCAGAGCGCTCTGGAAATAGAAAACATTCTTGGGAAATTATAAATAAATCTGCGAATATCCGCTCCCTGAAAGAAATTTCAAAATCTGGCTCCATTGGGATTTATAGGACAAATAGTTAAATAGTAGAATTTAAATTTTCTATGTTTTCTGGGAGCTTGAGAAATTTCTGGAAAGAGAAAAATTGTTTAGAAAATTATATATAGAAGATAATATAGAAAATAATTAATTTTATTTTCATGACCAGGCATATTATTTCAAACGTTTTTTGTTGCCAACTGTCAAAAAAATTTCTTCAAAACAAATTTTGAAGCTTTGTCACAATTGTGATTGTTGTTACATATGTATTACATATATGAATATGATTTTATTTCAACGTCTTGTCATTTCAAAACGTCTTAAGTACTAAAATGCTATTGTTATTATTATTTGAAAATTTTGTTAAGAAATTATTTTAATGAATAAAAAAAAAAAAAAACATAAAAATAACAAATAGTTAAAAATAGTTTTCAAAATTAAACAAAAACCAGAAAACCTAATGCCTATGGCGCTTAAATTCATAATTTACATTATTTTCCTGTCTACTAACTGACAAGCGGTAGTTTTTTGGCTTTAAGAGACAGAGCAAAGTATAAATATCTGTTTAAACGTAAAAAGACTTAAATATTTTTAATAAACACTTTAGTGTATTTATTTAAGTGTTTTTTTTTTTTTTTTTTTGTTATTTCTTTTTAAGCAATCAAGTTGCATTTACTGTCTGACCATTTAAAGTCATAAGCATTAAAGTTAAAGGCTGAATATTGGTGGTGGTAGTTGTGCTGTTGTTAGTCAACTGGTTGGTTGATTGTGTTACTATTTTAACGCCATTTAATAGTGTTGTTAAATGTTACATGAATAATAACAATTATTGACACCTTCGCTAAAGAGGGGCACGTTTTTTACTTTAATTTTTCTATCAATTAACCCACTAAAGGAGAATAAGTAGAAATTTATTTTTTCTAGGCAAATTTTATTATTTATATGTAAATTTATGAAACCTTGATACTCTTAACAATTTTTGTTATAGAAATCTTTTAAAATTTAAAATTTTATAACATTTACTTTTAAAAGGGTTAAACAGTTGAAATTAAACTTTGTTCTAATTTTTTGATTTTCATACATAACACATGTTTTATTGGACAAATAATTGTGATTTATTGTAAATATGATGTTACCGCCACTAATTTTGCACAATTAAATACATCTGATGAAATAGTTATCTAGATAACAATAAAAATTTGATAAATAATTTATGTAGGTGTTGTGCATTTGCTACTTCGGTTGGTAATTGTTTTGTTGGCTTGACGGGCTAAATACTTTTAATTTATTACGGTAACAAATTTAAATAGAATAGAATATTTAATGGATATTAAAACTAGACACGCTCTAGATAAACAATCTTTACTGGGTTTAGGAAATGTATTCTATAATAATAATAACATTTTTTTTAATGTTAAAATATGCCAATGATGTAATTTAACATAACTTCGTTTCTATACTAGAAATATTTTATCATAATTTCAGCTACAGAGGAAGACATATATATATGTCATAATAAAGCATATTATGAAACTGCAATAATACTAATAAATTGTGTTTATAATAGTATATAAATTTTTATTTTTATAAATATTTCATGCTTGTCTTCATAAAAACTTGGTGTATAACCAAAGCCAACGATGTAATTTGACCTTGTGTCCAGACTGGACAATATTTTATCAAGACAAACGTTAAAATTATAATTTTCTGTAACATAGTGTCTATATTAGACAATTTTTATCCTGGCAAAAGTCAAAATTAACACGTATTTATGCAAGGTGGAAACAATTGCACAAGAACAACAATAAGGCGAATTCAATAATGATTTTTATATATAAAGTGTGACAGCTGTAACAACAAAAAATAGTAATCAGCTATTTAACGTTTGTCTTGATAAAAATTTGTCTAGAATAGACACTACGTAATGTAGGGGATTTTATTTGTATTATTACAATGTCAAGACAAAGTTTAGCTTGATAAAAGACTCCATTTTAGTTGTTGTTGCTTCTTTTTACATGATGTACATCTTCCTTTGCAATTGATTGAGATAAAAGAAATTTAAGTTTGTCTTGATAAAAAACTTGCTTGTCTGGACATAGCGTTACATAAGCGACGACAAATAGAAAATGTTATTGTTCTGTTTGACGACGAATATAAAAAAAATACGTCTTCCCTACTCCAAACAATATGAACAATTTTTTGTCTGTTGTTCTGCCAATGTTTTGTTCATGTGCGAAAATGGAGCGTAATAATTCTAATATTTTTACAAAAACATCAAGAAGTTGGCAACACTATTTCTTTAAAAATTATTTATTTAGGGAGTTCACAACATGTTTTGCTAATATTTTTAATTTCTTAATAAAATAAATCTTTAATTGCTACATTAATAGATTCAATATGCTTTTGTTTTATTTTACATAAAATACTATATTTTTAATAATTCAAACTAATTTAAATGACAAATAATGCCAAAACTCACATTCATTCATTCACAAGTTAATGACATCATAACAGCAACATGTGTTTCTTATTTATTTTATGTTATTGGCGGTTGCTATTAAAATCTATGTCAAAGAATTTAAATTAAATTCGGAAAAAAATGATAAAAAAATAAATAAATAAAAAAGCAAAATATAAATTGGTCTAATTTTTAATTTGTCATTAAAACCATAAAAATCTATTAAAATTTTAACAAAAAACTATAAAAAACAATAGAAAGTTCTTAAACAAAAACATATGGGTAAAATTTCAGCAGAAATATTAATTGGTCAACATTTATATTTGACAACAATAATAACAATAATTTTAGTATTCACCATAAATTGACAGCTGGACCAGACAGTAAACGGGTGATAAAAATGTTTATGATATTTAAGTGCTGCTTATTATTAACTTTCCTTAATTATTATGGCAAAATCCATATATTAAGGCAATAAAATTTTGTGTGAGAAAACTTTGGACATAGTAAAGTTAATTGTTACTTGTTTGTCATTAAAATGTAAATAAAAATGGCGATATGAAACATAAAACCCTTTCCGTTTTACTTTTTATGGATTTAAATGGATTAACAACCATGTGGTGGCTTTAATTAAACCATAAAAATAAAAACAAATGTTAAAAAAATTGAAAATACTATGCGATGAGAAATTTTAAATAGAATTATTTTATTATTTTTTGTGGAAAATTAAAACTTGTAAATGTAAAATTCATATATACAGGAGCGGATTCAACCAACGCATTTGGGAAATTGGGGGGGGGGGATATTTATTTATTTATTATTATTTTTTAAATTTGAAATTATGTATACGATTTTAATGGCTAAAAATTTAAGTTGATAAGTGGCGATCAAATTTTATACAATATTTTTATAAATAACTTACGAACTATAATTTTTTTGTATCACCAAAGAACTTGATATTTTACTTCATTATTCCTTTTTAGTTTTTGAAATACAAACAAGAATTTTTATGAATTTAGGGTTCGTAAGTTTCAGGGAATATTGAATAGATTAATTAATAATTTAATTTTATTGTTATCCTTCACTTCAATCAAATAAATGTATTTCATTAAATGAAATTAATTAAAATGCATAACCCGAAAAACACGAAAGGTTGAGCTATGTAGGTTTTGATACTTAGATGTTAGATCAATTTTACTTAAATTGATCTAACATCAAAAACTTGCTGATGCAAATATTTTAAATCTAATCTAATAACGGGAATCGTACCTAAAATTTATATTAAAAAAAAAAAAAAATAAATAAATAAAAAATTGATTTCAGTCAATATTAGCTTTGCTCCATTACTATTTCTTACTTGTGAAAAGTAAGAAATTTTAACAAAGTTGTCGAACGCGAAAAACTAAAAAATTTTCAAAAATTCGAAATACCTTGTAAATTTTGAGATAAGAAATAAATAAAACAATAAGATAACGTATCCAGGAACTTACCAAAAAAAAACTGTTTTTTTAGTATAATTCAAAATTTTGTTAACATTTATTTACGATTTTACTTGAAAAATTACAATTTTTATAATTTATGGGTAAATATTTTTCCAAAATAAAATTGTCTCAGAATATGCAAAATTTTTTATTATATACAATTTAATATTATCTAGGGTAAATATTACATTATGTATGAAAAAAAAAAAAAAATGGGGGAAACTTTCCTGTATTGTTACTTAAGCGCTTTTTGAAAAAAGTTTTGGATAGAGTTCGATTTATAAAATAAAAAATATTTTTCATTAACTGATAAAACTAGTACATAAATTACTTTTTATGGAAAGATGCATTTTTAATCGTATTTTGTGTAAAATTTAAGTTTATCAGTTTACGGACCATCCCAGCTTTCCTGGTAAGCTTGCAGGTATAAATGGAAACAAAAATAAACTACTTATTTTTTGCCTGAATAACTAGTTATTTTTGTTCGACTTGTCCACAAATTCATGTAGTTATTTTTTGACTCTAGGGCTACTCAAAAATATGTACCTAAACGAAAACAAAAATAAAAAAAAACAAAAAAGTTCTGCCGTCAGTGAGACTCGAACTTGGACACACTCTAACCAATCGTTTTTACTGACTAACGTCTTACTCAGTACACTATCTCGCACATAGCATCCTAAGCGACAAAAACTTTATTTAGTTTAAAATAACTTTTTAGACATTTTGTTACAAAAAACTAACAGCTTCAGAATTGGGTTGAACCAACAACCTTCTGGCTGTTAAACCGGCGCTCTAGCCAACTCATCCACGTGATTGCAGTATTACTGTGCTATTATACTATTGAGTACTTATTCATGTAATACAGAGTAGGTAAATAATAATGACGCCTCATTACCAAGAAACTACTTTAATAAGTAGTTGTTGTTACCGAAAACCAAAAAGTTTTTGCTGGGATACAATTAAAAATTTAGAAATTTGGAAATTTAGAGTTTGGGAAACTCAGGAAAAATAAATGAAATTACAATATTACTTACTATTAGAAGAATTTAACGTTTTGTAAAAATTAATAAATATGTTATAAAGTTATTAAAAAAAAGTAAAATAAAAATACTTAAAAATTTCCATTTCCAAAATTTTTTATTAAATAAGTGCCAATTTTTAAAACCTATTGATTTACTTAAAAACTTTCAAAAGAATATGCAAATTTTTTGGGCAGACAATGTTGTAGATAAATTCATTATTCCTTTTTCTTTTTATGACAAAATATTTTTTTCAAAAATAATTTTTTTCTTTTCTTATTGTATATCTTTCTTCGTGTTTAAGTTTTCTTAAAAAATTCATTTTTGGGATGTGGGGAAAGGAAATCACCGTGTGGATCCGCACTTGTATATAATTGGGAAAGTGGATATAATTTATAATTAATGTAAACAAAATATTGAAGATATTTAGTTAATTTAGCAAAGATAAAAAAAGATAAACACTTACATGACATAATATAAAATAGGTTGCAAATTAAAGAGGCAAAACCTGCGCACTAAAAAGATCCATGCACACTTTAAGGCTTATAACTTTTATTATACATAGCAAAGTGAAAAAGTTCCTAATAGGAATGCTAGAAGAGGATAGGAAGAGAATCAATGAGATCAAAAATATGAATTCGTATGTAAATATAAAGGGCAACATAAATTACGTACTGTCGAACTTTTTTAACGACTTTGTCAGCAATTCCAAATATCATAAATATTATTAGAAATGTAGCAGATTAATATATTGTAGAAAGCACAACGACTTCAATTTTTTAGCCTGATCCTAGCATCTCATCAGTACAACAAAAAAGTAGCTGAGTTGTATTATATAAATGGTAATGCTATGTAGTAAAGGAGGTCAATCCACTAAACTAACCAAAATTCAGTCCATTTGAAATGTATTGGGTTATAGTAGAAAAATATTTAAACAACAATTAAATCTGAATAAAAAGAATTAGATCCATTTCAACAAAAAAGTAACCGAAAGCACAATAAACCAGAAAATATTAAATATTTTATTGAAAACGAATAAGAAATTAACAAAACAACATTTTGAAAATATTAAAGCATTGATTTTATTTTTATAAGCTGAATTGTGTGAACTTATTTTTTTATGCGCAGTCCTTATATGAGAAAAATACCAAAATGTTTTGGTTATCTTTGTTTATTGTCTAAATGTTTATAACAATTTTTACACGCAAATTGTTTTATATTTAATATATTTCGTTTCATTTTGTATGTATAGAGTAATAAAAATATTTTAATATATGTATGTAATTTAAAGTTTTAATTTTCCTTTTATAATATTTAGAAAATACCTATTAATGATGTAATAGTTTTTATTTAAAATATTTGAATTGTGTATATTCCTTTCTTCTATTTTATGAATACAAAAACGCCTCAATTGTTAATGTTATTCAATGTTAATGATGCTAAAATTAATTTACACACTATAAAAAGAAGATCTCTCATTATTTTTAAGTATTTATTTAAACATTTGTTTAAACATTTATTTATATACATAAAGTATTTACGCATTTTTAAAAAATGCTTAAAATTCTGATATTCAATGATTTCGAAAGAAAAACGTGCAGCATCAAAAATTGAGAACAATTGCAATTTTTTTAATAAATACTTGAATATAATGCTGCAGACTTTTTTTTTTTTTTTTTTGTTAAAATCTTTATTAGAGCAAAAAGATTCATTTTCAGGTGCGTGCTTGTAACTAGGAATTGCAAATTAACAACAAAATTAAAATTTATATAAACTTATTGGCAACAATGTTGCAAACAATGATGCCAATGTATTTGGGGTAAATTGAGGTTATTGACGCATTCATACATTTTAAATATTTTATTTTTCTATTTTTTTTTTTTTTGTTTTTTTTTTTTTTGTAATTTTATATTATTATTTGTATTTGTACTACAAGTCTATATATTTTTTGATATTTTGTTCTGTTGTGTTTATTAAATCATACAATGTATTTGCGAAAAGAATATGAAATTGCATTAAGAAAAGAATAAAGATGATGAAATGTTTTCTTTGGAAATTAGCAAATAATATTTTTTATCAAATATTGTATATAGATTTATTTGTGTGTTGATTTTTTAGAACTTACTCTGTAGACAAAGATATGTGAATGTTATGTGGAATAATAAATTTGTTTAACTTACCTAAAAAGAAACAGAAAAAATAAATAGATTAGTTAAGGAATTTTAAAAATTTGTTTATAAAAATAATTCACTTTCATTTGTTTTAAAATCCCATACATATGGGCTTATACTAAAAGTATGTATCCCTAAGTTCTGCTTTTAAAAAAGAAGTTCTTGACATTGTAACGAGAGAAAAAAAAAATAATAAAGTTTAAATTGTCCATTAATCATTATAATTGATGACAGTGCCGTATTTCAAATTAAAATCAACAAAATGTTTATCAGTATTTGAAATCTAACATAATTATTCAAAGTATTGTATTCATATGCAAAAAAATATACATGAATACAAGCATACTAGGAAAAATACGCATTTTTTTAGACTGAAGAATTACAGAGAAGAGGAAGAATACTCTAGACATGAATTTAAAAGTACATATGGTAATATATTTTATAATACACTGCACGAAATAATTTTATTTAAGCTGTCATTGCTATATTTACGTTTTCATCTTCAGTAATTATTCAAAAACCAGTTTGTAATTAGCAGGGCAGCCAAAAATATGCTTTTAAAATAGCAAAATATGCTAAAAATAACTTGAGTTTTATTAGCAATTGTTAAATAATATTTTCTTTTTGGACTTAAAAACTTTCAAAGCTAATACATTATATCAGGAAATTGCAAAATTTCTATCAATTTATAAGATGAAAATTATTAGGGAATTGGATTTGAAAAACATATGTGACAGTAAAAAAAAAATTTCGTTAATGGGAAATTATATAAAAATTATATTGGGTGCAAAATATATAAAATTTTTCTTTCATGCAAACATTTAAGTAAAAAATATACATAAATATGTCATTAAAAAATATGCTCTGAATTATGGAATTTTTATGAAAACACGACAAAAACTGCTCTTTTAGAATTTACTGGAACGGATAAATAACCAAGAGTTTCGTTCATTTTAAGTCTAGGAAAAAATATGATTTTGTATATTTTTGGTTGCCCATGTGGTCTTCTAGGTATCTGAAACCAATTTAATATCTTTAAAGTCTACGAGGCTTTTCTGAGTAGATCCTAAAAAGAGCACATTGTCACATTTAATAGTTTTAGAACGGCAGAAATCCAGTTTTGGTAATATTGGAATGAAATTTTATATTCTGTAAACATTTCCTTTAAAAATGGGCGAATAGAATCACTTCGGACATATTTTTATAAATTTTATTAAAATAAAAAATAATTTTTTTATTAAATTAATAAGCGCGCCAAGATCTAATAACACCAATCTTAGTGTAATATTTGCATAACCAATATTTAGCCAATACCTTAAAATTTTGAAATAATTCTTAACAAATTGTTAATACGAGTTACCGCGTATCTTTTTTCTAATATTTTAAAATGTCGCAAAAAGTCGCAGCCAATATTCTCAAATATAACTTCATGAATGTTCTTTTATATACCAGTGGTATTTTTAAGTCCATTAATAATAAAATTTCCAGAAATAAATATTTTTTAGTATTAGCATTTCTTTTAAGTAAAAAAATATTTTCAATATTGTTTTTTTTAACTTAATTTATTATTACATACCAAAAAAATCATAAAAATATCTATAGTATCTACTGAAATATATGCAATTAAATTTAAAAAGTTTGAAATAAAATTAAAATATCTTTACAAGTAGCAATTTCGAAAATCCATAGTTCACGCTATAGGCACTTTTTAATATTCTAAGTATTTTTTCCATAATACATGATGTGTTTACTAGTATATTACGAAAAAATTTCCTTCAATTAATAAAGGTTTTATTTTCGTATTTTTGTCGTTCTAATTTGGATAAATGTGACACTGTAAAGAGTTGGGTTCACATAATTTAATATCAGGTTTAAACCTAATAATGTTCTTTATGAGCCTCGAAATATGCATTTCTTAATATTTGAATTGAATTATAAATATTTTCAATTAGTTTTAAAAGATTTAAATTATTGTTGAATTTATAATTAGTGAAATTATTCTCCTAATATATAAAATTAATTTAAATAAAATTTTAGTTTATAAATCTTTAGTGAAATTTATGTATTTTGTGATTTGTTTTTTATGTTTTGTTCTGAAAAAATTGGCATCACTCATAACAACATTTGTATAACTGTTATTTGTAAAGATCAAAGCTAACAGATGAATTGGCCAACTTCCTTTTTAATCAGCTTTTTTTTATTTTTCTTCGTGTAATTATACATTTTAAGAAAAACTCATCACATAATTTTTCTTGGCTTTCAAAGAAAAAAAGCTAAAGATTATGAAATGCTTTAAGCAGCAGATGCATAAAAAAACTAAATAAATTAATTTATAACCAAGAAAAAAAAGCAAAATAAAACAAATTGTATGTCTGTCTATAAAGCTGGAAATAGTATAAATCATAATTGTTATTAGAATTGTATAACCACTGCAATTTCAACTCACCACCGATCCTCTTTAATACAATCGCCAATAACTCAACAAATGATTTATTGAAATGACCAAATATAACCAAGACAGGGAGAAGTGGAGAAAAAGAGTTTTAAAAATTATTATATAGTCATTTTAATATTTGTTAAAATTATGACCATTGATCTGTGCAATTAACTTATATTTGTTTAAAAAAAATCAACAATGAACATTTTTAAATATGCAGACATGTGGCAAACAAAAAATAAAAAAATTATAATAATACAATAACAACAATTTCAATAAAAGTAACGCTTAGTTAATGACCTTCTATGTTGGCCATCGTCTGCAGCCAACTCTAACAGACATTAGATTTTTATTTGAATTATTGAAAGAGAGAAAAAAAAATATATATGAAAAATAAAGAAACACTAACAAATTGTCTATATTTATTCATATAGGCGAGTACATACATACAAACATACGTATTGATTGCAATGTGTTGAATGCAACAAGTAACTAATTTACATTTTAGATAGAAATTTATTATGACAAGACAAACAAATAATACTCTTACATAGATACAATTGCAACAACAAGCAGTAGAAAACGTAAAGAAATCAACGCATTTTCTTCTTCTGCTGTTGCAACATGTTGATGATGTTACTGATGATGGAGTTGCAAATTTTGTTGATAATAAGCATGTTGTTGTTGTTGTTGTTGTTGTTGCTGCTGTTATTTCTATAAACAAACAAGGAAGCTTATAAAATAAATATCTTTAAATCATCATGATTGTCATCATCATCTTTAGCTTGATTTTCATTATTATCTTCTATTTAAATTAAAGAAAAAAAAAATTAAAGAAATTTATATGATTTACATACGTTCATTCATGCTACATGCAATAAACATAATTTTTTCTCTTCACTTACGAATAATATTCATTATATCTAATCAGATATTGTCTGATCTTTAACATAAAAATTCGT